>CAUYUJ010018631.1:0-120000 GCA_963575745.1 Prorocentrum cordatum
CCAGTGTCATCATGAAAAGGGGGGGGGGTCACTACCGGTTCGAACCCCCCCCCCTCGAACTCGAAAACCGGGGGGGGGTCACTACCGGTTCGAACCCCCCCCCCTCGAAAACCGAGGGGGGGGTGCGGACAGTGGTGGGGACGGTGGTGATGGGGGCAGTGGTGAGGGGACAGCGGGACAGTGGTGGGGACAGTGGGACAGTGGTGGGGGCGGTAGTGGTGGGGACAATGGTGAGGACAATGGTGGGAACAGTGGGGACAGTGGGACAGTGGTGGGGACGGTGGTGGTGGGGACAGTGGTGTGGGGACAGTGGGAATGCAGTGGAAACAGTAGGACAGTGGAGGGTACAGTGGTGGTGGGGACAGTGGTGAAGGCGGTGGCGAGGACGGCGGTGGGACAATGGGACAGTGGGTACAGTGGGGACAGTGGTGGGGACAGTGGGGACAGTGGTGGGAACAGTGGGACAGCTCAGTGGGACAGCAGAGGAGTCAGTGGGACAGTGGGGACAGTGGGGATAGTCGGGCAGTGGTTGGGGCCGTGGAGAAAGTTGGGAGAGTGGAACCGTGGTGGGAACAGTGGTGGGGACAGGGGGGACAGTGCGACAGTGGTGGTGGCACTGGTGGTGACAGTAGGGGCGGTGGTGGAACCAGTGGGGACAGTGGTGGTGAGTGGTGCTGGGAACAACAATGGGGGATGTGGTTGAAGGAACGGTGGTAGGGACCGGGGTCCGTTGGCTGGCGGTCCCCAATGGAATGGGGTTTTTGGGGGGGGTTCGAACCGGTTTTCAGAGGGGGGGTGGGAGGGGGGTCGACACGTATAGTGAAACGCCCCTCCCGGTTTTCGACGGGGGGTGGAGGGGTTAGGGGAGGGGGGGGGTTTTGCCGGGGGAGGGGGGGGGGGCCAGCAGGGAGGGGGATTTTCGGAGGGGGGGGACCCCCCGGTTCCGGAGGAAAAGGGCGGCAATTTTCCACAGTAAAGCGGCGGCGGATCACGCTGTCTCCTTGTTTTTGAGCCCCCCACACTGGAGCATATAGTGTTTTGTCAGTCAAAGTGTGCCCCTCGACGCTCGCGCCTTGTTCCCGGAAAGGGCTTAGGCCCAGGGTTCTCTTATAGTTGGTTTATTCCTTCCCGGAAGAGGGCCGGCGGAATTATTCTTGATAAGAAACGAGGTAAAGTCCAATTCGGCGTGGACAAATGCGTTTCGCGCGTGCCCGCTCGAGGAACGTCGCCCCCCCCATCTCGGATCCTAGATAAATAACGGGGTCCGCGGACCACCGTTTTCCTCTTCAAAAAAGAGGTGCGGGCCACTTTTAGCAGAATCTTAAAAACAAAAAAAAACTGAGGTCTGGAGCCCCGACCGCGACGCGGAAAAAAGCGCCCCATGCGCAGGAATTCCGAGGATGTCTCGCGCGTGCCGCGTCCCGCGCGCAGGAATTTCGAGGATGTCTCGACAAGTTAGTTTTTTTTGTTTCTCCCGGAAAGGGCATGGGCCCAGGGTTTTCTTTTAGTAGGTTAATTAACCCCCCCTGGTTTTTGCCGGCGAATTTTTGTACGATAAATAACGAGGTAAAGTGTTGATTTTTTTGAAGAAGTGCGTTTCGTGCGTGCCCGCTCGAGGAAAGTGCGCCCCCCATCTCGGATCTTCGATAAAAAACAGGGTCCGCAGACCCCTGTTTTCCTTCGTAAAAAAGAGGGTGCGGAGCGTTTTTCGCAGAATCCTCGACAAATAACGGTGTCTGGAGCCCCGACCGCGACGCAGAAAAGCGCCCTGCGCGCAGGAATTCAGAGGATGTATCGCGCGTGCGGCGTCCCGCGCGCATGAATTTCGAGGATGTCTCGACTAATTTGCTTGTTTTGCCAGGATTTCTTTGGATTTTGACAGGATGTCTCGAGCGAAACGCTAGTTTTTCAGAATTTGTTGAGGATGTCTCGAGCGAAACGCTGGTTTTGCAAAATTGGGGGGATGTCTCGAGCGGGAGCCTCGTGGGTGGCCAGAATTGAGAGGATGTCTCAAGCGAAATGCTTGTTTTCGCGCCCAGCGCGCAGGAATTCCGAGGATTCACGTCACGCTCGCTTGGCACGTTCCGTGGGGCGTCCCTTGGCGAGTCCCCCTGGCACGTCGCGTGGCGCGTCCCTTGGCACATCCCGTGGCACATCCATTGGCACGTTCCGTAGCGCGTCCCCTTGGCACGTCCCGCGGTGCGACCCCATGGCACGTCCCTTGGCACGTCGCTTGGCGCGTCCCTTGAGACGTTCCGCGTCGCGTCCTCCTGGCATGGTCCCCTGTACATTAGCTCTGGGGCAGCTACTATGTGTTCAGGCAGCTCGAGCTTAAGATCCAGATCAGTTCGGTCAGGACTCGGATGCAAAGGAGGACTCGATCCACGAGGCTATAGAGCACAATCGCGCCATAGCACATCGCAATTCAGCACGGCGCAGCGCAGCACTGATTTCGGCACGGTACATCAAGGTCGATACACTCAGCATTGCAATTTGGCACGTTCCTTGGCACGTTCCGTGGGGCGTCCTTTGGCGAGTCCCCCTGGCACGTCGCGTGGCGCGTCCCCTGGCACATCCCGTGGCACATCCATTGGCACGTTCCGTAGCGCGTCCCCCTGGCACGTCCCGCGGTGCGACCCCATGGCACGTCCCTTGGCACGTCGCTTGGCGCGTCCCTTGAGACGTTCCGCGTCGCGTCCTCCTGGCATGGTCCCCTGTACATTAGCTCTGGGGCAGCTACTATGTGTTCAGGCAGCTCGAGCTTAAGATCCAGATCAGTTCGGTCAGGACTCGGATGCAAAGGAGGACTCGATCCACGAGGCTATAGAGCACAACCGCGCCATGGCACATCGCAATTCAGCACGGCGCAGCACAGCACTGATTTCGGCACGGTACATCAAGGTCGATACACTCAGCATTGCAACTTGGCACGTTCCTTGGCACGTTCCGTGGGGCGTCCTTTGGCGAGTCCCCCTGGGCCCCCCCCCCCCCAAAAAAAAAACGGGGGGGTCGCGTGGCGCGTCCACCTGGCACTCCCGTGGCCATCCCTTGGCCACGTTCGTAGCGACGTCCCCTTTGCAACGCTCCCGCGTGCGACCCCCCTGGCCGTCCCTTGGCACGTCGCTTGGCGCGTCCCTTGAGACGTTCCGGCTCCGCGTCCCTCCTGGCATGGTCCCCCTGTCACACTGCTCTGTGGCAGCTACTATGTGTTCAGAGGCAAGCCTCGAGCTTAAGATCCCATATCAGTTCGGTCAGGAATCGGATTCAAAGGGACTCGATCCACGATGGCTATCGAGCACAACCGCGCCTGGCACATCGCAGTTCAGATCACGGCACAGCACAGCACGAGCCCTCGCACGTACATCAGTCGATACACTCAGCTTTGCAACTTGGCACGTTCCTTGGCACGTTCCGTGGGGCGTCCCTTGGCGAGTCCCCCTGGCACGTTGCGTGGCGCGTCCCCTGGCACATCCCGTGCACATCCATTGGCACGTTCCGTAGCGCGTCCCCTTGGCACGTCCCGCGGTGCGACCCCATGGCACGTCCTTTGGCACGTCGCTTGGCGCGTCCCTTGAGACGTTCCGCGTCGCGTCCTCCTGGCATGGTCCCCTGTCCATTAGAGCTCTGGGGCAGCTACTATGTGTTCAGGCAGCTCGAGCTTAAGATCCAGATCAGTTCGGTCAGGACTCGGATGCAAAGGAGGACTCGATCCACGAGGCTATAGAGCACAACCGCGCCATGGCACATCGCAGTTCAGCACGGCACAGCACAGCACAGCCCTCGGCACGGTACATCAAGATCGATACACTCAGCACTGCAATTTGGCACGTTCCTTGGCACGTTCCGTGGGGCGTCCCTTGGCGAGTCCCCCTGGCACGTCGCGTGGCGCGTCCCCTGGCACATCCCGTGGCACATCCATTGGCACGTTCCGTAGCGCGTCCCCTTGGCACGTCCCGCGGTGCGACCCCATGGCACGTCCCCTGGCACGTCGCCTGGCGCATCCCTTGGAACGTTTCGCGCGCGCCGTTTCGCGCGCGTCCTCCTGGCATGTCCCCCGTCCATTAGCTACTGGGCAGATACTATGTTTCAGGCAGCTCGAGCTTAAGATCCAGAATCAGTTCGGTCAGGACTCGGATGCAAAGGAGGACTCGATCCACGAGGCTATAGCGCACAATCGCGCCATGGCACATCGCAATTCAGCACGGCGCAGCACAGCACAGCCCTCGGCACGGTACATCAAGATCGATACACTCAGCATTGCAATTTGGCACGTTCCTTGGCACGTTCCGTGGGGCGTCCCTTGGCGAGTCCCCCTGGCACGTCGCGTGGCGTGTCCCCTGGCACATCCCGTGGCACATCCATTGGCACGTTCCGTAGCGCGTCCCCTTGGCACGTCCTACGGTGCGACCCCATGGCACGTCCCTTGGCACGTCGCCTGGCGCGTCCCTTGGGACGTTTCGCGACGCGTCCTCCTGGCATGTTCCCCTGTCAATTAGCTCTGGGGCAGCTACTATGTGTTCAGGCAGCTCGAGCTTCAGATCCAGATCAGTTCGGTCAGGACTCGGATGCAAAGGAAGACTCGATCCACGACGCTATAGAGCACAACCGCGGCATGGCACATCGCAATTCAGCACGGTGCAGCACAGCACAGCCCTCGGCACGGTACATCAAGATCGATACAATCAGCATTGCACTTGCCCGTCACCCAATCAGGTGTCTTTGAAAACGTTGCCATGCGTTACATTTCTATATTCCTTTCCGGGTTCGTGGGTCGATCATGTTCCCGGAAAGGGCCTGGGCCCAGGGTTCTCTTTTAGTTGGTGTACCCCCCGGTTCCGACATGAAGGGGGCCGGCGGAATTCCTGTGCGATAAATTACGATGTCGAAGGGGGCCGGCGGATTTCAATTGTGAGGACGAAGGCAATTTTTCGCCACCCCTCACGCAGATCGTGCTCTTGGAATCTTACTGCCTTTAAGGAAACCTCGATATTTCACAGGTGAAGTCCACTTTTTCCCGGAAAGGGCTTAGGCCCAGGGTTCTCTTTTAGTTGGTTTACCCCCCGGTTTTTACTTGAAGGGGGCCGGCGGAATTCTTGTGCGATGAATTACGAGGTCGAAGGGGGCTGGCGGATTTCAATTGTGAGGACGAAGGCAATTTTTGGCCACCCCTCACGCAGATCGTGCTCTTGGAATTTTACTGCCTTTAAGGAAATCTCGATATTTCACAGGTGAAGTCCACTTTTTTCCGACATCGACTTTAAACGATAAAAAACGAGGTAAACGCGTTCGCTCGATAAATAACGAGGTACCGCGGCCTCCGGAACGGCGCTGGGAACGGAGTTTTGGATTCTTGAAGTTGCATAAGTTCGGAAATCGCAGAAATCCCTTGTGTTTTTTGACCCTGACCCCGCCGATCTGCGTGAGGTGTGGCACGGAATGCCAGAAATGTGTCAAATCCCCTGTGTTTTTGGACCCTGACCCCGCCGATCTGCGTGAGAGGTGGCGCGGAATTCCAGAAATGTGTCGAATCCCATGTGTTTTTGGACCCTGACCCCGCCGATCTGCGTGAGGGGTGGCACGGAATTCCAGAAATGTGGCAAATCCCGTGTGTTTTTGGACCCTGACCTTGCCGATCTGCGTGAGGGGTGGCACTGAATTCCAGAAATGTGGCAAATCCCGTGTGTTTTCGGATCCTGAACCCGCCGACCTGCGTGAGGGGTGGCACCGGATTTCAGAAATGTGGCAAGTCCCATGTGTTTTCGGACCTTGACTTCGCCCAGGAGGGCCCAGGAGGCTCCAGGAGAGCCCAGGAGAGCCCAGGAGAGCCCAGGAGGGCCCAGGAGAGCCCAGGAGGGCCCAGGAGGACCCAGGAGGCTCCAAGAGGCACCAGGGGGCCCAAGGAGGGCCCAGGAGAAGCTCCAGGAGGCTCCAGGAGAGCCCAGGAGGGCCCAAGAGGTCCAAGGAAGACCCAGGAGGGCCCAGGAGCCCTTACGAGGGATCGTGGCCCTGGGAGCGCTGACGTAGCGTAATTTACGAGGGATCGTGGCCCTGGGAGCGCGGGTGTAGTGTAATTTCATGCTCAGGCCACCCAGGGAGATCTCTAACATGATTGTCCCGAGCTGGAACCGCGTGTTTGTACGTGTCCAGGCCACCCTGGGGATATCTTTCATGGTTGTCCCGAGCTGGCACCGTGTTTTTACGTGTCCAGGCCACCAACACGACGCTTATCCCCAGCACGTTCTGTAGCGCGTCCCCTTGGCACGTCCCGCGGTGCGTCCCCGTGGCACGTCCCCTGGCACGTCGCCTGGCGCGTCCCTTGGAACGTTCCGCGGCACGTCTTCCTGGCATGTTTCCTCGTCAATTAGATCTGGGGCAGCTACTACGTGGACTATGTACTCAGGCAGCTCGAGCTTAAGATCCAGATCAGTTCGGTCAGGACTCGGATGCAAAGGAGGACTCGATCTACAACGCTATAGAGCACAATCGCGGCATGGCACATCGCAGTTCAGCACGGCGCAGCACAGCACAGCCCTCGGCACGGTACATCAAGATCGATACACTCACTCAGCATTGCAACCTGGCACGTTCTTTGGCACGTTCCGTGGCGCGTCCTGTGGCGAGTCCCCCTGGCACGTCGCGCGGCGCGTCCCTTGGCACGTCCCGTGGCACGTCCATTGGCACGTTCCGTAGCGCGTCCTCTTGGCACGTCCCGCGGTGCGTCCCCATGGCACGTTCCCTGGCACCTCGCCTGGCGCGTCCCTTGGAACGTTCCGCGGCGCGTCTTCCTAGCATGCCCCCCCGTGAATTAGCTCTTGGGCAGCTACTATGTGCTCAGGCAGCTCGAGCTTAAGATCCAGATCAGTTCGGTCAGGACTCGGATGCAAAGGAGGACTCGATCCACAACGCTATAGAGCACAATCGTCACGTGGCACATCGCAGTTCAGCACGGCGCAGCACAGCACAGCCCTCGGCACGGTACATCAAGATCGATAAACTCAGCATTGCAACTTGGCACGTTCCGTGGCGCGTCCTGTGGCGAGTTCCCCTGGCACGTCGCGCGGCGCGTCCCCTGGCACGTCCCGTGGCACGTCCATTGGCACGTTCCGTGGCGCGTCCCCTTGGCACGTCCCGCGGTGCGTCCCCGTGGCACGTCCCCTGGCACCTCGCTTGGTGCGTCCCTTGGCACGTCCCGTGGCACGTCCATTGGCACGTTCCGTAGCGCGTCCCCTTGGCACGTCCCGCGGTGCGTCCCCATGGCACGTCCCCTGGCACGTCGCCTGGCGCGTCCCTTGGGACGTTCTGCGGCGCGTCCTCCTGGCAGGTTCCCCTGTCAATCAGCTCTGGGGCAGCTACTAGTTATGTGCTTAGGCAGCTCGAGCTTAAGATCCAGATCAGTTCGGTCAGGACTCGGATGCAAAGGAGGACTCGATCCACAACGCTATAGAGCACAACCGCGGCATGGCACATCGCAGTTCAGCGCGGCGCAGCACCGCACAGCCCTCGGCACGGTACATCAATATCGATACACTAAGCATTGCATTTGCCCGTCGCCCAATCAGGTGTCTTTGAAACGTTGCCATGTCTTACATTTATAGATTCCTTTCCGGGTTCGTGGGTCGATCATGTTTCCGACATCGACTTTAAACGATAAAAAAACGAGGTAAACGCGTTCGCTCGATAAAACACGAGGTACCGCGGCCTCCGGAACGGCGCTGGGAACGGAGTTTTGGATTCTTGACGTTGCATAAGTTCGGAAATCGCAGAAATCCCCTGTGTTTTTTGACTCTGACCCCGCCGATCTGCGTGAGGTGTGGCACGGAATACCAGAAATGTATCAAATCCCCTGTGTTTTTGGACCCTGACCCCGCCGATCTGCGTGAGGGGTGGCGCGGAATTCTAGAAATGTGGTAAATCCCCTGTGTTTTTAGACCCTGACCCCGCCGATCTGCGTGAGGGGTGGCACGGAGTTCCAGAAATGTGGCAAATCCCCTGTGTTTTCGGATCCTGACCCCGCCGACCTGCGTAAGGGGTGGCATCGAATTTCAGAAATGTGGCAAGTCCCATGTGTTTTCGGACCTTGACTTCGCCCAGGAGGGCCCAGGCGGCTCCAGGAGAGCCCAGGAGAGCCCAGGAGGGCCCAGGAGAGCCCGGGAGGGCCCAGGAGGACCCAGGAGGCTCCAACAGGCACCAGGGGGGCCCAAGGAGGGCCCAGGAGAAGCTCCAGGAGGCTCCAGGAGAGCCCAGGAGGGCCCAAGAGGTCTAAGGAAGACCCAGGAGGGCCCAGGAGCCCTTACGAGGGATCGTGGCCCTGGGAGCGCTGACGTAGCGTAATTTACGAGGGATCGTGGCCCTGGGAGCGCGGGTGTAGTGTAATTCTGCGATAAATTACGTGCGGGAAGAGGGCCGGCGGAATTATTTTTGAGGATGTCCTTGGCGGAACGCTTGTTTTTCAGAATTTGTTGAGGATGTCTCGAGCGAAACGCTGGTTTCTCGAGCGAAACGCTTGTTTTCAGAATTTGTTGAGGATGTCTCGAGCGAAACGCTGGTTTTGCAGAGCCGACCGCGACGCGGAAAAGCGCCCCGCGCGCAGGAATTCCGATAATGTTTCGCGCGTGCCGCGTCCCGCGCGTAGGAATTTCGAGGATGTCTCGATTAATTTGTTTGTTTTGACAGGATGTCCTTGAATTTTGCCAGGATGTCTCGAGCGAAATGCTTGTCTTTCGTAATTTGTTGAAGGCGTTTCGAGCGAAACGCTGGTTTTGCAAAATTGGGGGATGTCTCGAGCGGGGGCCTCGTGGGGGGCCTCGTGGGGGTGCAGAATTCAGAGGATGTCTCAGGCAAATTGCTTGTTTTCACGTCCCGCTCGCAAGAATTCCGAGGATGTCTCGCGCGTGCCGCGTCCCGCGCGCAGGAATTCTGAGGATGTTGGCAGGATGTCTCGAGCGAAACGCTTGTCCCCAGCACGTTCCGTAGCGCGTCCCCTTGGCACGTCCCGCGGTGCGTCCCCATGGCACGTCCCTTGGCACGTCGCTTGGCGGGTCCCTTGAGACGTTCCGCGTCGCGTCCTCCTGGCATGTCCCCTTGTCAATTAGCTCTGGGGCAGCTACTATGTGTTCAGGCAGCTCGAGCTTAAGATCCAGATCAGTTCGGTCAGGACTCGGATGCAAAGGAGGACTCGATCCACGAGGCTATAGAGCACAATCGCGGCATGGCACATCGCAATTCAGCACGGCGCAGCACAGTACAGATGTCGGCACGGTACATCAAGATCGATACACTCAGCATTGCAACTTGGCACGTTCCTTGGCACGTTCCGTGGGGCGTCCTGTGGCGAGTCCCCCTGGCACGTCGCGTGGCGCGTCCCCTGGCACATCCCGTGGCACATCCATTGGCACGTTCCGTAGCGCGTCCCCTTGGCACGTCCCGCGGTGCGACCACATGGCACGTCCCCTGGCACGCCGCCTGGCGCGTCCTTTGGGACGTTCCGCGGCGCGTCCTCCTGGCATGTTCCTCTGTCCATTAGCTCTGCGGCAGCTACTATGTGCTGAGGCAGCTCGAGCTTAAGATCCATATCAGTTCGGTTAGGACTCGGGTGCAAAGGAAGACTCGACCCACGACGCTATAGAGCACAACCGCGGCATGGCACATCGCAATTCAGCATGGTGCAGCACAGCACAGCCCTCGGCACGGTACATCAAGATCGATACAATCAGCATTGCACTTGCCCGTCACCCAATCAGGTGTCTTTGAAAACGTTGCCACGCGTTACATTTCTATATTCCTTTCCGGGTTCGTGGGTCGATCATGTTTTTTTTGAGGATTTCCTCGAATTTTGACAGGATGTCTGGAGCGAAATGCTTGTTTTCCATAATTCGTTGAGGATGTTTCGAGCGAAACGCTGGTTTTGCAACATTAGGGGATGTCTCGAGCGGGGGCCTCGTGGGGTGCCAGAATTCAGAGGATGTCTCAGGCGAAATGTTTGTTTTCACGTCCCGCTCGTAGGGATTCCGAGGATGTCTCGCGCGTGCCGCGTCCCGCGCGCAGGAATTTTGAGGATGTCTCGACTAATTCGTTTGTTTTGCCAGGATTTCATAGGATTTTGAAAGGATGTCTCGAGCGAAACGCTTGTCTTTTTCCATCATTCGTTGAGGATGTCTCGAGCGAAACGCTGGTTTTGCAACATTGGGGGATGTTTCGAGCAGGGGCCTCGTGGGGTGCCAGAATTCAGAGGATGTATCAGGTAAAATGTTTGTTTTCACGTCCCGCTCGCAGGAATTCCGGGGATGTCTCGCGCGTGCCGCGTCCCGCGCGTAGGAATTTCGAGGATGTGCGACTAATTCGTTTGTTTTGCCAGGATTTCGTTGAATTTTGACAGGATGTCTCGAGCGAAACGTTTTTTGTGTTTTTTGTTTTTCTTTGCTTTTATTATTTGTTGAGGATGTCTCGAGCGAAACGCTGTTTTTTTTTTTCAGAATTGGGGGATGTCTCGAGCGGGGGCCTCGTGGGGGGCCAGAATTCACAGGATGTCTCAGGCAAAATGTTTGTTTTCACGTCCAGCTCGCAGGAATTCCGAGGATGTCTCGCGAGTGCCGCGTCCCGCGCGCAGGAATTTCGAGGATCTCTAGACTAATTCGCTGGTTCATTTCCCGGATTTCTTTGAATTTTGAAAGGGTGTCTCGAGCGAAACGCTTGTTTTTTCTTTACCTAGGCTCTGCCTAGAAGGGTTCTTACTCTCTTGGCTTAAAGGGCCGGGCAGTGGGCCCCACCCCGGGCGGATCCCCCAGGATCCGCCCCGCGGTTCCCCCAGTATCCGCCCCGCGGTTCCCCCCAGTAGCTTAGCTTAGCTTAGCGTAGCTTACCTTAGCTTAGCTTAGCTTTTCTTAGCTAAGCTTAGCTTAGCTTAGCTTAGCTTAGCCTAGCCTAGCTTCGCTTATCTTAGCTTAGCTCAGCTTAACTCAGCTTAACTTGCCTTAGCTTTACTTAGCGCAGCGCAGCATAACGCAGCGCAACCTTAGCACAGTATACCATAGCATAACATAGCATAGCCAAGCATAGCATAGCATACCATAACATAGCTCAGCATATCATAGCATATCATATCATAGCATAGCGCAGCATAGCATAGCATAGCATACCATAGCATTGCTTAGCATAGCACAGCGCAGCATAGCATAGCATAGCACAGTATATCATAGCATATCATAGCATAGCATAGCATAACATAGCGCAGCATAACATAGCATAGCATAGCATATCATAGCGCAGCATATCATATCATAGCATAGCTGCGCGCAGGCAAAGCAAAAACAGCATCAAGCAAAAGCAACAACGATCACACATCAAAAGCAAACGCAACAGCAAAAGCAACAGCAAAGGCAACGGCACAAGCAAAGGCAAGAGCAAAAGCAAAGGCAAAGCAAAATCAATGCGAAAGTGTATATGTAGATGTAGATGTAGGTGTAGGTGTAGATGTGGATGTAGGTGTAGGTGTAGATGTAGGTGTAGATGTAGATGTAGATGTGAGTCTAGCTGTTGATGTTGATGTAGATGTAGATGCAGGTGTAGATGTAAATGTAGCTGTCGGTGTAGATGTAGATGTTGCTTTCCTAAATGCTCCAACTCCTAGGTGGGGTCGCACTGGGATACCTGTTCATACTTTGTTGAGGATGTCTCGAGCGAAACGCTGGTTTTGCAACATTGGGAGATGTCTCGAGCGGGGGCCTCGTGGGGGGCCAGAATTCAGAGGATGTCTCAGGCAAAATGCTTGTTTTCAGGTCCCGCTGCAGGAATTCCGAGGATGTCTCACGCGTGCCGCGTCCCGCGCGCAGGAATTTTGAGGATGTCTCGACTAATTCGTTTGTTTTGCCAGGATTTCGTGGGATTTTGACAGGATGTCTCGAGCGAAACGCTTGTCCCCAGCACGTTCCGTAGCGCGTCCCCTCGGCACGTCCCGCGGTGCGTCTTCGTGGCACGTCCCCCGGCACGTCGCCTGGCGCATCCTTTGGGACGTTTCGCGGCGCGTCCTCCTGCACGTTCCTTGGCACGTTCCGTGGGGCGTGCCTTGGCGAGTTCCCCTGGCACGTCGCGTGGCGCGTCCCCTGGCACATCCCGTGGCACATCCATTGGCACGTTCCGTAGCGCGTCCCCTCGGCACGTCTCGCGGTGCGACCCCATGGCACGTCCTTTGGCACGTCGCCTGGCGCATCTCTTGGGACGTTTCGCGGCGCGTCCTCCTGGCATGTCCCCCTGTCAATTAGCTCTGGGGCAGCTACTATGTGTTCAGGCAGCTCGAGCTGAAGATCCAGATCAGTTCGGTCAGGACTCGGATGCAAAGGAGGACTCGATCCACGACGCTATAGAGCACAATCGCGCCATGTCACATCGCAATTCAGCACGGCGCAGCACAGCACAGATTTCGGCACGGTACATCAAGATTGATACAATCAGCATTGCAACTTGGCACGTTCCTTGGCACGTTCCGTGGGGCGTCCCTTGGCGAGTCCCCCTGGCACGTCGCGTGGCGTGTCCCCTGGCACATCCCGTGGCACATCCATTGGCACGTTCCGTAGCGCGTCCCCTCGGCACGTCCCGCGGTGCGACCCCATGGCGCGTCCTTTGGCACGTCGCCTGGCGCATCTCTTGGGACGTTTCGCGGCGCGTCCTCCTGGCATGTTCCCCTGTCCATTAGCTCTGGGGCAGCTACTATGTGTTCAGGCAGCTCGAGCTTAAGATCCAGATCAGTTCGGTCAGGACTCGGATGCAAAGGAGGACTCGATCCACGACGCTATAGAGCACAATCGCGCCATGGCACATCGCAATTCAGCACGGCGCAGCACAGCACAGCCCTCGGCAGGGTACATCAAGATCGATACACTCAGCATTGCATTTGCCCGTCACCCAATCAGGTGTCTTTGAAAACGCTGCCATGTGTTACAGTTCTATATTCCTTTCCGGGTTCGTGGGTCGATCATGTTTTTTCCCGGAAAGGGCGTCGGCCCAGGGTTCTCTTTTAGTATGTAAACATAGTCCCCGGTGCCCAACTTGAAGGAGGCCGGCGAAATTATTCCCTGATAAATATCGAGGTCGAAGGAGGCCGGCGACATTATTTTAGAGGATGTCTCGAGCGAAACGCTTGTTTTTCAGAATTTGTTGAGGATGTCTCGAGCGAGACGCTGGTTTTGCAGAGTTGGGGATGTCTCGAGCGAAACGCTTGGTTTCATAATTTGTTGAGGATGTCTCGAGCGAGACGCTGGTTTTGCAGAGCCGACCGCGACACGGAAAAGCGCCCCGCGCGCAGGAATTCTGAGGATGTCTCGCGCGGAAGGCACACCCCAGCACGACCACACCCCAGCACGACCCCACCCCAGCATGACCACACCCCAGCACGACCCCACCCCAGCAAGAGCACACCCCAGCACGACCACACCCCAGCACGACCCCACCCCAGCACGACCCCACCCCAGCACGACCACGCCCCAGCACGACCACGCCCCAGCACGACCACACCCCAGCACGACCACACCCCACCCCAGCACGACCCCACCCTAGCACGACCACACCCCAGCACGACCACACCCCAGCACGACCACACCCCAGCACGACCACACCCCAGCACGACCCCACCCAGCACGACCACACCCACACGACCACACCCCAGCACGACCCCACCCCAGCAAGACCACACCCCAGCACGACCACACCCCAGCACGACCTCACCACAGCACGACCACACCCCAGCACGACCACGCCCCAGCACGACCACGCCCCAGCACGACCACCCCCCAGCACGACCACCCCCCAGCACGACCACACCCCAGCACGACCACACCCCAGCACGACCACACCCCAACACGACCATACTCCAGCACGACCACACCCCAGCACGACCACACCCAGTCGCACCCCCGTGGAATGTTTCGTGGGGTGTCTGGTTGAGTGGTTGCCTGTTCGTGGGGTGTCTCGTGGAATGTTTCACGGGGTGTCTCGTGGAATGTTTCGTGAGGTGTCTCGTGGGTTGTTTCGTGAGGTGTCTCCTGGGATGTTTCGCGGGGTGTCTCGTGGGATGTTTCGTGAGGTGTCGCCCAGTTGGATATCGTGAAAACGTGACCATGTTGCACATGTCTATATCCCTTTCCGGGTTCGTGGGTCCATCATGTTGACAGGGAAAGTCTTGGTGGTCAAACTGTGCCCCTGGCCCCCCGGACTACAACAAAAGCTCCCGTCTGAGACTTCCTCCAAATTTACTCAGGACCCCCCCTCCCGTCTGAGATTTTTTTTCAATTTACTCAGGAACGGCGCTCCCGCTTGAGACTTTCTTACAGTTTAGGCCGGGTCAAACTGCGTTGCTGCTCCCCCGGACTACAACAACAACGGCTCCCGCAGGAGATTTCCTTACAATTTATTGAAGAATCGCGCTCTCGCTTTTGACTTCCTGGCAAGTTACCACCGAACCGCGGCTCCCGCCTGAAACTTTCTGACAATGTATTATAGAATCGTATCATAGAATCGCGTTCTCGCTTGGGACTTCCTCGCAACTTATCACCGAACCGCTTCGCTTGATATTTCCCCACAATTTATCCAGATGCCGGTCCTCGATACTCAGGAATCGCGCCCCCGCTACATGTTGCTTCGTGGTTCAAGCAGGACTCACGCTTCAACGACCCGCCCGCTCGACCCGCCTGTCGGGGCCTGCCCGCCCGACCAACCCGTTAATGACTGCAGTCGCCGCTCGCTGCACTTCGCCCGCCTTCGATGCCCTTCGCTGCCGGGACTGGTTCCGCGGTCGCCTTCGCTCGCTGCTGCCCTTTGTGGCCCCGCATTGTATGCCCTTCTCACCACCCACCAACCACCCCAACCCAACCCAACCCGAAGGCTCAGATTTACCCTCGATTTCCAGTGGGGGGGGGGTCGGGAAACATCGAAAAAACACGTTTGGAACCCTTACCCCCCCCAACCCGAAATTCGGGTCTTCGGGTTGGGTTGGGGTGGTCTGGTAGGTAGTCACCTTCGTGGCCCCCGCTCGCACGCGCCCGTCGTGGCCCCATACGCATGCCCTTCGTAGCCCCGCTGTCGCCCTTCGTGGCCCCCTCGCTGCCTTTCGTGGCCCCTTTGCTGCCCTCAGTGGCCCCGCTGTCGCCCTTCGTGGCCCCGTATGCGAATGCCCTTCGTGGCCCCCGCTCGCTCCCGTCATGGCCCCATATGCATGCCCTTCGTGGCCCCGCTGTCGCCCTTTGTGGCCCCCTCGCTGCCCTTCGTGGCCCGGTGCTGCCCTCAGCGGCCCCGTCGCTGCCCTCTGTGGCCTCGAGTTTTCTGCCCTTCGTGGCCCACGCTGGCTTTTCTCACGATTTACTTGGGAATCGCGTTATCTCTCGAGACTTCCTCGCGATTCATGCAGGACCCACGCTTCAGCAACCCGCCTGCTCGACCTCGTCGCTTGGGCCCGCCTTCCCGACCTGCCCGCTATGGGTCTGCCCGCCCGATCTGCCCGTTTGGTTCTACCACTTGTTTTCTGCTCCTTGCCCCCCTCCTGCTAATGTGTCTCGTGCTCCATTCTTCTCACTCCCCCTTTCACCTGTCCTCCCTTCCCTTGTTTAAGGGGCTGCATTAAAAACACGTGGCAGGTAAGGAAGATATACCCCCAAGGGGGTACGATCGAAGACGACGAGGGCGGGTACCGAGGGTTTGGGATATACGTATTGGTCGGCACGTGAGCAGATAGGAGCGAACAGTCTTACAATTATTGTTGTTGTTGTTGTTGTTGTTGTTGCTGTTGTTGTTGTTGTTGTTGTTGCCGTTGTTGTTGTTGTTGCTGCTGCTGTTGCTGTTGCTGTTGCTGTTGCTGTTGTTGTTGTTGTTGTTGTTGTTGTTGTTGTTGTTGTTGAACTTTCATTTCTGAAGAATAAATATTGTTGATCCGCCCTCACCGGTGCATGCAGTTTTTTCTCAATCAAAGTGTGCCCCTTGACGCTCGCACCCTTTTCCCGACAAGGGCTTAGGCCCAGGGTTCTCTTTTAGCTGTTTACCCCCGGGTCTGACTTGAGGTGGGCTGGCGGAAGTATTCCCTGAGAAATATCGAGGTTGAGGTGGGCCGTCGGAATTATTTTTGAGGATGTCCCTAGCGAAACGCTTGTTTTTCAGAACTTGCTGAGGATGTCTCTAGCGAAACGTTTGTTTTGTATTATAGCTCGTCCTCTCCTGGGGACCTGAATTCAGAGGATCTCTCAGGTGAAATGCTTGTTTTCACGTGCCCAGGTCTTGAGGATGTCTCGAGCGAGACGCTTGGTTTCACGCCTCCAGGTTGCCTAGACAGATGTCTAGCATGAGGATTTGTCTTGTTTTCACGTGTCCAGGTCGCCCAGGCGGATGTCTAGCATGAGGATGTGTCGAGAAAGTCTCGATCGAGACGCTTGTTTGCACGTGTCCAGGTTGCCCAGGCGGACGTCTAGCATGAGGATGTGCTGAGAACGTCTTGAGCGAAACGCGTGTTTTCACGTGTCCAGGTCGCCCAGGCACAGCACAGCCCTCGGCACGGTACATCAATATCGATACCCTTAGCACTGCAGCCTGGCATGTTGCCTGGCACGTTCCGCGGAGCGTCCCGTGGCGAGTCCCCCTGGCACGTCGCGCGGTACACGTCCATTGGCACGTTCCGTAGCGCATCCCCTCGGCACGTCCCGCGGTGCGTCCCCGTGGCACGTCCCCTGGCACGTCGCGTGGCGCGTCCCTTGGGACGTTCCGCGGCGCGTCCTCCTGGCATGTCCCCCTGTCCATTAGATCTGGGCCAGCTACTATGTGCTGAGGCAGCTCGAGCTGAAGATCCAGATCAGTTCGGTCAGGACTCGGATGCAAAGGAGGACTCGATCCACAACGCTATAGAGCACAATCGCGGCATGGTACATCGCAGTTCAGCACAGCGCAGCACAGAAAAGCCCTCGGCACGGTACATCAAAATCGATACATTCAGCATTGCAACCTGGCACGTTCCGTGGCGCGTCCCGTGGCGAGTCCCCCTGGCACGTCGCGCGGCGCGTCTCCTGGCACGTCCACTGGTACGTCCATGGGCACGTTCCGTAGCGCGTCCCCTCGGCACGTCCCGCGGTGCGTCTTCGTGGCACGTCCCTTGGCACGTCGCCTAGCGCGTCCCTTGGGACGTTCTGCGGCGCGTCCTCCTGGCATGTCCCCCTGTCCACTAGATCTGGGCCAGCTACTATGTGCTGAGGCAGCTCGAGCTGAAGATCCAGATCAGTTCGGTCAGGATTCGGACGCAAAGGAGGACTCGATCCACAACGCTATAGAGCACAATCGCGGCATGGTACATCGCAGTTCAGCACAGCGCAGCACAGCACAGCCCTCGGCACGGTACATCAGAATCGATACATTCAGCATTGCATTTGCCCGTCGCCCAATCAGGTGTCTTTGAAAATGTTGCCATGCCTTACATTTCTATATTCCTTTCCGGGTTCGTGGGTCGATCATGTTTTTGACAGGGAAAGTCCTGGTGCTCAAACCAGGCCCCTGGCCCCCAGATTGCAACAACAACGGCTCCCGCCTGTGACTGCCTCCAAATTTACTCAGGACCCCCGCTCCCTCACAATTTACTCAGGATCGGTGCACCCGCCTGTGACTTCCTCGCCATTTACTCAGGAACGGCGCTCCCGCTTGAGACTTCCTCGCAATTGAATCAAGACTTCTTCGCAATTTAATCAAGACCCCCGCTCCCGCCAGAGAACCCTTCACATTATATCCAGGAATTGCGCTATCGCCTGTGACTTCCATGCAATTTATTCGGAAATCGCGCTTTCGACGCTCAGGAAACACGCTGCGCCAAGGACGCCGCTACAATTTACTTAGTAATCGCGCTCTCGCCATATTCAGGCATCCCGCTTGAATGTCCCGTCAGGGGATCGCGCGCCCGTCGTGGGCTCCCGCCCGAGACTTCCTTCAGGAACGGCGCTTTCGCCTAGGACTTCTTCGAACGTTCACTCTCTTACCTTCCTGCTCCTACTCCCTCTCCCTCCTCACTCCTCCCTCCTCTCCTCCCTTCTCTCTCCCTCCTCTCTTCCCTCATCCTTATGCCTCTCTGCCTTATCCCCTCTCCCTCCTCTCCCTCCTCCCTTCTCCATCCCCTCTCCTGCCTCCTCCCTCCCTCTCTCTTTCTCTCTCTCTCTCTCTCTCCCCTCTCTCTGGCTCTCTCTCTCTCTCTATCTTTCTCTACCTCTCTTATTTGTTCCCGGAAAGGGCGTGGGCCCAGGGTTCTCTTTTAGTTGGTTTACCCCCGGTTCTGACTTGAGCCGGCGAAGTTATTCTGCGTAAATAACGAAGTAAAGTGCTGAATTTCAGTCGACAAAGTGCGTTTCGTGCGTGCCCGCTCGAGGAAAATGCGCCCCCCATCTCGGATCCTCGATAAAAAAAACGGGGTCCGCAGACCCCCGCTTTCCCTCGTAAAAAAGGGGGTGCGGAGCGTTTTTCGCAGAATCCTCGACAAACAAGTGGCACGCGTGCCCTGGCTCTTGCACTAAGGAGCCGCGAGAGACAGGAGGCTTTCGCCTCCTTCCTCCAGGAGTTTGCTTTTGTGGCCGCCGGGGGGAGGACGAACGACGAACGAACGACGACGACGAACGAAAATAAAGAGGTCCGAGCTCTAGAACACAGCTGCGCAAGATAACAAAGGGTCCAGGGCGAGGGGGACTGGGGCCAGGGCCGGGGGGGGGGAGGCTGGGTCCAGGGCCAGGGCCAGCGGGGCAAGGGGGGCGGGGGGCCAGGGCCAGGGGAGGAGGCAGGGTCCAGGGCCATGACCAGAGGGACGACGACAAACGAAAATAAAGGGTCCAGGGCAAGGGGGACGGGCCAGGGCCGGGGGGGGGGATGCTGGTTCCAGGCCCAGGGCCAGCGGGGCGAGGGGGGCTGAGGCCAGGACGAGGTGAGGAGGTTGGGTCCAGGGTCAACCGGACCAGGGACCACGACGAGCGAACAAAAAGGGTCCAGGGCGAGGGGGACTGGGGCCAGGGCCGGGGCTGGGGAGGCTGGGTCCAGGGCCAGGGCCAGCGGGGCGAGGGGGGCTGGGGCCAGGACCAGGTGGGGAGGTTGGGTCCAGGGCCAGGACCAGACCAGGCACGACGACGAACGAAAATAACAGGTCCAGGGCGAGGGGCACTGGGGCCAGGGCCGGAGGGGGAGAGGCCGGGTCCGGGTCCAAGGGGGCCGGGGGGGATGTCTCGAGCGGGGGCTTCGTGGGGGGCCAGAATGCAGAGGATGTCTCAGGCGAAATGCTTGTTTTCGTGTCCCGCTCGCAGGAATTCCAAGGATGTCTCGCGCGTGCCGCGTCCCGCGCGCAGGAATTTTGAGGCTGTCTCGACTAATTCGTTTGTTTTGTCAGGATGTCCTTGGATTTTGACCGGATGTCTCGAGCGAAACGCTTGTTTTTCATAGTTTGTTGAGGATGTCTCGAGCGAAACGCTGGTTTTGCAAATGTCTCGAGCGGGGGCTTCGTGGGGGGCCAGAATTCAGAGGATGTCTCAGGCGAAATGCTTGTTTTCGTGTCCCGCTCGCAGGAATTCCAAGGATGTCTCGCGCGTGCCGCGTCCCGCGCGCAGGAATTTTGAGGATGTCCCGTAGCGCGTCCCCTTGGCACGTCCTACGGTGCGACCCCATGGCACGTCCCTTGGCACGTCGCCTGGCGCGTCCCTTGGGACGTTTCGCGGCGCGTCCTCCTGGCATGTCCCCCTGTCAATTAGCTCTGGGGCAGCTACTATGTGTTCAGGCAGCTCGAGCTTCAGATCCAGATCAGTTCGGTCAGGACTCGGATGCAAAGGAAGACTCGATCCACGACGCTATAGAGCACAACCGCGGCATGGCACATCGCAATTCAGCACGGTGCAGCACAGCACAGCCCTCGGCACGGTACATCAAGATCGATACAATCAGCATTGCACTTGCCCGTCACCCAATCAGGTGTCTTTGAAAATGTTGCCATGCGTTACATTTCTATATTCCTTTCCGGGTTCGTGGGTCGATCATGTCTCTTTTTTTCGGAAAGGGCTTAAGCCCAGGGTTCTCTTTTAGTTTGTTTCCCCCGCATGCATGCCTACCCCTCACAGCTCTGTGCCCTCAGCGGGAGCTCCACCGAAGGCTCCAGTGACGGGGTCCGCGCGCGTCCCCGCGAGCCCATTGCGGCACACGCCGCGCAGGCTCCGTGGCCCCACAGCGAGCTCCATCGAAGGTCCCAGCAGCAGGGTCCGCGTGCGTGCCCGCGCCCACTTCGGCACGCTCCCTCACGCGCTTCGTGCTGCCCCCATGCGCAGATCCACCACCGAGGGCCCCAGCGGCAGGGCCGGCTTGCCTGCCCTCGCCCAGTCCCGTGGCTCCACGATGAATTCCAGCGAAGGCCCCAGCGGCACAGGGAGCTCCACCGAAGGCCCCAGTGGCAGGATCCGCATGCATGCCTGTTCCCATGTCGGCACACGCCTCACATGTTTCGTGACCCAATACACAGCTTCACCAGAAACACCAGCGGCAGGGTCGGCTTTGCGTGCCCGCGCCCTTGTTGCTGCACAACGCACACACGCACACACCTCGTGCCCCGTTGGGTGCTCCAACCCAATGTTTTTTGCACGAAGGGTTGTGGCCTCGGGGGCGCGGACCATTTCCTGCTACAGGGGGAACCGGGGTGGATGCATGCCCCAGATTGAGGTGAGAGAAGGGTCTCTTGTCATCCTACCATGAACCATACTGGACAGCCCGTATCATTCTACCACGCCTGAACGTGCCAGAGGGCACGGTGGCGGACAGAGCGGGTTGTGATTTGCGCTTTCGTGATCATTAAGCCCTTTCCGGAGGCAGTTTGGCTCCAGTTGGTTCCTCTGTTCCGTTTCCCGCTCTCATTATCGAGGCAATGAAGTGCGCGCGGCTGCTCATCGTCGCATTGGCGCTCGCAGGAGCCTCTGGCCAGTCGCCCCTAGGCAAGGTCATCGAGCTTCTGTCGAGCCTGGAGGCGCAGATCCAGAGAGAGGCTGAAGAGTCTGCCAAGCTCAACAGCGAGAAGGAGGGGTGGTGCAAGGACACCTCCGTCAACCTCGGCTTCGAAATAAAGACGGGGTCAAGCGAGGTTGAAGAGTTGAAGGCAGCGATCGGCAAGGAGGCCGCCACTATCAGCTCCCTGACCAGTAAAGTGGAAGACCTGGCGGCGACGATCGCTAAGAGCGAAGCGGACCTTGCAGCGGCCACCAAGATCCGGGGAGAAGAGGCTGGGGATTTTTCTGTTGCGGAAAAGGAGCTGATTGATACCATCAGCGCACTGCAGAGGGCAATCGGCATCTTGCAGAGGGAGCTGTCCAAGTCTGGTGGAGCTGCCTTTGTCCAGGTCAAGAGCGCCGGATCTGTGATCCAGGCGTTGCAGGCACTTGTGAAGGCCTCCGCGTTCAGCGCCGCCGACGCCAGCACCCTCGCATCCTTCGTGCAGAACACCCAGGGGGCCGAGGATAGCGACGAGGAGCCTGGCGCCCCAGAGGCCGCCACTTACACGAGCAAGAGCGGCAGCATCGTGGACGTGCTGGAGGACCTTCTGGACAAGGCGAACGAGCAGCTGAACGCCGCGCGCAAGAAGGAGACCTCGGCCAGGCAAAACTTTGAGATGCTCGCTCAATCGCTCAAGGACGAGATCAAGTTCTCCACCAAGGACATGAGCGAGGCCAAGAAGTCTGCCGCCGCCAGCGGCGAGGCCAAGTCCGAGGCCGAGGGGGCGCTGGCTGCCGGGTCCAAGGACCTGGCGGGCGACAAGGCCGCCCTCGAGGAGCTGAAGAAGGATTGCGCAGCCCACGCCGACGACTACACCGCGGAGGCTTCGAGCCGCGCCGAGGAACTGAAGGCGGTCCAGGATGCGAAGAAGGTGCTGTCCGAGACAACTGGCGGCGCTGCGGGGGTCGCCTACGGCCTGAGCCAGATCGCCCCCTCGTTTCTGCAGTTGGGCCGCTCGAGCGCCGCGGTCCGCTCTGGGGCCGACCTGGCCAACTTCGAGGCAGCGCGCTTCGTCCGCGAGCTCGGCCGCAGGTTCCACTCGCCAGCGCTGGCGCAACTTGCTCAGCGCATGTCGTCGGCGATGCGCTTCAGCTCCGCGAGCGGCGAGGACCCGTTCACGAAGGTAAAGTCTCTCATCGGAGACATGATCCAGAAGCTCGAGGCCGAGTCTGGCGCAGACGCCACGCACAAGCAGTACTGCGATAAAGAGATGGCTGACACGACGGACAAGCAGGATGGGAAAACCACTTTGATTGAGAAGCTAACCACGAAGATCAACCAGATGGTTGCCAGGTCAGCTGCTCTGAAGGACAGCATCGCCACTCTGCAGAAGGAGCTATCCGAGCTGGCGGCCTCGCAGGCACATATGGATAAGATGAGGGCGGCCGAGAACGAGCTTTTCCTGAAGCAGAAGAAAGAGCTGACCATGGGGATCTCGGGCGTGCAGACGGCCATGAAGACGCTGCGCGAGTACTACGGCAGTGGAGCCAAGGACCACGCGGCGGCCGCGGATGCTGGTGCGGGCATCCTGGGGCTTTTGGAGGTTTGTCTTGCAGATTTCACCAAGAGCCTCTCGGAAGCTACCGCAACAGAGGACAGTGCCGCGTCCGAGTACTCGTCGACCACCATGGAGAACAAGATCGAGAAGACAGCCAAGGACCAGGATGTCAAGTACCAGGAGAAGGAGGCCGCCGATCTCGACAAGGCGGTGGTCGACGCCACCTCCGATCGGGCGTCGACGCAGGAGGAACTGGACGCAGTGCTGGAGTACCTCGCGAAGCTCAAGGACATCTGCGTCGCGAAGCCAGAGACGTACGCCGAGCGTGCGGAGCGCCGCGCTGCCGAAATCTCTGGACTCCGACAAGCACTGTCGATCCTTGAAGGTGAGGCCTTGCTGATTCAGCGCAAGGCGCTGAGGGGACGCGTCTGATCGGAGCAGCCCGGTAAAGCGGGCGCGCCGCTGTCCTGCCTCCTCATCTCTTCGCCGGGGGTGTTGGAAAAGTCCCTCCCTCGCTCCCTCCCTCGCCACAGCCCCTTCAGGTGCTCGGCCATGAACCATGACCACTTGTCAAACCCAGCCGCCCAGATCTCGCGCAGGAGACCGCCGAACATCGCCGAAGGCCGACGGGTACGTAACGATGGGATGTCACAATCATGACCCATCATGGCCCATCATTATCAGTATCATTCGAGTCATCATCGTCATGGCAGCACCATCGGTCGGTGCTACCATCGTCGATCATAACCGGCATCGTCAGCGTCGTACTTATCGCCATGATCTTCGGTACAGTCATGCTTCTAGCGCTGTTCTGAGCGGGTAATCGTAGCTGGCGCGATCTCGTGGGCCGTCTCAGAGAGCACCCAGGATGGTCTCAAGAGGACCCAGCAGCCATCAAGATTGTTCACACATCTTATCAGGAAGATCACCTTTTGCCAATGGGCCCTGGCACCAAAGGCGCCATTCAGGAGGTTCTAAAGCAGTAACGAGTTGATTTCTTACGATGGACATTGTTGAAGAACCTCTGGCAAGTCACCGCCGCCGCTTGCCTTTCATTAAGTGCGTCGATGTGGCCGAACGTCGCGGCCAGAGCTTGGCAAAGCTATCGTACTATGTGCTTCCCAGCCTTTGTGGAAATCCTTCGGAGAACACGTGGGGGAGACAGAGGAAGATGACGATATACATATATATATAGATAAAGAGAGAGAGAGAGAGAGAGAGAGAGAGAGAGAAAGAGAAAGAGAAAGAGAAAAGAGGAGCCTATTGGGGCACTCATGGGGCCTCCGTTAGTCCTCTTGGGGGCTTCTTTGGGCCTCTTGGGGGACTGACTGTCGGCCGTTGGTGAGGTGTTTTCGAGATTTTCTGGGCCCACCTGGGGCCCTCTTGCTTGGGGTGTTGCGGCCACCTTGGGGGCCTCTTGGGCCGTCAGCGGACCATCTCGGAGGCTTCTCGAGACCATATTAGTGGCCTCTGGATCCGCCTTGCCCTCAGAGCAAACACCAAACTTCTTCAAACACCTACAGAGCATCAGTGATGTTGACCTCTTCAGGCCTTCCTAGAGTTTGTCTTGGAGGCTGTCTTGAAGGCCTCTTGGCCCGTCTGGGGCAATCTCGGGGGCCTCTCGGGCCAGCTTGGAGGCATCTCGTCCCGTCTTTGAGACATTGTGGGCGAGTCTTGGGCCCTACGGGGGCCATGATAGCATTTTGGAGAGTATCTTCGCCGCTTTGGAGCCATCTTAGGGTCGTCTTGCGTGGCAAGACTGACGGGATACGAAATGTCAGCGGCTTTTCGGGTGACCCGCGGTTTGGGCCGAAGGCAGTTGGAATGTTAGGCAGCGTTGGCTCCAAATAGTGTGATTCTAGTAGAAAATGCAGAGCCATCTTAGTGGTGCAATCTTTTCAGTGCAATCTTTGATGTGCAACATAGGTTGTGCAATCCATGTTGTGCAATGGATGGGTGGAGCGGGTCCGTACAATGTCATGGCTCTATATTTTTCCGTGGCCAGCCCCGTGCGGCCGCAGATGTGGGTTCAGGCGCTCCAGTGGGCGTGGGAGGCGTCACTCACTTACACTTTGCTGCCTGCCCGACGGCACCTCCTTGCCCCGCGTGCCCACAGTGCCCTTCGATTCAGGCAGTGAAAGCCTGCCTGGCCTGTCTGGGCGCGTCCGGGCGCACCGGCGCCGGCGGAGTCCGACTGGACGGCGGCTGGCGAGGGAGGAGCCGTTGACCTCGGCTCGTTGCTGCTGGCCGCCTATACACGCCGGCCGGTGACCGCAGGCCCGGTCTGCTTCTCGTCGGTGCTGCTCGCCGTCTGAGGGGCCTCGGGCGCTCGGGAACGGCAGCGCCGGCGTCGGCGTCTACTGGCTCGCAGGGTCTTGCGCGGGCTCCACTCGCTGACGGAGGGGCAGGTGAGTCTGAGGTCAGTGCGCCCCGTTCGGGCGAAGAGAACTCTGCACATGCACCGATCCTGGCAAGGCCCATCCTTGATCCAGGATCGGTGCATATGCCTTCCTGGCCAAGGTAGGAGGGCGTAGGCACCGATCCTGGGCTCAGGATGGGCCTGGCCAGAATCGGTGTATGTGCATAGTTTTTTTTCCTCTAACGGAGGGGCAGGTGAGTCTGACGTCCGTGCGCCCCGTGGCCCCCCCCCTGGGCCGAGCACGCGCCTCGGGCCACGAGCTGCGCGCCCCTCTCGCGGACGCCCCCCTCCTGGGGCGCCCCCGACCGCAGAGGCGCGCAGGCTGCCGAGATGGCGGCTGCGCCCCCTGCCGGTGCAGGCGTGGGGGATCGAGCTATGTCGGGCCTGTCCCCCTGCAGGGGGGTGTTCGACGAAACATAAACAAATTGTTTATGTTTCGTCGAACATAAACAATTTGTTTATGTTTCGTCGAACGTCCCCAAAATACCCCCAAAATACCCCAAGAAGGTCAAAAATACTGGAGTACTAGTCCCCGGACCATTGTTGGATTATCTTTTATTTTTTTGGGGTAGTTTTTTTTTATTTTTCGTCGAAAATCCCCCTGTAGGGGGACAGGCCCGACTTGAGGATAGAGGCTGGAGACTCCGGTTTCGTGGAGCACGACGTTCCAGGTCCTCCATTTTTTCAGGAGTGGCTTGCTCTCATCGAGCCGGGGACCAGCTCCACCGTCAGTGGACTCACCCCAGATGGAGAGAACTGCGAGGAAGATTGGATCGTTGGTGCGGACATCGCCTGGTTCGGCCTGCTTGACCGTTGCGCTTGCGGCGCACGTCTGCCCCAGGGGCCCTTCCATGGAGGGGCCGTCCTGCCGGTCTGCTGGTTCAGGTCCGTCCCGGCGCCGGCCGTCTTTCAGGTTGCCCGACCGCTGGCGGCTGGCCGACGCGGGCGGCCAGCGCCCGCCGACGGCAAGGCCCCGAACATGAATGGCCACGCGATCGACGCAGCTGCGGCCCCCGGCGACGCGGGCGCGCCGACTGATCCCGCGGGAAGTGCGGCGCCCGCCCTCGGTGGCGGCATCGGCGCCCTGGCAGGGGCGCTCCGGCCGCGGCGGCCGCAGCAGCGCCAGGCACGGTGAGGACAGCACGGTCCGTGGTGGCAGCCGCCGCGGGGGCACCCCCAGCCGCCGCCGCGGCGCCGCCGCCTGTCCGCGCTGGTGGGGCGTTCGTCCGGCCGCTGCAGGCGAAGCCTGTGCTCAGCGCAGGTGGCCGCCTTCGCGACCGGGGACGTCCGTGCGCAGCGCATCCCACAGTTCGTGGACTTCCCTGTCCGGGGGGCCCTGGTCCGTTTCATGGTAGCGACCAGCCAAGCACAGTTGGGACGTTATGCTCGGTGGAAGACCGATACCACAGGTGCAGGCCAATGACGGCGGAGTCGAGGACAGTTTGATGTGCTGCCAGATGCTGGAGAGCATGTCGACTGTCTACATGCCGGACTTGCCAGACATCGCTGGCGCGGAGGTCATGTCAAGGCCCATCCAGCTCTCCGAAAAGCGGTACAGCGACAGGATGCCCAGTATCGCCGGCGGCGGCAGAGACAGAACGCAGGGCGCCTTTTTGTACATGGGGCTCGACCGCGTCAGGGGCAGCGCGGCGGTCTGCCCAGCTTTGCAAAAGTGGGCGTCGAGCGAACTGGCCAAGTAAGTTTCGGCGACGACGGAAAGGAGGAGGCCCGCGAGGAGAGGACTAACGCCAAGCCGAAGGAGCGCCCCAAGAAGAACGGAACGTATGGCTGAGCAGCCGCGGGCGACGGAGCCAGGCCGGCCGTTCGCCATGTTTTTTTGGAAGCCTCGAGGCGCACCGCGCCATGGTCGGATGCGCCGAGATCCAGCGTTGACTGCACCTCTCCCCCGCCAGGCTTCTCGACGCCGTCTGCTGGGGCCCCTGGCGCGGAACGCGGGGGGCATCGCGTTCGCGCCCCCCCCCCCGCCCGGCTAGACTCGCGCGAATCACTCGGCCCAGCCAACGGGGCGAGAGCGCGATAGTTTACCTCTGCCTTTTCTGCCGGAGGAGGCGAGGCACCCGCCGGCTGCAGTGTGATGTGGCGGTTCCATCGGGCCCAGCACAATCTGGATGGGGGAAACGAATCATTTCCCGAATCCGGATAGGGAGTTTCTTTTTTGATTGGGCATGGAGATCCCACCAGATGGGATTTCAATTCTTATTCAGGTGCCTGGAGAATCTACGCAGTCGACCGCGTCTTCGGTGGCGCCAGTGCTGGGATCTTCGCGCGAGATCTTTACAGCCTCCTGCACTGCGATGACGGGGTGGGGCCCAACAGGAGGCCATGCAATCGGAGCTTGCTCGCTCCCAAGCCTCCAGCCCAGGTCAACGCTGCGCGCGGCGACTTTGCTGTCCGGGGGGATTCGGGTTGGTTGTGCGATTCTCAGGTAATCTTGCTCAGGGATGTCAACGAGGCGAAATCACTGATTCAGGAACTGGGTCAGGGGGCCATCCGTCGACCCCTTCCCTAAGAAGCAGCCCTGCTGCCTACTCCGATCCCCATGGCCTTCTTCTCCGATTGCGAGGCGCTCGAGTGCGCCCTGGCCCCGAACGAGGGCCAAGCGCTCGGTGCATTTGTTCTGTCGCCTGGAAGGGCGGGCGGGCCTGGGCGACATTCGATGCTCTCGGTCTGCAACTGCTTGTGCGAGGACCCCCCCTCTACTCGACTCCCTGCTGCCTCGCCGCTATGCCGGGTCGAGACAGACGGGCCCGTCCCTGTCGCGTCGGGCGACGTCAGTGCCATCGTTGACCAGGCGGCGGCGCGGCGCCCGGGCTTCAGATGTGCTGAGCGAGCGCCGACTCGATCTTGGCGCCTTCATCGCCCCGCGCTAATTGGGGCGATGAGGGTTGGTGCGATCCGCGGGTTGGTCGCGGTCGCCTTTCCAGTGTCAAATTGCATTCGTCATGCTCTCGCCCGCGTGAACACCCTTACCTCCCTCGTTGTTTTGGACGGCTCACGCGCTGTCGCGGTCAGGAAGGAGGGCGGCGGGGCGCGGGGGCAATTGGGCGACTTGCAGGGGGGGGGGGGGGGGAATCAGGCGCCAGCCGGAGTCTCGGGGGCGCGCGGGCCGCTCTCGAGGAAAGGGGGTTAGCGTTGCGCGAGGTGGAGGGCGGCGCCCGTGATCGAAGTTTTCCCAGACTACCGACTCGGGGCGACGGGCTCGCTGCGCGCGGCGATTGCACTTCGCGATGGAGGAGCCGCGGCGGAGGCGTCGCTGCAGCGAGCGCCTGCTCGGAGCAGGCCCCCGCCCCCGCGCTTGGCAGCGATGGCAATAGGAGCCGGGATGATCACGCCGGTTCTACAACGAACGCTTGCCACGGTGGCGACATGCTCGTTGCTGCGGGCCAATCGCGGCCGCGCCGCTCTTGCGGCAGGAACGCCGTAGCGGCGGTGCCAACAGCCTTAGCCATGCGCGCCATGATGGGCCCGGTCTTACACGATCCCTTACGGCGACGGCGCCGTGGCGATCGACGGCGCGCTGCACGGGGAAGTGTTCATCGGTTAGGCTGAACGGTTGGGATCCGATCTTCGCCCCTGCATTTATAGATGTTGCATGTTAGCGTTTTGAATATATGGCGAATGTGCGTAAGTGTAGGCTCCCTGTCGGCGAGGCCATTGCCAGCTGCCGCAGGGGTGGCCGCGCGCGCGGCGACGTGCCGGGCCCGCCCGGCGTTGCCGCCCCCGCGCCGGCACTCCCAGGGCCGCGCATGCCGCGGCCGCGGCGTGCAGTTTGAGGCGACGGCGGCGTTGTCTTTCGCGCGGCAGCGCCGCTGGCCCAGCCGCGGGCCCCCACCCCCACCGCCGCCGCCCCTTCGGAACCCGCCGACGGAAAAGTTTAGATGGGGGGCGTTTCTCTTGGGGCATCGGTTCCAATATAAACTATTTTGGGCGTTTGTATAAACACCTTTTTGGTTTATATGAACTTTTTGTGGCACTCCCGCGCGAGACTTCTCGCTTCGGGGAAGTGTAGATCGATCTTATGTAGAGCTTATGTTGACTTTTGTTTGCCTGGTGCCTAAACTTTGTTTTGGGGGTGGACCTAGGCTTTCCGATGCGCGCCCGTGCGGGGCGGGCCCCGGGCGCCGCCCCGGGCTCTTGCCAGCGCCGCCAAGAGCCGACGCGCCCCTTGCTTGATGCCCTGGCTCGAGCGCGCGAACATCCACAATTACTCTGGCCATTGACAGCGCGCCGGCACAATGGCAGCGCCAGGTTCATCAAACGCTGACGAGCATAGCAGCACCGCGCCGTTCATATTGAATTGCGCGGCGTTGTCGTTGGCTAACACCGTCGAGCTGTTTCCGCTTGCCATTCTCGCGTCGTTTGACGGTCCCATGACTGTAGAGTTAGTTCTTCATGTGGGGGGCGGGGGTCGTTTTTCATGCGCTCGTAGGCGTCGGCCCATTCGAGTTTCGCCCGTGCCATCTCCGACGCCAGGGTGCTGCATATCTCTTGGTACGGCTATCGTTGCCCTCGGCCCACCCCGCCTCCGTTGCCGGGCGTGCGGGTTTGAGTTCTCGGGGGTGCTTCTTCGGGTCTCTTCGGAGCGCTCTCGGGTTCCTTCCTGGGACGTCTTGGGGCCTCTTGGGGTTAAGTCGGGCCTGTCCCCCTACGGGGGGGTTTTCGACGAAAAAGAAAACATACCACCAAACTTGTAAAACAAATAGTCCACAAATAGTCAGGCGATTATTTCTTTAGTTTTTCTTACCTTTTTGGTGCATTTTTGGGGTATTTTTAATTTTTCAACGAACGGCCCCCTGTAGAGGGACACGCCCGACACAATCTTGGGCGCCTCTTTGGGCCTCTTGTGGGCTGACGCCTCCACGGAGCCTCTTGGCGGGCCTCTCGGGGGGCCTCCTGCGGGCCTCCTGGGGGTTCCCTGGGGCACCTTGGGGCTTTGGGAGCCTGCTGGGGCTTCCCGAGGGCCCCTTGGAGCGGAGCGCTGAAGATGCTGGTTCGTGCTCCCCCATCTGGGATCCCTCTCTGGGCGTTTTGTTGTGCCCTCGTGAGCCTTCTTTGCGGCCTCTCGGGCCGTCTTGGAAGCCTTTCGGCCTGCATCGGTACCCCCTTGGGGGCCTCTTGCGCCATGTTGGGGCGGTTTCGGAGGCCTCCTGCGCCGTCCTGGATTGTCGGGATCCCGACAAGGCGGAAACGCCAAAATCTTTCAACCATCCAATGGAACTCATGTTTTTTCGCTTGCTGGGGCCCTCGCGTGGCATCTTAGGTCATCTTGGAGGCATCTTGGGCGTCTCGCGGCGATCTTTCGGCGAATCGGAGCCCTCTTGGACACGTCGATGTGTTCGGGGGTCGTTCTGGGCGGCCACAGCGTGCACGGGGCCGACGGGAAACGCCCCAGGACTCGCAGGGAGCACCTCGGGAGACCCCGGAAAGGCTTGGAACGCCGACTGGTTCGGTCTTTCGGAGTCTGCAGTCTTGGCTGCAGCAGCAACGCAGCTGCGAGCCTTCGGGCGCTCCACTTCGTGCCAGAGGCACAGTGGCTGTTTGGCAATCCGGAAACTTCGCGCCAGGGCGCCTTCATGGGTGCCGCTGGCATCCGCGAGGTCCAGTCCTCTTTGAGATGCCTCTGCAGACTCAAGCATGAACCGTCCACTGCTTATCGCCTGGGATGTGGAAGAAGACGAATCAACACAAACATGATTGTACGAGCTCCTCGCGGGGTTTTTGACTCTACGCTGGGCCTCCTGGCGGCGCCTCTGGCGCCGCCCTTGGCGCGTTGAGCCTGCCATGGAGGGGGGTCCAGCACCGATCCAAGGAATATATGCGAACCTACTGAAGTTTGTGTTTATGTGCTTGTTTACTGTTCCACGCAAGCCTACGCGTACACCTCCATGATTGCTCAGTGTGAGTGCGAATATCCTCGCTTGCTTTGCGGTGTCTGTACTTCCTCCGCCCATTCCGCATAATGTTTTCACAGGACTGTCCCGAGATGGACTCCGATATGGCTTCCCCGGTCAGAGCGTTTTCGGCCCCTCAAAACATGGTCTTGCCGCTGCAGCGTTGGCCGCATGTTAGGATTGGTGCTTTGCTCCTCCCGTCCAGGTTTGCGCTATCTCCCCATCGGGGGCCACGCTTCGATCCGATCCGTTCCTTGCCGTTGCCGTCCGCATCCTTTTCCCTCCGCCTTCCAGTGGTCTTCTTGCTTCCTCTGCCCTTCCTGCTGCTGCTCCTCCTCCTCCTGCTTCCTCCTTGTTCTGTGCTTCGCCCTTCTCGCCCTCACGTTTCGGCGGCGAGCCCAGAGAGAATTGAGAAGGGGCGGGCCTTCTCAGAAGGCTCGGAAGCCCTCTTTGCCTTCTGAGGAGTTTTCTAAGCCTGCCCTGAAGACACGGACATCTTTTCAGAAGGCCGCAGGAGGGCTTCCGAGAAGCCCCGCCGCTTTCTGGGAAGGCCTTTTCCTTCTCACTTCTCCCCCTCGTTCGCCGCCGAATGTTCATCGCCTCCTCCCCATCATCATCCCTCCTCCTGGCCCACTGTACAAGGCCCCCTCTCTGCTAGCGCACCACGCGATGGCCTCGCTCGGGGGACCAGGGTCATCGAGGATGCCCCGGCCAGCGGAGAAGTGAGAGTCCAGCGCAGCCTCGGGCGTTGCCGGACGGAAGCGTCCCTGGCCCCAGGCGTCCCCAGGATCTCCGAGGAGGCCCCTCGGCCTCCAGAGCACCCCTCGCGAGGCCCGGGGAGGCCAGGGGCTCCAAACTGGAGCCTCAAGTTGGGGCTTGGCATCGCTCGGACGTGTGCATTTTTCTCGGCGAGAACCATCGATCACCATCCTGGACCATCGAGAAAAAAAACACGCACGAAACCGAAACATGCACGGGACGTCCGAGCGACGGCAAGGGGGGCACTTTGGGTCAGGGTCACCTTTGGCAACACCCGACGGTCGGACGGGATGGGTGGGAAGGGTCGGATGTCAGGTATTCCGCGAGCGCGCCTACTCTGTCCTCCCCCTCTCCTTTCTCTCGGCGGCGAGCGAGGGGGGGAAGTGAGAAGGAAAAGGCCTCAGAAGGCGACGGGGCTTCTCGGAAGCGCTCCGGCCTTCTGAGTTGTCTTCTGTGTCTCTGAGGAAGGCTTAGAAAATTCCTTAGGAGGCCGGGGGATTTCCGAACCTTCTGAGAAGGCCTTCCTCGCTCGCCGCCGATTTTCATCGGCCGCGCTTTCCCCCTGAAGCCCGAGACCTCTGTACGACGATGCGGCTGGTCCCGCTAGGGCATCCCCCATGGTGGAGAAGGAACAACTGGTTCCCCGCGCAGCCGCTTTGGCTCAATAGGTCACGTTCGCCCCATCAGTCACTAACGTAGTCTGATCGCGGCAGCAGGATGGCTGCATTCAAGTTCGCGGCCCTTCTGCTGGTCGCATGTCCGGCCACTGGGCAGGCCGCCTCCCTGCGGTCGAACGCGAGGGCAGCCGCTAATCCGGTGCGCAGGGTTGTTTCGATGCTGCAGTCGATGCAGAAGAAGGTTGAGGCCGAAGGCGACAAGGAGGAGGAGATGTACAAGAAATTCTCCTGCTACTGCAAGACGGGGGCCGCAGATCTCGCTGCAAGCATCTCCGCTGCGGGCACGACGGGCACCCAGCTTGGCTCCGACTTGAAGGCAGCGGAGGAGCAGCTCTCCCAGGTGAAGCAGGGGCTGAAGGAAGCGCAGACGGAGCGCGCTGAAGCCAAGACGGCCGTCGCCACCGCGACCTCGATCCGCGGGAGGGACGCTGCGAAATTCGCGGCCACAAAGTCAGAGCTCGAGAGCTACATTTCTGCCATCAAGCAGGCAGTCGCCGCGCTGACTAAAGGAATGGCGGGTGGATTTCTGCAGACTACGTCGGCAAGCCTGTTGCGCAACATCGTCTTGACCAAGGGAGACGCTATCCAAGACGACGACCGCGAGGTGCTCCTCTCATTCCTGTCTGGGAAGGGCAGCTCCGCGTACGTGCCCCAGAGCGGGGAGGTGACCGGAATTCTGAAGGAAATGGGCGACAGTTTCTCGAAGAGCTTGGCAGACGCTTCTGACATCGAGGCCAACGCAGTCAAGGAATTCGAGGCCGTGGTCGCTGCAAAGGCCAAAGAGATCGACGCGCTGACACTGTCCGTCGAGGCCAAGACCTCGAAGAGCGGGTCGCTGGGCGTGACCATCGTCCAGATGAAGAATGATTTGAGCGAGTCAGAAACTGCGTTGCTCGAAGATCAGAAGCTCCTCCAAGAGTTGGAATCGGGCTGCTCTACGAAGGACAAGGATTACGAGGAACGCGTGAAGACGCGTCACGATGAGCTCGCCGCCCTCACTGAGACCATCAAGATTCTGAATGACGACGATGCGCTTGAGCTGTTCAATCCAGAGGGACCCCCCTGTGCCGTTGCCTCCCCCCCCGTGGAATCTGTTATTTTGGGATAGTCGGAGGTGTAACCTCTGTGGGGCTTCTTGGGGTCATGTTTGCAATTTTGTTGACAAGTTCGAGCCTATCAGTGGTGGCAGCCCTGGACGGTCTTCAGGCCCTCCTGGGGACTTGTTGAGGTACCTCTGGTCTTTTTTGGACCAGCTTGCAGCTATTCAGGTCCACCTTCGGCCCCACAAGAACTCGATAGTGTCTCTAGTCGCGTCCTGACGCATCCAGAGAGCAAACTTGAATATGTCCTCAAACTGTGCTTGCACTTCAGGTGTTTTCGAAACTGATGATCCTTTTGTATCACATGGCTCACACCGTACAGCATTCACCTCCACAGCTCGCATCACACAGCTTGCTTTACACTGCTTACACCCACTTGCTTACGCCCTACAGCTTCCACTCCACAGTGCAGTAACCCACCGTTGGGGGGCCGCGCTGTCTAACATTTCACAGACAGTGCTTGCATTTAGGGGTTCTTACTTGTGTTACTTTATAACGGGAATCCTGGAGGCCTCGCGCGGCGCGTAATAGTAGTATGATTTAGTCCCCACGTCAGTTCCTCAAGCTATGGGTCGACGCTCGCGGGGCGATGCTCCAGAGTCAGTCCGACGTAAATTCGACGTACATCCAACGTAGTCCGACGTGGATCCGACGTAAGTTGGGTCTGAAGTTGCCGCGCGAGGCCTCCAGGATTTTTGCCATACAGTCGGCCCTGATTAGTAGGTCGACCCCGCCAGATTATGGGTACCCTTGTGTCCTGTGCCTCGCGACCCGTGCCTTCTTATACTCCTACGTCAATGTGGCCCTTGGAAGGGCCTTCTGTCCTCTCGCGTGTCCTCTCCAATTTTGTGGAGGACGATCAATGGAGAGGAAGCATGTTGCCAAATCAGTTCCAGATGTCTAGAATATGCCTTAAACATGAGTTTAACATGTTTCGAACATGTTTAAAACATGACTAGAGCATGTTTCCTACATGTGAAACACACATTTGAAATTCAGTGATGGGACTGTTGGGGTGTCCATTCTCGTGGCATCCACAACTCCTATGGAGCTCGACTGTAAGTTACGGAAGGGCTTCGACGGGTCGGCCGAGCATGCTCCCTGCGTGGCCGCCCCGTGCCGGCCCGTGGGCGCTCGTGGGCGCCCCCGGTGCGCGGGGTGGGCCGGCCGAGGCTGCGCCGCGTTGCGGCCGCGCTGCCGCCTCGTGGGCGCCCGTGGGCGCCCGGGTGCGCTGGGCGCACCTCGGGCTCGACGCACTCGGCCGCCTCCGCGCCCTCCTCGAGGAGCTGAGCCGCGCGAGTCGGCCCTGCGAGGCGGCAAGTTTGCCGGCATCGTGCTTGTGGGGGGGTGACGGTCTGAACTCAACAATCTCCTGGCTCAGTGCGTGGGAGCGCTTGTGAAGCCAGGGCTGGGTCTCAACGCTGTTTTGCTGGACTTCTGCCGCGTTTTGTGTTTCGTTTTGGCAGGGAGGTGCGGGAACACAGGTGGAGCAAAGCGAAACACAAAGCGAGCATAAAACGAAGAACAGCGTTTAGGTCCAGCCCTGGCTGGGTGGGTTCGCCGAGGCTGCGCCACGTTGCCGCCAATCCCGCCTAGCGTGCGCTCGCGTGCGCCGTCGTGCGCCGGGTGTGTCGGCCGAGGCTGCGCCGCGCTGTCGCTCACGCCGCCTCGCGGGCGCGCGGGCGCGCCCCGTGCGTGGGGTGGGTGCGCCGCGGTCGCGCCACGTTGCCGCTCTCGTCGCCCCGTGTGTGCTCGTGGGCGCCACCCGTTGGTTTGGACCACGTGGCTTAGACCAACTAGGTTACGCGTGCAAGGCATAGCTTACTCACACATAGGTTGCACCGCGTGGCTTCGAGCTCCAGCTCATACCACATGTCTCGCGATGCGTAGCTTGCACCTTCTAGCTCACATCGCACAGGCTCCAGTTCCATTATTCACTCCGCTCACGTATACATATAACGGCGCACCGGGTCCGGGGGCCCGGGGCCGGGACCCCGACCACAAATGTGGACCCCGGGGGGCCCGGAACCTCGTCGGACCGCCGGACGCCGTCCAAGATCGTTCGCAGGCGGCTTCGGAACGCGCTCCGATGGCTCCAGATGCCTTCCAAGACGCCTGTCATGACACCAAGAAGGTCCCAGAAGCCTCCAAGACGCTCCGAGAGGCAGCCCAAGAGAGGCCCAAGAAGCAAAAATCGTGCCATTCCTATGGGAAAACGTATATTTTTCGCATGTTCGCCTCTTGGGCTTTCGCCGCGTCCAAGACGGCCCAAGAGGCGCCCAAGACGGTCTACGAGGCCTCCGGGAGCGCTCCAAGGCTGCGCACGAGTGGCCCAGGACGGCCCCAAGACGGCCCAAGAGAGCCCCAAGACGAGTTCGAGAGGGGTCCCAGACGGAGAAAGCCAACCTCGAATTCCGAGCTTCCGGCCCAAGAGGCTCCAGGAGGCGCCAAAATGCCGCCAAGAGGCGCCAAAAGGCTCCCAAAAGCAGCCCAAGACGTTCCGAGAGGCACCCCAAGAGAGGTCCAAGAAACACAAATCGTGCCATTCCTATGGGAAAACGTATATTTTTCGCATGTTCGCATCTTGGGCTTTCACCGCGTCCGGGAGCGCTCCAAGGCTGCGCACGAGTGGCCCAGGACGGCCCCAAGACGGCCCAAGAGAACCCCAAGACGAGTTCGAGAGGGGTCCCAGAAGGAGAAAGCCACTCTCGAATTCCGAGCTTCCGGCCCAAGGCGCCAAAACGCCGCCCAGAGGCGCCAAAAGGCTTCCAAAATCAGCCCAAGACGTTCCGAGAGGCACCCCAAGAGAGGTCCAAGAAGCAAAAATGGTCTCATTCCGATGGGCAAACGTATACTTTTCGCATGGTCGCCTGTTGGGTTTTCACCGCGTCCAACACGTCCGAAGAGGCTCCCACGACGGCCTAGGTGGCCCCCAAGAGAGTTCCAAGACGGTTCACGAGGCGCCCAGGACGGCAAAATTGGATTCCAAAATGGCCTAAGAGAGCCCCAAGGCGTGCCCGAGAGGGGTCTCAGAGGGAGAAAGCCACTGTAGAATTCCGAGCTTCCGGCCCCAAGAGGCTCCAGGAGGCGCCAAGAGAGCTCCAAGAAGCCCCCACGAGCAGGGCCACTCTGGCGTGGCCAGGTTGGAGATTTCTACTTGCTCGCCAGTCTGTTACCTCGCTGGCTCCCCCGCCAGATTGCCAATTTTTGCCCGATAGGGGCCGCCAGATTGGCGCCAGATTGGCTTCGACCTCGCGTCCCCAATTTCTTCTCACAACGATTCCTGGGTCTGTGACTCGACAGAACCTAAGCGCGCGCGAAGCGCGCGCGTGGTTCTAGTATCTTAAACCACAACGTTTACACCGCATAGATTTCACAATGTTTGGATACACGCTGGCTCACATATTAAAGCATATATTTCCTTTGTGGCCTGGAGTGCATTGCGCATCATAGCTTGATCAGTTTTCAACTGCATGGGCGCCTAGTGTGTGTGTGTGTGCCTGTGTGTGCCTGCGTGTGTTGCGCATGCTTAGTGCTTCCATGGCGCCAGTTTGATTAGTTTGTAAATGGTTTCGGAGCCTCGAGGGCCCCAAGCAGTGAATCTAGTACATGCGAAGCTTGGCCCCCAGACAGGTTCCCCAGCATACCCTCAGGGCTCCTATTGTGCATTTTTACTCCCGCCTCCCTGGACTTCTCCAATATCCGTCCTGGGAGGCCCCGTGATTTCCAGGACGGGCTAAAAAACCGCAAGGGGCATCGAGTAGGGCCATGAGATAGCCGCAGTGCCTCCCAAGGGCGCTCCGCGCATTTCAGACAGTCCCACGGCGCCCGCCATCTCAAAAGATAATCCCAGAGGGCCTCAGGCGGGCACCGACAGAGTTTGTGAGTTAAGGGGGACCCCAGACGGAGGACACCGAGTGATTCACATTTTTGGGGGTGCCTCCGCCTCCTCATGCAGAGTCTTGGCTGAGCCGTCAGGGAGGGGATCTCGGGTTCCCGATGGTGCTCAAGACATACCCAGGGGCCACCCAAAGCGGCCCCCAAGACATCACAAAAGAGCCTCACAAGGTGCAGCGTGGTCCCAGAGGATCGCAAAAATATCAACAACGGGCCCAACATGGCCTCACGGCGAACCGATGTCTGCCGAATAGGGCCTCAAGAGGACCCACGATGGCCCCAAGTTGCGCATTGGCCAGCCCAGACCGCTCCGAAAGGGTGGGTTCAGTCCACACAGCCTGGTAGCCCCCACCATGGGGCCCCAGTGGAGAAGACACTCCCGGCGCCCAGTGCGAGCTTGATGCAGGTCGCGGTCACGACCACCAGCCAGCGCGCGCGCGCCGTGGCCCTGGTCCAGCAAGCGCAGCTGAAGAGCGAGGCGGACCACGCCCGCCTCGGCTTCCTGGTGCTGGCACTCCGAGGAAAGAAGGTCGGGTTCGAGGTTGTGATCAAGATGATCGACGATATGGTCATTCTGCTCAAGAAAGAGCAGGCCGATGACGCGGAGAAGAAGGAGTACTGTGGCTCGCAGCTTGATTCCACAGAGGACAAGAAGAAGTCGCTGACACGCGAAGCGTCGGACCTCGCGACCGCCATCGCGAGCACGAAGGAGAGCATCAGCAGCGCCGCGGAGGACATCTCGGCGCTGGAGACCGGCATCGCGGCCCTCGACAAGAGCGTCGCGGAGGCGACGGCGCTGCGGAAGGGCGAGCACGAGGAGTACAAGGCGCTGATGGCCGCAGACGGCGCCGCGAAGGAACTGCTCCTGTTCGCCAGGATCGGGCCGGACGAAAGGGGGGGATTGGGAAAGGGGGGGTTGCGAAATCTGCTGCATGCAGCTGGTTTCGGCCCCACCGAGGGGCCCAGTCCTCGATACATAGCCGCCTCCGGCGCCGGGAGGCGCCGGGGAAATCAGCTACGTGAGCTGATTCTAAAACCCCCCCTTTGCTATCCCCCCCTTTCGCCCGACCCGACAGGAACAGGCTCAACCAGTTCTACAATTGCGGTGCGCTGCCGCGCGTGCATCCGCCGCCGCGCCGCGGGGAGGAGGAGCGCCGGGGGAAGCAGGCTCTGGGGGGGAGGATCCGCGGGGCTCCCGGGCAGCTGTGCCCGTGCCGAGGGAATAACAAAATTATAAAAAAGAAGCGCGCAGACACAGGGCCTCCTCCTCCTCCTCCTCCTCCTCCTCCTCCCCCTCCCCTCTCCTCCTCTTCCTCCGCCTCCTCCTCCTCTCCTCCTCCTCCTCCTCCTCCTCCTCTTCCTCCTCCTCCTCCTCCTCCTCCTCCCCCTCCCCGCCCTCCCCCCTCCCTGGACCCCCTCGAGTCGTGAAGAAATCATCACGACGGGAGGTTTTTCGCTAGTTTCGGCCGTTGGGGGCCCCTGCTGGGCCTCGGGACTGTCCACGAAACGACACGGGATGAAAGACCTGGTCCCTGGGAATGGGTGCAGACCTCCGGGTGTCGACGCAATGAACAAATCATGACGTCGGGGGCCTGGGTCAGCAGGTGGGCGCACCTCTGTGGCTCGAAGCGTCGTGGATGCTTTCCCCAGGACTGGTGAGGGGGGGACCTGGGGCGGGAAACGCGCCGAGAGACGCCAGGGGCCCGACGCACGCCGACCGCTGCACGAGGCCCGGGCGGCGGATCCTAAGCTGTACAACCCGCCGGCCAAGGTCGAGCTCTCCGCCCAGGGCGCCATCGAGCGCGACATGGGCAGCTCGGCGGCGCTGGTGCAGGTGTCCGAGCGCGCGCGGCGCACGAGCGCTGGCGCACCGCCGCCGGAGACCTGGAGCGCGTACGCGAAGAAGTCCGAGGAGAGTGCTGGGGTCATCGCCATGATGGACCTGCTGATCGGCGATCTTGACAAGGATCGGCGGAGAGCGAGAGGGGGGAGTGAGAAGGAGATGGCCTTCTCAGAAGGCGGCAGGGCTTCGGGGAGGTTTCCTGCGTCTTCGGGGAAGGCGTTAGTCAAGCAGTGGCGAAGCGTCCTGGCTCGCCTATAGTCCCACGAAAAAAAGTTCTAAGACACTTTCTGGTCAAGACGGTTGTTATTTAACACATCGGGCTCATGTTCCAATCACTTGTTTATCGTATTAGAACATTGTTGGGTTCTAACAGCATTTCGTGTTAGGAATGCTGGGGCGGTCGGTCCCTGCTCAAGTTAGAGAATCTCTCAGAAGGCCGGGGGACTGCTGAGCCCTCCAAGAAAGCCTTCTCTTTCTCACTTCCCCCCGGGCTCGCCGCCGCAAGGAGATGACCGAGGCCGAGACAGAGGAGAAGGACTCGCAGGAGGACTATGACAGGACGATCGCGGGCGCGAAGGACAAGCGCACGACCGACTCCAAGACGCTGACGTCCAAGGCCGCCGAGAAGGCAGACTTGGAGAGCGACCTGCAGGCGGCCAAGGACGACAGCGCCAGCACCGCCAAGGCGCTCATGGCAACGGACAAGTACCTCTCCCAACTCCATGCCGAATGCGATTGGCTCACCCAGTATCGAAGACGCCTGCGGCGAATTTCACCGCCGCTCCCGGCCTTTTGGGGAGAGCCTGCGTGGCCGAACGTTTTGCAGCCAGCACTCCCTCGGCCAACCTATCGGACTACGTGTTTCCCCCAGCCGTTGCAGGGCTCGCTTCGATTCATCCGATCCGATTCGATTCGACGTCGATGGCGTTCGATTCCGATTCGGTCCGACTTCAGATTCCGATTTGGGTTCCGATTTCTTATTGGAGGCATATTAAGCCGATCCGATTTATCGATTCTCATTCTGGGCTCTCCAGCCGTTGTGGAAATTATTCGGGGAACACGTGAGGGAGGAAGGAGGAGAGGATGAGGGGGGGGGAACAAGGAGGAGAAGGAGGAAGAGCTCTCTTGGGGCACTCCTGGAGCCTCCCAGAAGCTTCCTGTTGAGGCCTCGTCGAGGCGTCCTTGGGCCTCTTGGGGGCCTTTGGAGGCTTCTTGGGAGGCTCCTTGGCCGTCCGAGGGCGTTCCTGGCGCGTCTAATGCCGTCGGATGCCGTCTTGGGGGCCGGTCTGGGTCGTTTAGCCCTCTTGGGGCGCTTCATGGCCGTTTTCGAGAGCATCTTTGGCGTCTTGGAGGTCTCCTGGCCGTCTTGGGGCCCTCGTCCTGGAGATCCTCTCGCAGGCCGTTTGGGCCGTCTTGGAGACTTCTTAGGCTGTCTTGGACGACCTCGGGACTATATTGGGCCGTCTTGGGGGCATCCGGGCCCATCTTGGAGACATCCTGGGGTTGTCTTGGGCTCTCTTGGGGCCCTCGTAGCCGTCTGGTTGACCATCTTGGCCGCCTTGGAGGCCATCTTGGGAGCGTCTAGAGCAGGCAGACCGACGACCTGGGACTTTTATGGGCCCTCATGGCGCGGAAAGCAGATGGGAATTCTTTTCCGCAGGACTGCGCGATCGACAGATACCCTATTGGGAGCCTTCGTAAAGACCAGACGTTGCCTCAGTTCTGGCACGCGTGGCACCCCTGTTCGGCGACTACGAAGGGTCTGCTTACGCTGGGGTGTGATTTGCGATCGGCACCGTTGGGGCCTGGGGGGCACGACACAGTCCTCGTCGGGCCTCCTCGGGGCGCGGGAGAGCTCTGTTGAGGTCCCCGCGCGCCCCTCAGGGTGCCCCCCAGGATGTTCCCCAGGGTGCCAGTTGCAAATCACACCCTTTGCAAACCACAACTTTTGGAGTCGCCGACTTGTGGCAAGCCAACATGGGGCTGCGGATCTCAGACGCCTGCGGCGAACCGCCGCCGCTCCAGCTTCCTCGGCCTTCCTTGGGCCTCTTGGAGTCTTGGGGGCCTTTGGAGGCTCCTTCGGGGGTTCTTTGGTCGTCTGAGGGCGCTCCTGGCCCGTTTGATGCCGTCGGTAGCTGTCTTGGGGGCCTCCTTAGGCCGACTAGGGCTAGGGGCCTCTTGGGGCGCTTTAGGGCCATTTTCGAGACCATCTTGGGCGTCCTGGAGGTCTCCTGGGACGTCTTGGAGCTCTTGAGGCTGTTTTGGGGGCTTCTCGGGCTACCAGGGAGCCATCGTGGAGGTTTTTTTGGCGCTCTTGGGCCGTCTTGGGCCGTCGGAAAGTCAGAAATGAGCAAACCCCAGAATCCTGCAAAAAACGGTTGGCAATCCATGATGTTGGCCTCTTTGAGGCTTCCTGGAGGTCGTCTTGGGGACCTATTGGGCCGTCTTGGACGCTTCTTGGGCGATCTTGAGGCCATCTTGGGAGCATCTCGGCCCGTCTTGAAGACATCTTGGGGCCATCTTGGGCTCTCTTGCGGCCATGGTAGCCGTCTTGGGGACCATCTTGGCCGTCTTGGAGACCATCTTGGGGCCGTGTGAGCAGGTGCTGATGGCGGAATAACCAACAGATCCGGAGGTTTGTGCGACCTTCCGGGTGGCCGGCGGGTTGGTCCGAATGCCCGTGGAATGTTTACAAAAGACCCCACAACTACCGAAAGTCGTGCATGCCTTGCACCCCTGTAGCAAGCCACAGGGGGCGGCGGACCGAAGCCGCCTACGGCGAATCACCGCCGTCCCCTGCCTTTTTAGAAACGCCTATGTGGCCGAGCTATCGGACCATGTGTTCCCCGAATCGGTTTGGAAAGCCTTCGGGGAACACGTGGGCATCTTAAAGGTCATCTTGGCCGTGTGGAGGCCATTTTCACCCTTTCGGGACTTCTTGGAGGACGTCTTGGAGGGCTCTTGGGCCGTCTTGGAGGCCATCTTGAGCGTCTTGGAGACCTCTTGGGCCGTCTTGGGGGTCTCTTGGGGCTGTGTCTTGGGTCTCTAGGGCGATCTTTGGGGGCACTTGGGCCGTCTCGGGCCGTCGGAAGGCAGGAAAAAAGAAAATGCCACAATCCTTCAACCACACCCATGGGAAATCCATGGTTTTATCATTTTCGGGCCTTCCTGGGGGCCCTCTTGGAGGCCTCTTGGGCCGTCTTGGGCCATCTTAGGGCCATGTTCGGCCGCCTTGGTGGGCTCCTGTTCCGTCTGACGCCGTCGGAAGCCGTTTGGGGGGCCTTTATGGGCCGACTTGGGGCCCTCTTGGAATGCTCCAGGGCCGTCTTGCAGGCCATCTTGGGCATCTTAAATGCCTCCTGTGCCGTCTTGGGGGCCTCTTGGGGCCGTCGTGGGCCTCTCGGGCGATCTTTGGGGGCACTTGGGCCGTCTCGGGCCGTCGGAAGGCCGAAAAGAAGCACATGCCAACATCCGTCAAACACCGTAGGAACTGGGGCCGTCTTGGGGGCCTTTCTGGCCCGACTTGGGGCCCTCTTGGGGCACTTCGGGGCCGTCTTGGAGGCCATCTTGGGCGTGTTGGAGGTCTCTTGGGTCGTCTTGGGCCCTCTTGGGGCCGTCTTGGAGGCCACTTGGGCCCTCTTGGGGGCCTCTTGGGCGATCTTGGGGCGATCGTGGGAGCCTCTTGGGCCGTCTTTGGCCGTCGGAAAGCCGAAAGGGCGCAAATGCCCACACCCTTCAAAAACTTTAGGACGATCAATGATGTGGGCCTCGGGCCTTCCTGGCGGACCTCTTGGAGGCCTCTTGGGCCATCTTGGAGGCCTCTTGCGGGCCTCTTGGGCCGTCGTAGACCATCTTGAGGCCATCTTGGGCCGTCTTGGGTGCATCTTGGAGCCATCTTAGCCGTCTTTGAGGCCATCTTGGTTGTCTCGGAGGCATCTTGGAGGCCATCCTGGGCAATCTTGGCCCTTGGAGGCCATCTTGGGCCAGCTTGGGGCAACAGAGGCATTGACGGATGGATTTTCGGGAATCTCCCAGGACCCCGGCGGGACGGGCCGAAGCCCCAGGGGAGTTCTTCTGGACAAAGAACCAACACCACGAGCCATATAATATGGCACGCCAGGCACCCCTTTTGATACATCAAAAGGGGGCGGCGGATCGAAGACGCCTACGGCGAATCACCGCCGCCCCCGGCCTTTTTGGAAGCGCCTATGTGGCCGAACGTTGAGGCCAGACCTGCCAAGCTATCGGACCATGTGTTCCCCGAATCGGTTTGGAAAGTCTTCGGGGAACACGTGGGCATCTTAAAGGTCATCTTGGCCGTGTGGAAGCCATTTTGACCCTTTCGGGCCTTCTTGGAGGACGTCTTGGAGGGCTGTTGGGCCGTCTTGGAGGCCACCTTCAGCGTCTTGGAGACCTCTTGGGCCGTCTTGGGGGCCTCTTGGGGCCGTGTCTTAGGCCTCTTGGGCGATCTGTGGGGGCACCTGGGCCGTCTCGGGCCGTCGGAAGGCAGAACAAAAAAAATGCCACAGTCCTTCAAAAAACCCATGGGAAATCCATGATTTTATAATTTTCGTGCCTTCCTGGGGGCCCTCTTGGAGGCCTCTTGGGCCGTCTTGGACCATCTTAGGGCCATGTTCGGCCGCCTTGGTGGGCTCCTGTTCCGTCTGACGCCGTCGGAAGCCGTTTGGGGGACCTCTATGGGCCGACTTGGGGCCCTCTTGGAATGCTCCAGGGCCGTCTTGCAGGCCATCTTGGGTGTCTTAAATGCCTCCTGTGCCGTCTTGGGGGCCTCTTGGGGCCGTCTTGGGGCCCTCTGGGGCCATCTTGGAGGCCTCTTGGGCGATCTTTCGGGGATCTTTGGGGGCTCTTGGACCGTCTCGGGCCGTCGGAAGGCCAAAAAGAAGCCAATGTCAACATCCGTCAAACACCTTAGGAACATCCATGGTTTGGGCGTCTTCTGGCCTTCCTGGAGGCCCTCTTGGGGGCCTCTTGGGCCGTCTTGGGCCAGCTTCGAGCCAACTTCGGCCATCTTGGTGGGTTCCTGGTCCGTCTGACGCCGTCTGGGGCCGTCTTGGGGGCCTTTCTGGGCCGACATGGTGCCCTCTTGGGGCGCTTCGGGGCCGTCTTGGAGGCCATCTTGGGCGTGTTGGAGGTCTCTTGGGCCGTCTTGGGGCCCACTTGGGGCCGTCTTGGAGGCCACTTGGGCCGTCATGGGGCCTTCTTGGGGGCCTCTTGGGCGATCTTGGGGGCCTCTTGGGCCGTTGGAAAGCCGAAAAGGAGCAAATGTCAAACTCCTTCAAAAACCTAAGGGCAATCAATGGTTTTGGTCCTTTCGGGCCTTCCTGGAGGATGTCTCGGAGGGCTCTTGGGCTGTCTTGGAGGCCTCTTGCGGGCCTCTTGGGCCGTCGTAGACCATCGTGAGGCCATCTTGGGCCGTCTTGAGTGCATCTTGGAGCCATCTTAGCTGTCTTGGAGGCATCTTGGAGGCCATCCTGGGCCATCTTGGCCGTCTTGGAGGCCATCTTGGACCATCTTGGCGCAACAGAAGCATTGACAGATGGGTTTTCCGGATGGCCAGCGGGACGGGCCGAAGCCCCAGGGGGAGTTCTTTCGGAAACAAAACCAACACCGAGAGGGTCCAGCACGCCAGGCACCCCTGCGATGAATCGACAGGGGGCGGTGGATCTAGTGGTATTCGGCCCATCCCGCCACCGCGCCTGGAATGTAGGTCAGTCGGCTCTTGGATGCCTGTGGAGATCTCTTGGGAGCCATAACGGAAGCCTCTTGGAGGCGGTTTGGGGGTGTCTTGGGGCCTCTTGCGCGCTGTCTTGGACTTCTTGGGGGCTTCTTAGTGGCGGCGGACTCGAAATGTCAGTTCGAGTTCTCCTCTTGGGGCCTTCTTGTCCGTCTTGGTGGCTTCTGGGGTCGTATTGGGGGCCCTCTTGGGCTGTCTTGAAGGCTTCTTGGGACATCTGGGGCCGTCTTGGAGCGATCTTGGGAGCATCGTGGGCTGTCTTGGAACGCCGGACGCCCGACATGGCGAGAAAGTTAAAGTCTGACAGAACCTACAGGAAATCAATCGTGTTGCCTGGGCCCTCTTTGGGGGCCTCCTGGAGCCCTCTTGGGGCGCCTTACGGGCCTCTCTGTCGCTCTTGGGCCGTCTCGGGGCCCGCTTCGACCGTTCTGGGAGCCTCTTGGAGGCCCTCGCTGTGCACGCGTCAGGGTCCTCCAGCCCAAGGGAGAATGCCTCGACACGCTTCTCGAAGGGTCTGCGGGCAGCCCCATGAGCGACCAGAACTCGGGGCTGGCCCCCTCGGAGAGCAATACAATGCCAAGCGCAGAGGGCTCGATGGGGACCTGAGGTCTTACTTAATTCATTGTGGCTTACTTAGGCTTGCTTAATACCTTTTGGCTTACTAAGACTTGAATGACTTTTGGCTTACTGAATTGATTTAGGGCCACGCGCCACCAGCGCACTTTGTCCAGCACGCCTACCTCCTGTGCAGCCTTCACCTGAGGACGTTCCACTTCGTGCCTCAGAGCACGGTGGCGGACTTCGATGCAAGGAAGGAGGCGCGCAGTGGCGAGATCGACGCGCTCGGAAAGGCCAAGGCTGTGCTGAGCGGCGCCGACTACTCGCTGCTGTAAGTGGGCCGCCATTTCGGCAGCGCCGCAGTCGAGTGATGGGTACAAGGCCACAGAGGATGGCGATTAGGACGGACGAGAAGGGAGGAGGGTAGAAGGAGTGTAACGCTCGGTGATAGAGCTTGTGCTTGTCGTCCTTCGTGCCCAAAAAGGTTCCTACTTCTGGAGAGGCGTCTGAGCAGGGAATGGGTTGACTTGGGTTGACTTGTACGGTAACGGAAGCGGCATCGGCAGATTGATGTATCACAGCTCATTTCACGCGCTTCGTGCGAGTCTTGGGACGATCGCCAGGGTGCCAGTCCAGCTGGTTCGACGCTCGGTCGTTTATGCGATTTCTTTATATCTTTAAGGCATCATGATTTTTCGCGCTCAGGGATTCTGACCCCACGGGGTGGGACTCTATGGCCGCAAACCGCTTGGAACCGCCAGGAACCTCCGGGTCGTCTTGCTCGAATCTCGAGAGCATGAAAGCACCATTTGGTGCAAGCATGTGTTGGAGTTCGTTTTGGTTATTGGTAGTTGTTTCTATCCGTTTGGGGGACCGTGCCGTTCGCTTGCTGGGCGTTGTCACTTCTGGGGCTCCTGACAGACACGCGCGCCGTTCGCGCTAAGGATGGACCGACGCGCAGTTTTCTCTTGTAGCTCCAAGTCGTTACCAAGTTGCATGCGGCAAGCCCGGCCCCCTTACAGCCCAATACTCTTGGAGGCGATTGTTCGAGAGGCAGCAGAACATGTGAGTCGAGTTGCGTGAAAGGCACAGTGTGCGTTGATGGTTTGAGTAACCGTCAGTTGGACGTCACATGTCACACCTCGGCCGTCTTCAGTTTGGATTAGATCATTTTGAGGTCGTCTTCGGGCAGATCGGATAATTAAGGGAACGATGGCCAGGAGGGGGTGAGGAGAAGGAGGAGGAGGAGGAGGAGGAGGAGGAGGAGGAGGAGGGGGGAGGAGGAACAGAAGAAGGAGGAGGAAGATGAGTATCGGGACAAGCGCGATTAGGAACATCATGATGCTGATGACGCTGAAGCGGAGGAAATGGACGAGGAGGAAGGGGACGGGGCCGTAGCATGTGACGCCTTTCGTCTTCACCACTTGAGGAGCTCTCATGGAGCTCACTCGAGTCTTCCTGGGGCTGGCTTGGCCTCCTGCGAGGCAGCATCGGGGGTCCCGTGGGGCCTCCTTGGGCAGTCTTGGGGCCCTCTTTGCGGTCAAGGACCTCTACTGGGGCCGTGGTGGGGCTGTCTTGTGTCCATCTTCGACCGTCGATCGGCACTCCAATTCTGTCTTGGGTGCCCTCGGAGGCCCTCTTGGGCCAGTCTGGGACTCTAATGGGGCCGTCCTGGACTGGCTGGGGCCCTCTTGGGCTGTCGAGAGGCCGTCTTGACGTATGATCGGGCGATGTGGGGGTCCTATTTGGAGACCTCTAGGGTGGTCTTGTGCTGAAGAACACACATGTCTACACCCGGCGAAGAACCGGACTACATGCAGTCGTGAGTAGCGGAGTTGTGAAAATCGTCTTCGGTGGCGTTCCCGGAGGGGGTGCGAAACGGGTGATGCGTGTGCCGAAATAGGCGGGGCGCCGCCTGCGGACCCTGCCACCGGGGCCCTCGGTGGAGCTTCCCGAGGGGGCCAAGGCAAGCGAGGAGTGTGCCGAGATGGGCGGGGAGCCGCGCGCGGATCCTGCCACTGGGGCCTCCGATGGAGCTCCTTCGGGGGCCACCCGACGTGTGAGGGATGTGCCGCAGTGCATCGAACAGAATGTGGGCCCTGCCACATGGGGCCTTCGGGGAAGCCCCCTTCTGCCCCATGGGGGCGCGAAGCGCGTGGGGTGTGTGCCGACGTCGGAGGGGAGCAGGAGATGGGGTCCGAGTAGATGGGGTCGGAGGATCGCGCCACATCGCAGATGTACCGGCGATGCGGCTCGATGTGGAAGCTCGATCTGCTCCACGCCGACGTCGCCGAGGCATCGCCGAGACGTCGACGATGCATCGCCGGTGCATCGCCGAGACATCGCTGAGACATCGCCGAGGTATTCGGCGGTGCGGCGCGATCCTCCGCGGTGGAGGAGGAGGAGGAGGAGGAGGAGGAGGAGGAGGAGGAGGAGGAGGAGGAGGAGGAGGAGGAGGAGGAGGAGGAGGAGGAGGAGGAGGAGGAGGAGGAGGAGGGAGGAGGAGGACCCCATCCATGGGGGCCTCTGGGTGCCCCCCGCGGTGCCCCCCTCCCCGCCCGAGGCCCGCGCGGGCGGCGCCGCGCAGGGCTCGCCCGCGGCCGCCGCCGCGCGCGGCGGGCGCAGGCCGCCCGTGCGGCGGGCGGGGGGCTGGCAGCGAGCGGCCCCTGGATCCTGGAGGGAGAGATCGCTCCTCGTCGTCGTCGTCGTCCTCCTCCTCCTCCTCCTCCTCCTCCTCTTCAGCCTCCTCCCCCTTCTCCTCCTCCTCCTCCTCCTCCTCCTCCTCCTGCTCCTCCTCCTCCTCCTCCTCCTCCTCCTCCCCGTAGCCATTTTGGCTCAATATGATGAGTTCCTCAGGGGAACAAGTGGATACCGCTAGTCCGCGGCAGTGCCAGGGCTGTTCAGCCCGACATCTTCTCTCGAGACCTGTACGGGGAGCTGCGCGCTGCCGTCCAGAGTCCCAGTCTATCCCGCCGCCATGTCGGATCGCAGGCGTGGAGGCGGCAAGTCCCCAGCTACAAGGATCTCCTTCTCGGCCGACTACGTGGGATGCAAGAAATGTGGATACCGTTGGACCTACAAGACCAAGCAGTCGTGCTACAGCTGTGGGCAGGCCCTGCGACCATCGTACTCTCCCGCCCCAAAGCCCCGTGGCGTCTGGGCTAGCGGCAGCAGAGGCTGGTGGCAGGACAACCACAAGGGTCAGACCGACTGGTACCACGAAGCCGAGGAGACCACGCAGAGGACTGAGCCGCTCGCGATCGACGAGGTGGTGCAGACCCTTGGTGGGCAGGCCCTCTCCGAGGCCCAGCGGCAGGCGCTCCAGCAGCTCGAGAGCGCCTTTGCCCCGCCGGCACCTGCAGAGCGTCCCGCGCTCCTGGAGGAGGGCATCCAGCGGGCGGCCGCAGCGGAGAGGGCTGCACGTCGGGAGCTGGAAAAGCGAGCCAAGCAGCTGGCCGACGCCAAGCTCTGGCTCGACGAGTGCCAGGCCCGCTCCGATGCCGCAGCTGACGCCCTGGTGGGTGCGGAGGTCAAGCTGGCTCAGGAGAAGAAGGCTTTGGCGGCTCCAGGCAATGACTCCCAGCCCGAGGGGACCAACAAGGGCGGCGGGGTCATCAATCTCTCTGCCCTGCTGGGCGAAGGCGAGGCCAGCTTCGTCATCGAGGACGGCCCCCTCTTCGACCTCGAGGGGTTGGACATCACGGCCGAGCAGCGGGAGCAGTTCAACAAGCTCAAGCAGACCTTCGAGGCGTCGGTGCAGCAGGCGGTCCGCACGCACTTCGGGCCAGGGGCCGACGTCCTCAAGTCCCAGCGTGAGCAGTTTGAAGAGATCAGGGTGCTCCGCGAGACCTTCAAGAAGCGCAGGCGTGAGGCCCCCCCTGCGGCGGCGGCGGCTGCAGAGGCGCCCGCGCCCCAGACCCCCGTGGGGAGCCCGTCGCAGGCGCCTGCCCAGGCCATGCGCGAGGACCCTCCTGCGGAGGCGGCGGCTGCAGAGGCGCCAGCGGCCCAGAGCCCCGAGGGAGGCCCGCCGCAGGCGCCAGCCCAGTCCTCCCAGGAGGCCCAGCAGGCCGCCCAGCCCGCCGCGGAGGCGCAGGGTGCCCAGGGCGCTTCGCCAGGCGCTGCCAGCGCTGATGTTGGCCCTGACGCTGGTTGCGAAGCCGCTGGCAAGGAGCTGGCGGAGGCCTTGCAGCGCGCCAGGGCTCGCAGGGCGGAGGCAGTGGCCAAGCCAGTGCCGCTGTAGCCCGCGCGGGCTCGGCAGCTCGGCCTCCACGGCCACAGGTACCAGTACTCAATGCTCTACATGGTCGGGCTCATGGCAGGAGTCTAGCACGTCGCAGGAGTCAGATCACGGCAGAGGGTCTCCTCCTGACGCAACATCCAGTACATCTCCCTCTACATGGTCAAGTTCACAGAAGATGAGCCCCCCGCGTCGAGGCAAGGGCGGCACTCGCAATTTGGGGCTCGAGTTCATAGGTTTCAACTGCCCTTCTTGGGCGCAGGCTATCGATGTGCTGGACGAGGTCGCCACAAGGAAGATCGTGGGCCCCATGCACATCACGTTCCTTCAGGTGCATAAGTTGGTTGCGCCCATCGCCAAGGACATAGAGGCGGCCAGCTTCAACAGGCATACAGCAGCATTGGTTCCACCCGTCAGCGGCCCAGGCGGACGACCGTCTAGTGGAGTTGGATTTCGTGTGCCAAGGAATGTTGGTCTTACTCTCGAAGGCATGAATACGTTTGATATCTCACCTCCTGGCTCGGCTGGGCGCGTGGCAGTGGGCTGGTGCTCTGATGGACAGAAGGGTGGCCTCATGATTACCACGGCATATTTGTGGACACGTGAAAGTTGGACGATTCAAAATTTGTCAATGGAGGCCATCGCTACGGTCATCAAGCAGTATGACATACCGTGGATACCCCAAGCAGATTTCAACGAGATGGGGGAGTCTCGGCTCAAGGCGTGGTGGTGCCAAGATGTGGGAGGTGTGGTGCGTCTCCCTTCCACTGCCACGTGTGCAGGAGTCGGCGGTGGCAGTATCAGCGTTTTCTTTGTGCTCGACGCCCGCATCCAGCATGCGTTCGGTGACGCGGTAGAAGTTGTAGACACTGCAGCCGCGACTCATTCGCCAATCCGTCTAGTCGAGCAGTCCAGGATGCGAGCAAAAGGCGGCTGGAGGCTTGCCAAGCCTAGACCTCTCCCAATCGAGAGGCCGTGCGGACCAGTCCCGCAGCCTCCACAGTGGCCAGACTTCGATCATCAGCACGATTTAAAGGGCACCCAGCTCGATCAGCTCTGGAAGCAGGTCTCACACTGTGCTGAAGCATGGCGGTGGGTAGCCGCACGAGCCAGTAATTTCCTCGCACAAGCGGCCCATCAGGAGGGCACCTGGATGCATGCACGTGCGCGACGAGCAAAGCTCGAGCGCCGCATCGGAGGAGGAAGGAGTCGGCTGGTTCAGGACTTGGGGGAGGAGGCTGAGCACGTAATTGCCCAGTTTGAACGATACCGCGCCTTTTGTCTCGAGGGCCCAGCGCTCATGGGGCAGCCTCCAGAGATCATGGGTCTCCAGCGTCGCGCAGAAGCTCAGACCATCGAACGGCACCAGGCAGCCGCGCGGTCAAAAGAATGGCGAGAACGTTTGAAGAAGGAGTCGACTGCAGGCTCTTCTTTCATCCGCAGGATCAGCAAGTGGCGTACTCCTCCTCTCCCCGTTGAGGGTTCCTCCGTTCCCAACCTCGAGCTTGCTGATCCTCAGGAAGCGGCCGACAGGGCCGCGCAAGAGTGGTTTGACGTTTGGGGCTCCCAGGGGTGCCCAGCGTGTCAGGAGCAGCGCCAGGCTGCAAGTGAATCCTATCCTGATATCCTCTACCGCGCCTCCTCCTCGTGCACCTCTTCCTGTCTCTTTTCCAGGGCTCTCGTGCCTCACCCACTGGGGAACCCCTTCCTGGACGTCGCGCCCAGCATGGAGACCCTGGGCCCAGAGTACGGGGACGATCCCCTTCTCTCAGGACTGGCCTACTCGGATGGGTCGGGGGTCGGGGCTTCTGGGTTGAAGTCGTTCGGAGGGGGCCTCTGTTTTGTCGACCAGCATGGACATATACGCAAAGCAATGCATGGCACGGTTCCAGGAGTTAGGCATGCACAAAGTGTGCTTAGAGCAGACTTGTACGGTTTCCTGAATGTTCTGCGGCATGGCGCTGCCCCTTTACAGGTGGGGATCGACAATTCTACCGTCGATCGGGGCTTCATGCGAGGCCCAGTCTGGTGCCGCCCAGCCAGACGACCGCATGCCGATTTATGGCATAGAATTTGGAATGCGATTGAAGATTCGTCCGTTGGGGAGGGTGACCTCGTCGTCGTCAAAGTCGAAGCGCATTCCAAGAAGGCCCATGCCCAACAGCTCGAGGGACTCGAGCTGTGCAAGTACCTAGGGAATCAGACAGCCGACCTTCAAGCGAAGGACGGCGCCAAGCTAGACGCCATCCCGCCGCATTTCAGAGACACGTGGGTGGCCAGATTTAAGGAGGTTTGTGCTGTCCTCGGGCGTATCGGAGATATGACCTGTAAGATAGGCACAATTGATGACACCGCAGGCCGTCACCAGAGCGCCTCCCAGCCCCCTGGCCCTCGGCCGCGCCGTTCGGTTTTGCCTCCTCCCGGGTCTCGGCACGTCCTGGAGGTGGACAGGGGGTCCTGGAGGTGTGCATGGAGTGCCAGACGGGCCCGCAGCTATAAGGCCAAGCTGGTGCTGTCGCGTAAGTTTGCAGGGAGGGTTTCTTCTCGCACGCCAAGTGGAAGAAGATAGCGAGTGTCGACGGGGCTCCTTTGGAGGGGCCAAGGCGACACATGCTGTCTCGAATTGGCCACACCTTCTGTCGAGAGTGCGGCGCCTGTTTGAGCGCCAGGGTTTGTGGGTTACTTACAGGTTGTCCTAAGGACCCGAGGGACCACAAATCCAAGACTCGGCGTAATCGTCTGCTGGCAGGTAAGCATCCTTATAAGAATGACAGACTGCCTGGAGAGGTGGTCGCGTTGTCCAGAACCCAGGAATTGGAGTTTCTGGAATCGATTGGGAATGCTGCCAGGGCCTCCGCCGCGGGAAGTGGCGTGGAGGCACAAATTTCCTCCGCCGCCTCAGGCGGCGCGGAGGACTAACCTGGCCTGACGCAGGTGGACGCGAGGTGCTCGCCCACGCTGTGCTCGCGGGAAACCTCCTCCTCCTCCTCCTCTTCCCCCTCCGCCCTCTCATACCTCCATCCCTTATCCTCACAAGTAACTCCCCCCTGACGCACCCCGAGACGTGACTTGGTAGGGCGGGCCAGGCGTTTCGTCTGAGGCTCTTTCACCTTTGCAGCTGCTTCACGGATGGAGGCCGGGCCGTTTTCAGAATAGGGCTCTCGCTTGAGCGCCGCGCACACTCGTTTTTCCTTTTCGTGTTGTGCAACCGTTTCACGGACGGAGGGCGGGCGTTTTTTTTTTTTTTTTTTTTTTTTTTTTTTTTTTTTTTTTTTTTTTTTTTTTTTTGTTTTTTTTTTTTTTTTTTTTGTTTTTTTGTTTTGTTTTTTTTGTTTTTTTTTGTTTTTTTTATATTTATTTATATATATATATATATATATGTGTGGCGCTCACCTCAGCGCCGCGCGCATGCGTCCAACAAGTTTGCAAGAGGTCCACGGATCGAGGGCGACCCGTTTTCAAAACGCGGTGCTCGCCATAGCGTCGCGCGCATTCGTCCTTACAGTTTGCAAGGGGTTCACGGATGGAGGGCGGTACCCTCTCAACATTTGGTTCTCGTCTTAGCGTGGCGCGTACTCGTGTCAAGAGTTTACGGCAGTGTCACGGCTTCTTACAGTTGGCGTCCCAGAAATGGTGTTTGGCACGATGTAGGGCTGTCAGGGCCCAACAGGTACGTTGACTCGCATTGTTGAAGTCCCAGGAATGGGGTTCTGACACGACTCGGGATTGTCAGGACGCAACAGTTGCGTCGGGCTTTGAAATCCCAGGATTGGTGTTCCGCCACGGTTCATGATTTTCAGACGGTTGTCGTCCGACGTGGAATTTTTTTCAGTGAAAATGAATGCTTGCATTGACCTGTGCAGAGGGAGATTGGAGGGAAGGTCTATTGCAACGTCGTTGATGAGCCTGGGGTTTTCACTGCTCTTCCTCCTCCTCCTCCTCCTCCTCCTGGTCTCTTGTATTCTCCTTGCCCTCCGAGCGCGGTCTCTGCAGCTTCTTGGCCCCCGGGCGGCGGGCGCACCGCCCCCGGCCGGCCCCCGTCCGCGGCTCTGCTTGCCAGGGGGGGGCTGGAGATCCTGCTCGCCTACCTCGCCGACAGCCTGGGTGGGCACGGCTGATCGCCAGATGCGTCGGTCGGAAAAGGAGAAGGTACCCATACCGCTACCCTGCCCTCGTTTTTTTTTGTTTTTTTGTTTTTGTTTCTTTTTTAATGTTTGTTTTCCCGGAAAGGGCCTGAGCCCAGGGTTCTCTTTTAGTTGGTTTCCCCCCGGTTTTGACGGCTGTAGGGCCGGCGAATTTCTTTTGCGATAAATAACGAGGTCGCGTAGGGCCGGCGAATTAAAAATTGAGGATGTCTCGAGCGAAACGCTTGTTTTTTCAGAAATTGTTGAGGATGTCTCGAGCGAAACGCTGGTTTTGCAGAGTTGGGGATGTCTCGAGCGAAACGCTTGGTTTCAGAATTTGTTGAGGATGTCTCGAGCGACACGCTGGTTTTGCAGAGCCGACCGCGACACGGAAAAGCGCCCCTCGCGCAGGAATTCCAAGGATGTCTCGCGCGTGCCGCGTCCCGCGCGCGGGTGTTTGGATTTCTTGGGATTTTGACAGGATGTCTCGAGCGAAACGCTTGTTTTTCATAATTGGTTGAGGATGTCTCGAGCGAAACGCTGGTTTTGCAAAATTGGAGGATGTCTCGAGCGGTGGCCTCGTGGGGGGCCAGAATTCAAAGGATGTCTCAGGCGAAATGCTTGTTTTCACGTCCCGCTCGCAGGAATTCCGAGGATGTCTCGCGCGTGCAGCGTCCCGCGCGTAGGAATTCAAATGATTTTGACAGGATGTCTCGAGCGAAACGCTTGTCCCCAGCACGTTCCGTAGCGCGTCCCCTTGGCAGGTCCCGCGGTGCGTCCCCATGGCACGTCCCTTGGCACGTCGCTTGGCGCGTCCCTTGAGACGTTCTGCGTCGCGTCCTCCTGGCATGTTCCCCTGTCCATTAGCTCTGGGGCAGCTACTATGTGTTCAGGCAGCTCGAGCTTAAGATCCAGATCAGTTCGGTCAGGACTCGGATGCAAAGGAGGACTCGATCCACGAGGCTATAGAGCACAATCGCGCCATGGCACATCGCAATTCAGCACGGCGCAGCACAGCACTGATTTCGGCACAGTACATCAAGGTCGATGCACTCAGCATTGCAACTTGGCACGTTCCTTGGCACGTTCCGTGGGGCGTCCTTTGGCGAGTCCCCCTGGCACGTCGCGTCGCGCGTCCCCTGGCACATCCCGTGGCACATCCATTGGCACGTTCCGTAGCGCGTCCCCTTGGCACGTCCCGCGGTGCGACCCCATGGCACGTCCCCTGGCACGTCGCCTGGCGCATCCCTTGGGACGTTTCGCGGCGCGTCCTCCTGGCATGTTCCCCTGTCCATTAGCTCTGGGGCAGCTACTATGTGTTCAGGCAGCTCGAGCTTAAGATCCAGATCAGTTCGGTCAGGACTCGGATGCAAAGGAGGACTCGATCCACGAGGCTATAGAGCACAGTCGCGCCATGGCACATCGCAATTCAGCACGGCGCAGCACAGCACAGCCCTCGGCAGGGTACATCAAGATCGATACCTTCAGTATTGCATTTGCCCGTCACCCAATCAGGTGTCTTTGAAAACGCTGCCATGTGTTACAGTTCTACATTCCTTTCCGGGTTCGTGGGTCGATCATGTTTTTTTCCCGGAAAGGGCTCGAGCCCAGGGTTCTCTTTTAGTTGGTTCCCCCCGGATCTGACGGCTGTAGGGCCGGCGAAATTATTCTGCGATGAATGTCGAGGTCGCGTAGGGCCGGCGAATTAAAATTTGAGGATGTCTCGAGCGAAGCGCTTGTTCCCGGAAAGGGCTCGAGCCCAGGGTTCTCTTTTAGTTGGTTCCCCCCGGTTTCGACGGCTGTAGGGCCGGCGAAATTATTCTGCGATAAATTACGTGCGGGAGTAGGGCCGGCGAATTAAAATTTGAGGATGTCCCTAGCGAAACGCTTGTTTTTCAGAATTTGTTGAGGATTTCTCGAGCGAAACGCTTATGGATTGTCCTCTCCTGGGGACCTGAATTCAGAGGATCTCTCAAGTGGATTGCTTGTTTTCACGTGCCCTGGTCTTGAGGATGTCTCGAGCAAGACGCTTGGTTTCACGCCTCCAGGTGGCCCAGACAGATGTCTAGCATGAGGATTTGTTGAGGATGTCTCGAACCAGAGGCTTGTTTTCACGTGTCCAGGTCGCCCAGGCGGATGTCTAGCATGAGCATTTGTTGAGGATGTCTCGAGCGAGACGCTTGTTTGCACGTGTCCAGGTTGCCCAGGCGGATGTCTAGCATGAGGATGTGCTGACAACGTCTTGAGCGAAACGCGGGTTTTCACGTGTCCAGGTCGCCCAGGCACAGCACAGCCTTCGGCACGGTACATCAATATCGATACCCTTAGCATTGCAGCCTGGCATGTTGCCTGGCACGTTCCACGGAGCGCCCCGTGGCGGTCGGTGAGGACTCGGATGCCAGGGAGGACTCGATCCACAACGCTATATAGAGCACAATCGCGGCATGGCACATCGCAGTTCAGCACGGCCCAGCACGGCACAGCCGTCGGCACGGTACATCAAGATCGATACACTCAACTATGCACCTTGGCACGTTCCTTGGCGCCTTCCGTGGCGAGTCTACCTGGCACGTCGCGCGGCGCGTCCCCTGGCACGTCCCTCGGCACGTCCATTGGCACGTTCCGTAGCGCGTCCCCTTTGCACGTCCCGCGGGGCGTCCCCATGGCACGTCCCCTGGCACGTCGCCTGGCGCGTCCCTTGGGACGTTCCGCGGCGCGTCCTCTTGGCATGTTCCCTCTGTCGATTAGTTCTGGGGCAGCTACTATGTGCTGAGGCAGCTCGAGGTTACGCTCCAGATCAGTTCGGTGAGGACTCGGATGCCAGGGAGGACTCGATGCACAACGCTATATAGAGCACAATCGCGGCATGGCACATCGCAGTTCAGCACGGCCCAGCACGGCACAGCCGTCGGCACAGTACATCAAGATCGATACACTCAACTATGCACCTTGGCGCGTTCCTTGGCGCCTTCCGTGGCGAGTCCACCTGGCACGTCCCTCGGCACGTCCATTGGCACGTTCCGTAGCGCGTCCCCTTTGCACGTCCCGCGGGGCGTCCCCATGGCACGTCCCCTGGCACGTCGCCTGGCGCGTCCCTTGGGACGTTCCGCGGCGCGTCCTCCTGACATGTTCCCTCTGTCGATTAGTTATGGGGCAGCTACCATCTGCTCAGGCAGCTCGAGGTTACGCTCCAGATCAGTTCGGTGAGGACTCGGATGCCAGGGAGGACTCGATGCACAACGCTATATAGAGCACAATCGCGGCATGGCACATCGCAGTTCAGCACGGCGTAGCACAGCACAGCCCTCGGCACAGTACATCATCATCGATACATTCAGCATTGCATGTGCCCGTCGCCCAATCAGGTGTCTTTGAAATGTTGCACTGCCTTACATCTCTATATTCCTTTCCGGGTTCGTGGGTCGATCATGTTTTTCAGAATGTGTTGAGGATGTCTCGAGCGAAACGCCTGTTTCGTGTTGTAGATTGTCCTCTCCTGGGGACCAGAATTGAGAGGATCTTTCAAGTGAAATGCTTGGTTTCACGTGCCCAGGTCTTGAGGATGTCCCCAGCGAGACGCTTGGTGTCACGCCTCCAGGTTGCCCAGGCAGAGGTCAAGCGCCAGGATTTGTTGAGGATGTCTCGAGCGAGACGCTTGGTTCCACGCGTCCTCGCCGCCCAGGCAGATGTCTAGAATGAGGATGTGTTGAGGAAGTCTCGATCGAGATGCTTGTTTGCGCGTGTACAGGTCGCCCAGGCGGATGCCTAGCATGAGGATGGGTTGATAATGTCTCGGGAGGTACGCTTGTTTTCACGTGTCCAGGTCGCCCAGGTGGATGTCTAACATGAAGATGTGTTGAGGATGTCTCGAGCGAGACGTTTGCTTTCACGTGTACAGGTCGCCAAGGCGGATACCTAGAATGAGGAGGTGTCGAAAACGTCTCGAGCGAAACGCTTGTTTTCACGTGCCCAGGTCTCCCAGGCGAACGTCTCACATGAAGCTGTGTTGAAGATGTCTCGAGCGAACTACTTGTTTTCACGTGTCTAGTTCGCCCAGGCGGATGTCTAGCATGAGAATGTGTTGAGGATGTGTGGGGCGAAACGTTTGTCTTCACGTGTCCAGGTCGCTCAGGCGGATGTCTAGCATGAGGATTTTGACAGGATGTCTCGAGCGAAACGCTTGTCCCCAGCACGTTCCGTAGCGCGTCCCGCGGTGCGTCCCCATGGCACGTCCCCTGGCACGTCGCTTGGCGCGTCCCTTGAGACGTTCCGCGGCGCGTCCTCCTGACATGTCCCCTTGTCAATTAGCTCTGTGGCAGCTACTATGTGCTTAGGCAGCTCGAGCTTAAGATCCAGATCAGTTCGGTCAGGACTCGGGTGCAAAGGGGGACTCTATCCACAACGCTATAGAGCACAGTCGCAGCATGGCACATCGCAATTCAGCACAGCGCAGCACAGCACAGGCTTCGGCACGGTACATCAAGATCGATACATGCAGCATTGCAACTTGGCACGTTCTTTGGCACGTTCCGTGGGGCGTCCCTTGTCGAGTCCTCCTGGCACGTCACGTGGCGCGTCCCCTGGCGCATCCCGTGGCACATCCATTGGCACGTTCCGTAGCGCGTCCCCTTGGCACGTCCCGCGGTGCGACCCCATGGCACGTCCCATGACACGTCGCCTGGCGCGTCCCTTGGGACGTTTCGCGGCGCGTCCTCCTGGCATATCCCCATGCCAACTAGCTCTGGGGCAGCTACCTTGTGTTCAGGCAGCTCGAGCTTGAGATCCAGATCAGTTCGGTCAGGACTCGGATGCAAAGAAGGACAGGATCCACAACGCTATAGGGCACAATCTCGGCATGGCACATCGCAATTCAATTCAGCACGGCGCAGCGCAGCACAGCCTTTGGCACGGTGCATCAAGATCGATACACTCCGCATTTCATTTGCCCGTTACCCAATCAGGTGTCTTTGGAAACGTTGCCGCGCGTTACATTTCTATATTCCTTTCCGGGTTCGTGGGTCGATCATGTCCCAGAAAGGGCTTCGGCCCAGGGCTCTCTTTGAGATGGTTAACCCTCGGTTTTGACTTGAAGGAGGCCGGCGGATTTCTGCTCGATAAAAAACTAAGTGAAGTCACATTCGGCGTGAAAAAAATGCGTTTCGCGCGTGCCCGCTCGAGGAAAGTGAGCCCCCCAGCTTGGATCCTCGATGAAATATCGGGGTCCGCGGACCACCGCTTTCCTTCGTGAAAAAGAGGGTGCGGGGCATTGTCAGCAGAATCCTGAGAATAAAAAACGAGGTCTGGAGCCCCGACCGCGACGCGGAAAGGCGTCCAGCGCGCAGGAATTCCGAGGATGTCTCGCGCGTGCCGCGTCCCGCGCGCAGGAATTTCGAGGATCTCGACTGATTCGTTATTTTTTCTCGGAAAGGACGGGGGCCCAGGGTTCTCTTTCAGTATGTTTACCCCCGGTTTCGACGGCTGTAGGGCCGGCGGAATTGTTTTGCGATAAATAACGAGGTCGCCTAGGGCCAGCGGAGTCATTTTTAAGGATGTCTTGAGCGAAACGCTTGTTTTTCAGAACTTGTTGAGGATGTCTCGAGCGAAACGTTTGTTTTGTGTTGTAGACTGTCCCCTCCTGGGGAGCAGAATTCAGAGGATCTCTCAAGTGAAATGCTTGTTTTCGCATGCCCAGGTCTTGAGGATGTCTCGAGCGAGACGCTTGGTTTCACGCCTCCAGGTTGCCCAGGCAGAGGTCTAGCGCCAGGATTTGTTGAGGATGTCTCGAGCGCGACGCTTGTTTTCACGTGTCCAGGTCGCCCAGGCGGATGTCTGGCATGAGGATGTGTTGAGGAAGTCTCGATCGAGATGCTTGTTTGCGCGTGTACAGGTCGCCCAGGCGGATGCCTAGCATGAGGATGGGTTGATAATGGCTCGAGAGGTACGCTTGTTTTCACGTGTCCAGGTCGCCCAGGTGGATGTCTAACATGAAGATGTGTTGAGGATGTCTCGAGCGAGACGTTTGCTTTCACGTGTACAGGTCGCACAGGCGGATGTCTAGAATGAGGAGGTGTTGAAAACGTCTCGAGCGAAACCATTGTTTTCACGTGCCCAGGTCACCCAGGCGGACGTCTCACATGAAGATGTGTTGAGGATGTCTCGAGCGAACCACTTGTTTTCACGTGTCCAGTTCGCCCAGGCGGATGTCTAGCATGAGAATGTGTTGAGGATGTGTTGAGCGACACGCTTGTTTTCACGTGTCCAGGTCGCTCAGGCGGATGTCTAGCATGATGATTTTGACAGGATGTCTCGAGCGAAACGCTTGTCCCCAGCACGCCCTCTCTAGGGGTGCGAATCCCTGTGTTCTTACTTGTGTGCCTATGGAGAATCAGTGTGTTTTCACGTATGGGCCTAAGGGTGTATCTAACATGTTGGCCCCGCGCTGGAACCGAGTGTTTTCACGTGTCCACGCCACCCAAGGGGGTATCTAACATGGTGGTCCTGAGCTGGAACCACGTGTTTGTATGTGCCCACGCCACCCATGTGGTATTTAACATGGTGGCCCCGAGATGGAACTAGATGTTTTCACGTGTCCAGGCCACCAAGGGGTATCTAACATGGTGGTCCCGCGCTGGAACCACGTGTCTGTACGTGTCCACGCCACCCATGGGGTATCTAATATAGTTGTCCCGAGCAAGGACCAGGCATTTTAACGTTCCCTAGCGCGTCCCCTCGGCACGTCCCGCGGTGCGTCACCGTGGCACGTCCCCTGGCACGTCGCCTGGCGCGGCCCTTGGGACGTTCCGCGGCGCGTCCTCCTGGCATCGTTCCTTGGCACGTTCCTTGGCACGTTCCTTGGCACGTTCCTTGGCACGTTCCTCGATACATTCAGCATTGTAACCTGGCACGTTCCTTGGCACGTTCCGTGGCGCGTCCCGTGGCAAGTCCCCCTGGCACGTCGCGCGGCGCGTCCTCTGGCACGTCCCGTGGCACGTCCATTGGCACGTTTCGTAGCGCGTCCCCTCGGCACGTCCCGCGGTGCGTCCCCGTGGCACGTCCCCTGTCACGTTGCTTGGCGCGTCCCTTGGGACGTTCCTTGCCGCGTCCTTCTGGCATGCTCCCCAGTCAATTAGCTCTGGGGCAGCTGCTATGTGCTGAGGCAGCTCGAGCTTAAGATCCAGATCAGTTCGGTCAGGACTCGGATGCAGAGGAGGACTCGATCCACAACGCCATAGAGCACAATCGCGGCATGGCACATGGCAGTTCAGCACGGCGCTGCACAGCATAGCCCTCGGCATGGTACCTCAAAATCGAAACACTCAGCATTTCGTTTGCCCGTCGCCCACGGTATCTCAAGGTCGATATGCTCAGCATTGCTTTTGCATGTTTTACATTTCTATATTCCGTCCCGGGTTCGTGGGCCGATCATGTTTTTACGTGTCCAGGCTGCCCAGGGTGGTATCTAACATGATGACCTCGAGCTGACACCACGTGTTTTTACGTGTGCAGGCCACCCTAGGGGGGGATATCTAACATGGTTGTCCCGAGCAAGGATCACGTGTTAGCGTGTCCAGGCCACCCAGGAGTGTATCTAACATGGTTGCCCAGCGCTGGTCCCCCGTGTTTTCACGTGTCCAGGCCACCCAGTGGGGTATCTAACATGATTGTCCCGAATTGGAACCGCGTGGTTTTATGTGTCCAGGCCGCCCAGGGGGGTATTTAACATGGCGGAACCACGTGCTTCCACGTGTCCAGGCCCCCATGTGTCGCCTGGGGCCTTCCTGGGAGCGTGGAACGGACGCCTGACATGAAGATGTGTTGAGGATGTCTCGAGCGACCCACTTGTTTTCCCTTCCAGTTCGCCAAGGCGGATGTCTAGCATGAGGTGGCACGTCCATCGTCACGTTCCGTAGCGCGTCCCCTTTGGCACGTCCCGCGGTGCGTCCCCATGGCACGTCCCCTGGCACGTCGCCTGGCGCGTCCCTTGGGACGTTCCGCGGCGCGTCCTCCTGGCATGCTCCCCTGTCAATTAGCTCTGGGGGGGCTGCTATGTGCACAGGCAGCTCGAGCTTAGGATCCAGATCAGTTCGGTCAGGACTGGGTGCAAATGAGGACTCGATCCACAACGCTATAGAGCACAATCGCGGCATGGCACATCGCAGTTCAGCACGGCGCAGCACAACACAGCCCTCGGCAAGGTACATCAATATCGATACACTCAGCATTGCGATTTGGCACGTTCACTGGCACGTTCCGTGGCGAGTCCCCCTGGCACGTCACGCGGCGCGTCCCCTGGCACGTCCCGTGGCACGTCCATTGGCACATTTCGTAGCGCGTCCCCTTGGCACGTCCCTCGGTGCGTCCCCATGGCACGTCCCCTGGGACGTTCGGCGGCGCGTCCTCCTGGCATGCTCCCCTTGTGAATTAGCTCTGGGGCAGCTACTATGAGCCCAGGCAGCTCGAGCTTAAGATCCAGATCAGTTCGGTCAGGACTCGGATGCAAAGGAGGACTCGATCCACAACGCTATAGAGCACAATCGCGGCATGGCACAAGGCAGTTCAGCACGGCGCAGCACAGCACATCCTTCGGCACGGTACATCAAGATCGAAACACTCAGCATTGCGACTTGGCACGTTCCCTGGCACGTTCCGTGGCGCGTCCTGTGGCGAGTCCCCCTGGCACGTCGCGCGGCGCGTCCCCTGGCACGTCCCGTGGCACGTCCATTGGCACGTTCCGTAGCGCGTCCCCTTGGCACGTCCCGCGGTGCGTCCCCATGGCACGTCCCCTGGCACGTCCCCTGGCACGTCTCCTGGCGCGTCCCTTGGGACGTTCCGTGGCGCGTCTTCCTGGTATGTCCCCTTGTGAATTAGCTCTGGGGCAGCTACTATGTGCTCAGGCAGTTCGAGCTTAAGATCCAGATCAGTTCGGTCAGGACTCGGATGCAAAGGAGGATTGATCCACAACGCTATAGAGCACAATCGCGGCATGGCACATGGCAGTTCAGCACGGCGCAGCACAGCACAGCCCTCGGCACGGTACATCAAAGTCGATACATGAAGCATTGCAACCTGGCGCATTCCCTGTCACGTTCCGTGGCGCGTCCTGTTGCGAGTCCCCCTGGCACGTCGCGCGTCGCGTCCCCTGGCACGTCCCGTGGCACGTCCATTGGCACGTTCCGTAGCGCGTCCCCTTGGCACGTCCCGCGGTGCGTCCCCATGGCACGTCCCCTGGCACGTCGCCTGGCGCGTCCCTTGGGACGTTCCGCGGCGCGTCCTCCTGGCATGTCCCCTTGTGAATTAGCTCTGGGGCAGCTACTATGTGCTCAGGCAGTTCGAGCTTAAGATCCAGATCAGTTCGGTCAGGACTCGGATGCAAAGGAGGATTTATCCAAAACGCTATAGGGCACAATCGCGGCATGGCACATGGCAGTTCAGCACGGCGCAGCACAGCACAGCCCTCGGCCCGGTACATCAAAGTCGATACACTAAGCATTGCAACCTGGCGCATTCCCTGTCACGTTCCGTGGCGCGTCCTGTTGCGAGTCCCCCTGGCACGTCGCGCGGCGCGTCCCCTGGCACGTCCCGTGGCACGTCCATTGGCACGTTCCGTAGCGCGTCCCCTTGGCACGTCCCGCGGTGCGTCCCCATGGCACGTCCCCTGGCACGTCCCCTGGCACGTCGCCTGGCGCGTCCCTTGGGACGTTCCGCGGCGCGTCCTCCTGGCATGTCCCCTTGTGAATTAGCTCTGGGGCAGCTACTATGTGCTCAGGCAGTTCGAGCTTAAGATCCAGATCAGTTCGGTCAGGACTCGGATGCAAGGGAGGATTTATCCAGAACGCTATAGGGCACAATCGCGGCATGGCACATGGCAGTTCAGCACGGCGCAGCACAGCACAGCCCTCGGCCCGGTACATCAAAGTCGATACACTAAGCATTGCAACCTGGCGCATTCCCTGTCACGTTCCGTGGCGCGTCCTGTTGCGAGTCCCCCTGGCACGTCGCGCGGCGCGTCCCCTGGCACGTCCCGTGGCACGTCCATTGGCACGTTCCGTAGCGCGTCCCCTTGGCACGTCCCGCGGTGCGTCCCCATGGCACGTCCCCTGGCACGTCGCCTGGCGCGTCCTTTGGGACGTTCCGCGGCGCGTCTTCCTGGCATGTCCCCCTGTCAATTAGCTCTGGGGCAGCTATTCTGTGCTGAGGCAGCTCCAGCTTAGGATCCATATCAGTTCGGTCAGGACTCGGATGCAAAGGAGGACTCGATACACATGGCTATAGGGCACAATCGCGGCATGGCACATGGCAGTTCAGCACGGCGCAGCACAACACAGCCTTCTGCACGGTACATCAAGATCGATACACTCAGCATTGCATTTGCCCGTCGTCCAATCAGGTGCCTTTGAAGCGTTGCCATGTGTTACATTTCTATTTGTCTTTCCGGGTTCGTGGGTCGATCGTGTTGATCGGTCTCGGAGGTCGTTTTCTGGGCCCTGCGGGCAGCCTCGTCTGTGCAGGCCGCGAGGAAGGCGGACAGATGGCTAACCATCCCGTCCCGGCGAACCGATGGTCGTCCCCCGCTACCTCGCCTACTCGGCCTCGTCCACGTCCGCCCAGTCCTCCTCCTCCTCCTCCTCCTCCTCCTCCTGCTGTCCCCCACTGACGTGCTGGGCAACGAACCTATCAACCCATCTGTGCCCTGACTGGGGCCCTTGGATTTCTCTTTCTCCGTTCTCTCGCTCCCTCCCCTCTTCCCAAGCGCCCACCAACGTGGCACCTTCTAGTCAGATGTGACCACCAGTTTTCCTAGAAAGGGCGTTTGCCCATGGTTTTCTTGTGGTTGGTCTCCCGTGTCAAGGTCGAAGAGGGCTGGCATATTTCCGCTCGATAGAGACCAGGGAAACTTCCATTCTGTTTTTCCCGGAAAAGGCGCAGGCCCAGGGTTCTCTTGTAGCTGTTCCCCCGGGGCCGACGGGAAGATGGCCAGCGGAATTATTTGCTGTAAATAACGAGGCGGGAAGAGGGCTGGCGAATTATTTTTGAGGATGTCCCAGCGAAACGCTTAGTTTCAGAATTGGTTGAGGATGCCTCGAGCGAAACGCTTGTTTTGTGTTATATATGGTTTTATGTTTGAGGATGTGTTATATATTGTTACTCTCCAGGGGACAATACTCCAGAGGATGTCTCATGTGAAATGCTTGTTTTGCGTAAGTTCTGCATTGGGATCTGTATTCGGGAAGCGTTTTTCGTTTCCCCCCGCCCCCCAGAAGGCCCTAGGAGGCTCGAGAAGCGTGAAAGCACATGGGTTCCTAACGCCCCAGGGCGGGAGAAGCGCGAAAACACACGGGTTCCTAACGCCCCAGGGCGGGACAAGCGTGAAAACACATGGTTCCTAACGCCCCAGGGCGGGAGATGCGCGAAACACACATGGGTCCCCAACGCCCTAGGGCGGGAGAAGCGGAAAAAAACACGTAGGTTCCCAACGCCCCAGGGGGCCCCAGGAGGCCCCAGGAGGCTCCAGGAGGCCTCACGAGGCCCCAGGAGGCACTGATCTGTATTGGGATCTGCTTTCGGGGGGCGCTTTTCGCTCCCCCCCCCCCGCGCCCCCACGAGGCCCCGCTCTTCGCTTCTCCCCCGAGGAGCGCGAAACCACATCGGTTCCTCACGCCCCCTGGGCGGGACAGGTGCCCCAGGGCGGGACAAAACGCGAACACACGCATGGGCTGCGAACGCCCCAGGGCGGGAGATACGTGAAAACGTAGGGTTCCTAACGCCCCAGGGCGGGGCAAGCCTGAAAACACATGGGTCCCCTGGCACGTCCCGTGGCACGTCCATTGGCACGTTCCGTAGCGCGTCCCATTGGCACGTCCCGCGGTGCGTCCCCATGGCACGTCTCCTTGTACGTCACCTGGCGCGTCCTTTGGGACGTTCCGCGGCGCGTCCTCCTGGCATGTTCCCCTGTGAATTAGCTCTGGGGCAGCTACCATGTGCTCAGACAGCTCGAGCTTGGGATCCAGATCAGTTCGGTCAGGACTCCGATGCAAAGGAGGACTCGACCCACAACGCTGTAGAGCACAATCGCGGCATGGCACATCGCAGTTCAGCACGGCGCAGCACAGCACAGCCCTCGGCCCGGTACATCAAAGTCGATACACTAAGCATTGCAACCTGGCGCATTCCCTGTCACGTTCTGTGGCGCGTCCTGTTGCGAGTCCCCCTGGCACGTCGCGCGGCGCGTCCCCTGGCACGTCCCGTGGCACGTCCATTGGCACGTTCCGTAGCGCGTCCCCTTGGCACGTCCCGCGGTGCGTCCCCATGGCACGTCCCCTGGCACGTCCCCTGGCACGTCGCTTGGCGCGTTCTTTGGGACGTTCCGCGGCGCGTCCTCCTGGCATGTCCCCCTGTGAGTTAGCTCTGGGGCAGCTACTATGTGCTCAGGCAGCTCGAGCTTAAGATCCAGATCAGTTCGGTCAGGACTCCGATGCAAAGGAGGACTCGACCCACAACGCTGTAGAGCACAATCGCGGTATGGCACATCGCAATTCAGCACGGCGCAGCATAGCACAGCCCTCGGCACGGTACATCAAGATCGATACACTCAGCGTTGAATTTGCCCGTCGCCCAATCCGGTGTCTTTGAAACGTTGCCATGCCTTACATTTCTATATTACTTTCCGGGTTCGTGGGTCGATCATGTTACATGGTTTTTCTCGCCCGTGAGCCCCAATTCTGCGTTTTTGCATGGCCCGTGTCCGTTCCGTGGCGCGTCCCCTGGCGCCCTGGCGCGTCTCCTGGCGCGTCCCTTGCGACGTCCCCTGGCGTGACGCCCCCAGGCACGCCTCCTTGCATGCCTCTCGGCGCGTCCCGTGGCGCGTCCCCTGGCTAGTTCTCTGTCGCGTTCCCTGGCTTGATCCCTGGCGCTTCCCCTGCCCGTTCCGTGGCGCGTCCCTTGCCACGCCCCCTGGCTCGTCCGCTGCCACGTCTCTTTGGGCGTCCTTTGGGACATCCCCTGGCACGACATCCTCTGGCACGCTCCATGGCACGCACCTTGGCATGTCCCGTGGCAGGTCCCTGACACGTCCACGGCACGTCCCCTGACACGTCCCCTGGCGCATCCTCTGGTGCCCCCCTGGCACGTCCCGTGGCGCGTCTATGCGCCCAGCGCCCCGTGCCGTCTCGTCCCGCTTCGGAACCGAGTCGGATCTTGAGCTCGAGCTGATTGGGCGTCCCACACGTTTAGACCGCATTCAGCTCCGGGCCAGCTATGCGCTCAGGCAGCTCGAGCTAACGATCCAGATCAATTCGGTCAGGATTCGGATGCTAAGAACGACTTGATCCACAACGCTGCAGAGCAAAAGGCAACTCATCGCGGCATGGCGCATCTCAATTCAGCACGGCACAGCACAACACAACCCTTGGCACGGTGCATCACGATCGATGCCTTCAGCATTGCATTTGCCCGTCACCCAATCAGGATTTCTTGAAACGTTGCCATGCCTCGCATTTCTAAATCATGTCCGTGTTCGTGGGTCGATCATGTTGATTTGTGTGTTTGTTGGATCGGGGCATTTCTGGTCCTCCAAACGTGGTGCTCCCGTTGCAGTGCTGCCCATCTTGTATTTCAGGGTCGGCGCTTTGCTTGCGTCGTTCTGAAAAAGCGCTTTCGCCCAAGCTCGGGCCACATTCCAAATTTCTTTGAGGAGGAGGAGAAAGAGGAGAAAGAGGAGGAGGAGGAGGAGGAGGAGGAGGAGGAGGAGGAGGAGGAGGAGGAGAGGAGGAGGAGGAGAGGAGGAGGAGGAGGAGGAGAAGGAGGAGGAGCTTCCTGGCCGCCGTTCCCTCCCCCTCCTCTTCCCTCCGCCCTCTCCCCGGCCCTCCCGCTCCTGCTGCTCGCTCCTCCTGCTCCTCCTGCTCCTGCTGCTGCCGATCCTCGTCGTTCCCCACCGTCCTCCGCTTCCTCCTGCTCCTCCTCCTCCTCCTCCTCCGCCCCCTCCGCCTCCTCCTCCTCCTCCTCCTCCTCCTCCTCCTCCTCCTGCTCTCCTCTCCTCTCCTCCTCCTCCTCCTCCTCCTCCTCCTCCTCCTCCTCCTCCTCCTCCTTTGCCAATGTACAGAGCGACCCACCGCCACTTCTGTTTGCGACTCACGCGCTGGGGTCATGTGTAGGACACCCTAGTCGGCGGATGCAATCTTATTCAGCGTAATTTGAAGGCATGGGCGGGATGGGTAGGATTTCAGAGATGGCGTGAGCGCACCTAGCCTCCTTCTCCGTTTCCCCTTCGTTGAGGAGTGGTTCGCAGACTGATGGGAATGAGTAAGATGAACATGATAATGGTAGTGGTGGCGATGATGGCCCCGACGACGTCGATCATCTCGATGGTGGTGATGTTGGTGATGATGGCGATGATGGCGATGATGAGGACGGCGGTTGTGGAGGTGGTGGTGACGGTGACGATGACGATGGCGACGATGACGATGATGCAGATGCTGATGCTGGCTCTGCAGTGCTGCTGCTGATGATGACTGGGAAGGTGAGGAAGAGGAGGACAGGGGGATGAGTAGAAGTAACACTAGGAGCAGGAGTAGGAGTAGGACGATGAGGAAGAAGAGGAGGAGGAGTAGGAGGAGGAGGAGGAGGAGGAGGAGAAAGGAGGAGGAGGACGATGAGGAGAAGGAGGAGGAGGAGGCAGAGGAGGAGCAGTAAGAGTCCTGCCCTCATGTCCCTGGCCTTCCTCCCTCCCTCCTCCTCCCTCCTCCCTCCTCCTCTTCTCTCTCCTCCCTCCTCATCACCGGAGGTGCAGACCACCGTCCTAGTCCTAGTCCTCCTCCTCCTCCTCTCCCTCACGATGGTCGAGGGTTGGCCCCCAGGCCCATCCTGGGGTGCGCTTTGGTACCAGCCGTGGAGACGAGAAGCCTTCAAATTGCTCAAAGATGCTCAAGAATATCTCCAAACTTCGATCCTCGAATCTTGAACCCGATCCTCCTCCCTTCTCCATACTGCGGCGACGAACGAAGAGGAACGATTGGCGACGGGCGACGGGCGACAGGGACGACGGTGACGGCGCCGACGCGCGACGCCGTCGACGGAGGTCGACGGGTGACGGGCGACGACGACGACGACGACGACGACGACGACGGCGACGACGACGACGACGGCGACGACGACGGCGGCGACGACGACGACGACGACGACGAGGACGGCAAGGAACGACGGCGAGGAATGCCGGGCAACGACGAAGGCGGTGCCTCCGGGACCGCTGGCGGCGGCCAACTGGGCGCCTACGCCTGGCGCCTGGTCGACGCAGAGGCCGCCGCTGCCGCCGCTGCTGCCGCCGCTGCTGCCGTCGCTGCTGCCGCCACTGCTGCAGCCACTGCTGCAGCCGCCGTCGCCCGTTGGCGCCGCCGCCGCGGCCTCTGCCACCGCCGTCGTGGTCGGCGCCCCCCGTCGGCGGAGTCGGCGTCGGCGCTGGCATCTGCATCCGCGTCGTCGCCGTCGCCGTCGCCGTCGCCGTCGCCGTCGCCGTCGCCGTCGTCGTCGTCGTCGTCGTCGTCGTCGTCGTCGTCGTCGCCGTCGTCGTCGTCGTCGTCGTCGTCGTCGTCGTCGTCGTCGTCGTCGTCGTCGTCGTCGTCGTCGTCGTCGTCGTCGATGCCGCCGCCGCCGCCGCCGCCGCCGCCGCCGCCGCCGCCGCCGCCGCCGTCGTCGTCGTCGTCGTCGTCGTCGTCGTCGTCGTCGTCGTCGTCGTCGTCGTCGTCGTCGTCGTCGTCGGGAGAAGGGGGCCCCGCCCCCGCAGTGTGGCGAGTGGGCCGCGGAGGCGGGCGAGGCCTCCCCCCAAGCAGGCAGGCACCGCGTGGGCCCGTGCAGGCCGGCAGACACCGTGCGGGCCAGGGAGGGCAGGAGAAGCACAATGCCGGCCCAGGGACGGGTGCCGCCACGGCCCGAAGAGTCAGAGGCAACGATAGGATAGGGGGGGTATAGGCATATGGGGGTGATGCGTCGACCCCCAATCGCCCATTGATCGCACATAAGGGGCCGATAGCCCCAACCTGCCCAGGAACGTGCGGATTCACTTTCGGGGGTCCATCGCCGATGCGTCGGCGATGTATCGCCGATTCCAGGTCGATGATCCCCCCCCATGCCAGTCCCCTGGTGGTTTTCGGGTTATAACTCGGACCTCTGGCGGCCGTTCGGGACGATTCTGGCAGGCCCGGAACGCTCTCGGCAAGGCGCAGCCGACGGAAGGCATCCCGAGGCTGGAAAGCCGCTGGGAACCACCGAAAGCGTCCGAAAACCTCAGCCCTCGAGCCTCAAAACTTCGTCCAAGGTGGTCCCCTCCTATACCAGTCCCCCCCTATCGTTGCCCCTCGCTCCGACGAGGGGACTCCTGCTCTGTGCCCCCCCCGTGCCGGTCCACCCCTGTTGTCGCCCCTCCAAGAGCCAGGCCCCCGAGGACCGAAGGCGGCAGACCGTCTCCCCGGGGGGCCACTCTGCGGAGGAGGGGTACCGTGAAGTCGGGTGTCCCTCGACACGAGGAGTGTTCAAGAATGGTAAAACGTAAAAGACATAGCCAGGTGACGATCTTCGTCTTACCAAATCCGCCTGCAGGAGGACATGCCCGACCTGAGGGTACTGGCCCCCCCACCTTCCGCGGGGCACCAAGACCTCGCGCCGAGGTGGAGCCCCACGCACAGTCCACGACTTGGCGGGTTTGGGTCCCTCAGGGGCCCTGGTGCGCCGCCCATGCGCAAAGCACCCCTCCAGGGGCCCTCCCCCTCAGCCTCCGCCTGTCCTCCAGGCTCATCTTCCTCCTCCCTTCGTCTCCTTCCCCCCGCCACCTCGCCTACTCGGCCTCGTCCACGTCCGCCCAGTCCTCCTCCTCCTTCCTAGTGTCGCCCACTGACGTGCTGGGCAACGAACCCATCAACCCATCAGTGCCCTGAGCCGGGCCCTTGGATTTCTCCTTCTCCCTTCTCTCTCCCTCCTCTCCTCCCAAGCGCCTACCAACGTGGCGCCTTCCATTCAAAGGTGGCCACCAGTTTTTCTTGGAATGTGCGCCGGCCCAGGGTTCGCTGTTAGTAGGTAAACCTGTCCCCAGTGCCAAGCTCGAAGAGGGCTGGCATATTGCCGCTCGATGAGAAACTAAGTAAAGTAGCGTCTTGTTCCCGGAAAGGGCTCTGGCCCAGGGTTCTCTTTTAGTTATCTTGAATTGCCCCCGGTGCCATGATGGGGGTGGGCCCGCAGATTTCCGTTCGATACAGACAAGGTAAAGTTCCAGTTTGTTTTAAAGAAGTGCGGTTCGCGCGTGCCCGCTCGAGGAAAGTGTGGCCCCCCTCTCCGATCTTTGTTGCCTAACTGGGTCCGTAGACCACCGCTTTCCTTTGTAAGAAAGAGTGCGCGGAGCGTTTTGCGCAGAATCCCCGCTAAATATGAGGTTCGGAGTCTTTGACATTTTGGATAACATGACCGAGTGTTGACTTTTTGCGTGCCTGCTCTAGAACGGCGCGCCCTGCTCGCAGGTTTCTCGAGGTTGTCTCGAGCCCAGCGCATATTTTGCAGAAGGAAAGTTGGCTTCTTGCGTGCCCGCTCGAGGATGGCGCGCCCTGCGTGCCGAATGCCTGAAGATGTCTCGAGCGAAACGATTATTTTGCAGCGCTTGAAAGACCTGGGCGCTCCAGGATGCCCAGGTGGTTCTGAGAGTGCGGTCGGATTATTATTTGCAAGGGATCGTGGTCCTCGGAGCGTGACGACGCGTAGGTTCCTAACGCCCCAAGGCGGGTCAAGCGTGAAAGCACATGGTTCCTAACGCCCCAGAGTGGGAGAAGGGCGAACACGCATGGGCTCCTAACGCCCCAGAGCGGGACAAGCGTGAAAAAGCATGGGTGGATGATGACCAAAAGCGGGACAAGCGTGAAAACATATGCGTTCCTGACGCCCCAGAAGGGACAAGCGTGACAACACTTGGGTTCCGTAAGAAAAATGCTTCGTACTGCCACAGAGCGGGACAAGCGTGACAACACGTGTGTTCCTAAGACCCCGGAGCGGGACGAGAGTGAAAACACGTGGGTTCCTGACGCCACAGAGCGGGGCACGGGTCAGAGCAGGACAAGCGTGAAAACGCATGGGTTCTTAATGCTACAGATCGGGACGAGTGTGAAAACACGTGGGTCCCTAACGCCCCAGAGCTGGACAAGCGTGAAAACACGTGGGTTCCTAATGTCCTAGAGCGGGACAAGCGTGCGACGACGCGCGCGTGTGCATTCCGTTCCCGTTTTTTTTGTTTTTGCAAGGGGTTCTTGAACGTGGGTGACTTTTGATAAACGAGTGCACCCGCATAGCATTTTTGGCAGAAGATAATGGGGGGCGCGATACTGGCCTGCCTGGGCTGGTGCGAGTTCATATTTCGGATTGACGGTAGGGCAGAATCATATGGAAATTGCAGTACGAAACGGTTTGCAGTTAACCCCGGGGGCGGGGGGTAGATCCGAATACTCTTGTAGAAAGGAGAATCTATGTGGCCGAATCTATGTTGTGCAATTGATTTCTGTTGGCAGTGAGTTGTCCACTCCACTGCTCGCGCAAACATCCCACCCACCCACCCGCAACTTGGTTTGCAAAATCTCTTAAGACCGTGACGGTGGGTCCCAAATGGCACTTGGCAACGACAGCGACGCCGACGACGATAGCGACAACGACGACGACGACGCCACCGACCACGACTACGACGACGCCGACAACGACGACGACGTCGACACCGACGACGACGACGCCGACGACGACGACGACGATGACAACGACGACGACGATGACGACGCCGACGACGACGACAACGACGACACCGACGACGACGACGACGACAACGACGACACCGACGACGACGACGACGATGACAACGACGACGACGATGGCGACGCCGACGACGACGACAACGACGACGACGCCGACGCCGACGACGACGAAGACGAAGACGCCGGCGCCAACGAAGACGACGACGAGGGAGGAGGGAGGACGGCGACGGCGACAACGACGACAACGACGACAACGACGAGGGAGGAGGAAGGACGGCGACGACGCGAACGACGAAGAAGCAGGAAAGTCGGCGACGCCGACGACGACGACGACGAGGGAGGAAGGAAGACGACGACGACAACGACGACGACGACGACGACGGCGACGAAATAGGAAGGACGACGACGAGACGCCGACGACGGACGACGACGACGACGCGGGAGGAGGAGGAAGGACGACCACGGCGACAACGACGACGGAAACGACCACGACGCCAAAGAGGACGACGACGACGAACACGAGGAAAGACAGAGGACGACGTAGGCGACGACGACGCCGACGACGCGGGAGGAAGGAGGACGGCGACGACGACGACGATGACGACGACGACGACGACGCAAGAGCGCGCGCGCACGCTTCTGTTGAAAATCAGTGTTTCGAAACCTTGTGTTTTTGTAGGTTTTTTGGACACACGATGTTGAAATTCTTCCGAAACCGATGGGGTTTGAAGGATTTCGTCATACGCGCGCGACAACGCGCGCGTCTGCACTTCGTTTAATTGTTTGCAGAGGGTTCTCGCGACGGCACACGCGCAAGGGCGTTCGACAGATTTCGACATGCGCGCGCGCGAAGTCCGTTGGGTAGCATTTTATGAAAATCTTGGAAAAACCTATGGTTTTCTTGAGATTTCGCAAGAACTCGCGCGTAAGCTTTTGTAGCAAATCAGTGTTGCCAAACCCTGTGGTTTTTGTATGTTTTTTGGAAACCCGATCACACCCAAGGTTTTTGGAGGATTTCGGCATGCGCGCGCGACGGCGCGCGCGTGTGCACTTCGTCCAATTTTTTGGAAGGGATTCGTGAACAAGTGTTATGTTAGAACAAAAGGTGTCCCCGCGTATCGTTTTTTTCAAGGAACCTCAGGGGGGTCGATACCGGTTCCCCTGGGATAGTGAAGAATCATATTTTGGATGGACATGTGGTCAGAATCATATATGATTTACATACCCGAAAGGGGGGCGGATAACGCCGGGGGGGGGGGTAGATTCTATTCTCTTTTTAGAAAGGAAAATTGATTACCCTGCACCGCGATTGACCACCTCCACTGCTCGCGCAAACATCCCAACCACCCACCCGCAACTTGGTTTGCAAAATCTCTTAAGACCGTGACGGTGGGTACCAAATGGCACTTGGCAGCGACAGCGACGCCGACGACGACAGCGACAACGACGACGACGACGCCGCCGACAACGACTACACCGACGACGTCTCCAACAACTTCGACGACGCCGACAACGACGACGCCGACGCCGACACCGACGACGACGCCGACGCCGACGCCGACGACGACGACGATGACAACGACGACGACGATGGCGACGCCGACGACGACGACAACGACGACACCGCCGCCGACGACGACGACGACGACGGCGGCGATGACGACGACGCCGACGTCGACGACGACGAAGACGACGACGCCGGCGCCGACGACGACGACGACGAAGACGACGACGACGCCGACGCCGACGACGACGACGAGGGAGGAGGGAGGACGACGACGGCGACAACGACGACAACGACGACAACGACGAGGGAGGAGGGAGGACGGCGACGACGCGAACGACGAAGAAGGAGGAAAGTCGGCGACGCCGACGACGACAACGACGAGGGAGGAGGGAAGACGACGACGACAACGACGACGACGACGACGACGGCAACGAAATAGGAACGACGACGACGAGACGCCGACGACGGACGACGACGACGACGCGGGAGGAGGAGGAAGGACGACCACAGCGACAACGACGACGGAAACGACCACGACGCCAAAGAGTTCGACGACGACGAACACCAGGAAAGACAGAGGACGACGTAGGCGACGACGACGACGACGCGGGAGGAGGGAAGACCGCGACGACGACGACGACGACGCAAGAGCGCGCGCGCACGCTTTTGTTGAAAATCAGTGTTTCGAAACCTTGTGTTTTTGTAAGTTTTTTGGACGCACGATGTTGAAATCCTTCCGAAACCGACGGGTTTTGAAGGATTTCGGCATACGCGCGCGACGACGCGCGCGTCTGCACTTCGTCCAGTTTTTTGCAGAGGGTTCTCGCGACGGCACACGCGCAATGGCGTTCGACAGATTTCGACATGCGCGCGCGCGAAGCCCGTTTGGTAGGATTTTGTGTACATCTTGAAAAAACCTATGGTTTCCTGAAAATTTCGCAAGAGCTCGCGAGCTCGCGCGTAAGCTTTTTTAGCAAATCAGTGTTGCAAACCCTTGTGTTTTTGTATGTTTTTTGGGAACTCGATCGCGAAATCTTTCCGACACCGCAGGTTTTTGGAGGATTTCGGCATGCGCGCGCGACGGCGCGCGCGTGTGCACTTCGTCCCATTTTTTGCGTCCCATTTTTTGCAAGGGATTCGTGAACAAGTGTTATGTTAGAACCAAGTATGTCCCCGCGTATCGATTTTTCTTTATGCTTACAAAGGGAACCTCAGGGGGGTCGATACCGCCCCCCCGGGATAGTGTAAGTTCATTTTTAGGATGGACATGTGGTCAGAATCATAAATGATTTACATACCCGAAAGGGGTACGGATAACGCTGGGGGGGGGGGGTAGAGCCTATTCTTTTTGTAGAGAGGAGAATTTAGGCGGCGGCGTGGCGGCGACGGCGACGACATAGCCGCAAGACCGGCAGACGGGCCCAGACGACGGGCAGCGACGAAGCGGCGACGGGGCGGCGACGGCCACAGTATAGCCGCCAGACCGGCAGACGACGGGCGGCGACTAGACGGCGACGGGGCGGCGACGGCGACAACATTACCGCCAGACAGGCAGACAGGCCCAGTCCGTTAGAAAAGAAGATATAATCCCAATCGCAAGCACTGTTTGGGGAACTGAATCGGATCTTGAGCGCGAGCTGGTCGAGGGCCCCGCGGGTTTCGACTGCAACCAGCTCGAGCTATGCGTTCAGGCAACTCGGACTCAAGATCCAAGCCACTTCGGTCACGCAACGTTCAGCTCGCAAAGCACAGCCCCTGGCAGAGCACATCACCATCGACACCCTCATGATTGCAACTGCCCGCCGCTCACTTTTGGGCGCCTTGAGAACCATTCCATGCGTGACACTTCTATGTCCCTTACTGGGTTCCTGGGCCGATCATGCTGTGTTATGCCGTCGGGCTCCCCAGGAAAGCGTTGAGTGCCCACCTGTTTCGAGTGCCGCCCGCAGGGGCGCGAGCAATGTCAGCAAGGTCTTGCATTCTTCACCCACGTCTTTGAAAGCCTCATGACCTTGGCCTGGCGAGGCGTGGCAGCGGCGGCGTCGTCATGTCTGTGCGCCCTCGGGGCTGGAATGCCGTCGCTCGAGGAGATACCGAATGACACCTTCTTCGTGATGCGCCCGCCCGTGGGCGGCGGGGCATACTGCGGGGACGGCTCGCCCTACCACTTCCTCGTGCGCAAGGGGACGACCAATGTCAACAAGGTGATCGTCGACTTCATTGGCGGCGGCGCCTGTTGGAACGAGAGATGCGTGAATGATAATGCGGCAGTGCAGGGGCTGTCGTCCACTAGCTTTGTCATGCAGTCGGCCGCCTTGCTGCATGGCCTGACCACGTCGCAGGCGAGCGAGATCGTCAACTCCATGAACCTTCAGGTCATAGGGGTGTCGAGTGAAGTCCAGGTCGCCGACACCGCGACTTGGACATACATTGCCGTGCTTTACTGTACGCAGGACGTCCACGTGGGTGCATGCACCACCACCTACCAGCTGCCCGACGGCTCGGCTAACCGCACAGTGCATCACAACGGCGCTGCGAACGCACGCGCCGTGATGAACTGGGTGTACGACAACTTTCCGAAGCCCGAGGTGCTCGCCTTCATGGGCTGTTCCGCGGGTGCCTCGCTCGCTCCGGTGATCGAGGTGATGCACGCCAAAAGCCGCTACGGGGCGGACACGACAATTGTTGCATTGGGGGACTCGGCAAGTAATCTTCTCACTGACAAATTCGTGATGGACGGTCTGCCAAGGTGGGGACCGCATGCTGTTTTCGACGAGATCCCAGGCTTCTTTCTCGAAGGGATGCCCTCGAACCTGCACGGAGATCTGACGTCCACCGCTCTCTCTGCAGTCTTTTCGCTGTACCCCGACGTGCAGTTTGGGTATTTCACACGGACAGATGACCAGATCCAGGCGTATTTTGCGAACGAGATGGGCGGGCTGATCCCCTCGGAGCTGGACCTGGATGCCAGGCGGGAGTTCTGGAATCTGCACAACCTCGCCATGCTAGAGGGCCTGCAGGCTGCAAACCCGAACTTCCGCACCTTCGTCGCGGCCGGCAACGACCACTGCACCACGACGTTCGACCACGCGCTGCAGGAGCCGGGCTTCCTGGCGTGGCTCGAGGACCTGCTGAGCGGCGGCGCTCCGCCCGCCGTCGCCTGCTCGAGCTGCACCCTCGCGGACGTACCGGGCTGCGACGGCGTGAACGGCTCGGGCCGGATTGATGACCGCTGCGGCGTCTGTGGCGGCAGTGGCACGAGCTGCGCGGCGAGGAGCGTCACGGCGGCACAGCTGTCGTGCGCTGTGGATGCTTCCGAGGGCGACCCCGAAGAGTCCGCAGAGCTGCCCGCGTCCAGGTCCCCGGGTGGGGCCCGCTCAGCCTCGTGGGTGTGCGCGGGCGCAGTTGTCTGCGGCTGGCAGATCGTCCGGAGCCTGCGATTTGCACAGTGATTCCCTTGCCACTGACGCCGCCTCCACCAGGCAGCTGCCCTGCCGATTCTACTCTCGTCGGCTTTGTCCCTGGTCTTCGTTCCAAGCCAGCGTCGGCAGACCTACCTTTGACGAGACACGTCCTCTGAGCCGTCTTGCTTCCGAGCAACAGTTGTATGCCATCAGCTCTTATCCCTTGGTCCTTTTCGAACCGGTGTGGAATTCGGCGGCAACACTCTCCAAGGAGAGTTGGAGCTGTCTTCTGCCCAATTGCGCGCTGTGACCTTAGTTCGAATGGCGCACTGTCTTGTGCCGAATGGCGCCGATACTGTACCTTTCGTTCCGTGACAGTCGGGCTGTGAGAGCCCCTAGTTTGGGACGGTTTCCATATCTCGCGTGTCGCCCGTCGGCGCGTCGCCATCTCTGATGGCGTTCCGGATTCCAACTGGATGCAATGTGCTCACACTTACCGGCTGGAGCTTTTGTCCAGACCAGTCTGGCGAAGTGCTCGCAGCTCATTTGCAGAGTCGGAAGACTGGCACCTGGGCCGTCTCAACAGTCGAAGCGCGTGGTGGCAAGCGGAAAGCGATGGAAGCAGAGGGAAGCCTGTGGAGGCACGTGTCGGCACGCGGGGCGTTCCGGGACGGGCCTCGCCTTCGAGGGGTCGAGGTGCCGGCACCTCCTTCCCGTCGGACGGCGGCGGAATGCGGGCGGAAGCCAGCAGAAGCGAGGCGGCGGCGGCTCCGCTGGCGGGAGTGAAGCTCGGCCTTTCGAGGGATGCGCTCTCTCGAGGGGCTCATGGCTGCTGGAACGAGCCGCATGCAGGTGTAAGGGAAGCGAGGGAAGCACGTGGAAGCACACGCAGGGACATGGGAGCAGGCGGAAGCAAGCAGAAACAGCGTTGGAAGCAGTGGTGGAAACATGTGGAGGCTGAGGAAGCCCAAAGGTACGATATCGCTACTCCCCAGACCTCCCCCGGGGTGCGTTCGCACCAGGAGTTCGAGGCGAATCTAACACTGGCGACGAGGGCCTCCCAGGAGGCTGAATAAGGGGAAGACGAGGGACGGGTAGAGATATGGGCATCTTTTCCTCTGAGAGGTGGTTGGGGACAGGGCCGAACGAACCTGCTTCCCGTGTCCTGCCTCCTGCCCGTCGGAACTTGCCAGAAGTGATCTCGGCTCGGGGTGCCCCTGCCCTTCGCGGCGCCGTTGTTGAACGGGGGGGTGCTCTGGCGGGGAGCCTGCCTCGGGCCAGGGCCACCTCGGGCAACGCCCTACTCTTCTCATCGCTTAGTACCTTACACGCCGGTCGTTGAAAGTAGGCATATCTGGGATTCCGGATCCCAATCTACTTCTGGCGCCTTCCTACTTCTAGAATCGATATGCTTCTGCTTTGTTTTGTTATTCTCTGGGAGAGGCTGAACCCAACCTACTTCATCCGCCTTCCTACTTCATGTGTTTACCTACTTCCTCCGACCTACGTGTACACCTGACGCCTTGCGATACCGATTCGTTTGCTTAGGAAGCCTACCACTACTACTGCTACCCTTACGATTACAACCACCATTACTATTCCCGCTACCACTATTACTACTATTACTACTCCTGCTACTACTATCACTACGATGAATACGACTACTATTACTGCTACTACTACTACTACTACTGCTACTACTACTACTACTACTACTACTACTACTACTACGACTTCTTCGAAAACAGCAACTGCGAGTACTGCTACCACTGCTACTACTGCTACTACTACCACCACTACTAGGAGTAGTGTTAGTATTACTACTACCAGTGCTACCACCACTTTTACCACCACCACTACTACTACTACTACTACTACTATTACTACTACTACTACTGCTATCACTATTTCTACTACCACCACTATTACTACCATTGCCACCATTACTACTACTAGTAGTACTACGATCATTGTTCCTACTACTAATACCACAACGACTACTATTACTCCTATCACAACTATCACGACTACTCCTACCACTACTACTTCTACCACTACTACTACGACTATTACTACTATTACTACTACTACTACCACTACTACTACTACTACTACTTATATTCCTACTATGACTTCTACTACCACGTCTTCTGTCATTCTAGTATTACAACTGGCGCTAGTAGTACTACTACTACTACTACTACTACAACTACTACTACTATCACTACCACTACCACTACTACTACTACTGCTACTACTGCTGCTGCTGCTATTACTACTACTACTACTACTACTACTGCTACTACTACTACTACTACTACTACTACTATTACTACCACGACTATTATTACCACTGTTTTCACAAGTACCACTACTACTACCACTACTACTACTACTACTACTACTACTACTACTACTACTACTACTACTACTAACTACCACTACTACTACTACTACTACTACTACTACTACTGCTGCTACTACTACTACTACTACTACTACTACTACCATTACTACTGCTACTACTACTACTACTACGACTCTGCTGCTACTACTACTGCTACTACTCTACTACTACCTCCTACTACTACTACGACGACTATTACGATTATTATCCGTAAGGGCTTCGCCCCCTGCCGCCGGCCCCCTCTCTCGGAGAATGGGCCATGGAAGAGCTAAGTCATGAGGCCTTGGCGCTGTCGTGAAGCAGTATCGAAACTTCATGCGAAGCCGAGTCGCAATCAGCAAAACCAGCTGATCACAAGAGGGGTTACCACACCTGGCGATTGGTAAGACGTGTATGGTTTAAGGGCTTGGTTACCACACCTTGCGATGAAAGGGCCGAGGGAGTTCTCGCAGTTTGGGTTACCACGCCTTGCGATGGATGTGCGTGATGGGTTCGAATTTCAGAAATGTGGCAAATCCCCTGTGTTTTTGGACCCTGACCCCGCGGATCTGCGTGGGGTGGCAGAATTTCAGAAATGTGCAAATCCCTTGTGTTTTTGGACCCTGACCCGCGGATCTGCGTGAGGGGTGGCACCGAATTTCAGAAATGTGGCAAATCCCTTGTGTTTTTGGACCCTGACCCCGCGGATCTGCGTGAGGGGTGGCACCGAATTTCAGAAATGTGGCAAATCCCTTGTGTTTTTGGACCCTGACCCCGCGGATCTGCGTGAGGGGTGGCACCGAATTTCAGAAATGTGGCAAATCCCATGTGTTTTTGGACCCTGACCCCGCGGATCTGCGTGAGGGGTGGCACCGAATTTCAGAAATGTGGCAAATCCCTTGTGTTTTTGGACCCTGACCCCGCGGATCTGCGTGAGGGGTGGCACCGAATTTCAGAAATGTGGCAAATCCCTTGTGTTTTTGGACCCTGACCCCGCGGATCTGCGTGAGGGGTGGCACCGAATTTCAGAAATGTGGCAAATCCCATGTGTTTTTGGACCCTGACCCCGCGGATCTGCGTGAGGGGTGTCGATTTCGAGCCCCCCTCAGTAATTCAGACAACGCGCCCAGGGGACGCTGGAAAATCCTGTTTGGGCCTCCCCCCCCCTCGCGCGGTCAATCAACTAGTTACAGTAACCAGCAAGAAGTCAACTAGTTACAGTAACCAGCAAGAAGCAGAACTGTAACACTGGAAACTAGAAACTACAACTGGTACAGGAAACTGCGAATCACGCGCCTCGCAGCCTGGTGGCCCCACAAGGGGGCCGGCGGATTATGATTACTGTTACTACTACTACCGTTACTACTGCTACTGCTACTACTGTCATTTCTATTTTTTGCGACTACTACTGCTATCACCATCTTTACTATTACTACTACGACTACTACTACTAATACTACTACAACTACCACTACTACGACTCACACGACTACTACCACTATTACTACTACTACTACTTCCACTACTACTACTACCACTCGTACTGCTACCGCTACCACTGCTACCACGACTATTATTACGACTTCTACTACTGCTACTGCTACCACTGTTACGACTACCACTAGTTCTACCACCACTACTATTATTATTATTATTATTATTATTATTATTTTTATATTGTTATTATCACCACTACGACTACCGCTATTACCACCACTATTACCATTTACTGCTACTACTACTACTACTACTATTACCACTACCACCACTACTACTACTACTACTACTACTACTACTACTACCACCAGTACTATCACTACTACGACTATAATCACTACTACTACTACTACTACTACTACTACTACTACTAGTACTACAATTACTACGACTACTCCTACTACCACTACTAGTACTACTACTACCACTACTACTATGACGACTACCACCACTACTGCTATTATTACCACTACTACGACGAGTAATTTGTTTACTGCCACTACCACTACCACTACTAGCACCAGTACTATCACTACTACTATGGTAACTATTACGACCACTAGTACTACTACCACTACTACTACTCCTACTACTTCTACTACTACTACCGCTAATACATTACATTACTACTACCACCATTACTTCTACGACTGCTACGTCAACAACTGCTTCTACTACTGCCACTGCTACTACTACTACTACTACTCCTACTACTACGACTACTACTACTACTGCTACTACTACTACTACCACTACTACTATCAATATCACTATGGCAACTACTACCACTACTCTTATTATTAGCTTACCATTACTACTACTACTACTACTACTACTACTACTACTGCTACGAGTACTACTACTACTACCACTACTACTACTACTACTACTACTACTACTACTACTACCACCAGCAGTGCTATTATTATCATTTTTGCTACCACGACCACTACCACCACCACCACCACTACTACTACTTCTTCTACTACTACGACTACTACGACTACTACTACTACTACTACTACAACTATTTCCATTATATTGTCACGATGTCCACTAGTACCGCGACTACTCCTACTACCGCTACTACTACTGCTACTACTACCACCACCACCACCATCACTACGACGATTGCCACTCGCAGTATCACTACTACTACTATTACTTGTATTGCGATCGCTGCTACGACTATTACTAGTACTCTCTACGATGACTCGCACTACTACTACTACTACTACTACTACTACTACTACTTTTACTACTACTGCTACTACCCCTTCTCTAAATACGACAGCTGCCACTACTAGTACCACCACCACTACTACCGCCACTACTAGTTCTAGTGCTACTACTACTACTACTACTACTACTACGATTACTACTATTACTACTACTGGTACTACTACTATTTCTACTACTACTACTACTACTACTACTGCCAGCCACTACAGTTACAACCGCTACTTCCATCACCACTGCTACTACTACCACTACTACTACTACTGCTACTACTACCATTAGTACTATTATTCTTACTGTTATTACCACAACAGCTACTACTACGACAACTACTACTACTACTACTACTACTACTTCTACTACTACTACTTCTACTACTACTACTACTACTACTACTCCTGATACTACTACTACTACTTCTACTCCTACTACTACTACTACTACTACTACTTTTACTATTACTACTACTACTACTACTATTACTACTACTACTGCTACGAGTACTACTACTACTACCACTACTACTACTACTACTACTACTACTACTACTACTACTACTACTACTACTACTACTACTACTACTACTACTACTACTACTACTACTACTACTACTACTACTACTACTACTACTACTACTACTACTACTACTACTACTACTACTACTACTACTACTACTACTACTACTACTACTACTACTACTACTACGACCGCCACGACTGCTAATACTACTACGGCCACTACTTTTGTCATTCTACTACTACTACGACCATTACCAGTACACTCCGTCTGGACTCGGCCTCTCCTGAGAGAAGGTGGAGCACACACGGAGCAAGTCCCTACGGAGTGCTCGGTCTCCGTATGGACTTGATGCGTCTGGACTCGGCCTCTCCAGAGTTCGGCTCCAGCGGCCGGCCCCCGCTGCAGAGCGCCCACTGCCCGCACCTCTGCGGTGGCCCGCCCGCACCCCCCGAGGGCGCCGCCTCCAGCCGACCGTCTAGCCTCTCTTTGGCGCGGGGCGTCCTGGCCTCTTCGCCGACCCTCGCTCGAGGGCTGCTAGCTCTAGAGCCGCTGAGCGCGAAGCGTCAGCAATTCCTCCTCCTCCTCCTCCGCCTCCTCCTCCTCCTCCTCCTCCTCACTCCTCCTCCACCTCCCTCCTCCTCCTCCTCCTCCTCCTCCTCCTCCTCCTCCTCCTCCTAGAAGCTCTCAGGGACAAGTTTTTGAGGTTCAACGTGCCGCTTAGTTTCCTGAAACTGGTTTATAACGTCTGGAAGGGCCCACGACTCTTGAGGCTAGGTCAGCACCATGCCCAGAGTGTGCTCTTCGCAGAAGGAGGGCTGCCCGCGGGAGATGTCTTTAATGATATCTCGATCAAGATACATGCGGTTCAGGAATTCGATTCTCTCCTAGTCAGGCAGCCTTGTATCGATTTTCTCAGCTATATAGACGACAGCGCCATCGGAATAGCTAGCAGTGACAGGCAGATAGCCAAGTCTATGGCCGTCGCAGCAGGCAGAGATTTCAAACTTTGTGTGCAAGAGCTTCAGGCCAAGCTGAATGATAAGATAGCGGTTATTTCCAGTACAGAAGGCCTAGCCAGAGAGGTTTGCAAAGAATTACGTTTCCCTCGTGAGGCGGCACTAACGAGTGTTGCGTATCTTGGGGTAGATCAGTCTGGAGCCTCGCAACGCACTAGGCCACATGCCAGAGATAAGCAGCGAACACGATTTTCCAAGATGCGTTTAAGGCTCAGGAAGCACAAGCGACTGGCGCGCACTGTAGCAGGGTGCACCAGGAAGTCCTTTCAGCGAGTTTTGAAGACTGGTGTTTCCACGGGTGCTGCCTTCGGCACCGAGGTCCTGGGCCTAAACAATCTTGAATGGTTTAACTTTCGAAGGCTCCAAAGCCGAGTGCACTCCCCCCAGCATGGAGGAACAAGTTTAAGCGCAAAAACGGTTCTTTTTGGAGATGAGAGTGCGAGGTCGGCGTTAGCTCCCGCGTTGCAGTGGTGTCGTATGTTGTGGCTGGCTCAGTCTAACGCCGACCGAGCGCTCGCCTCCACGCATGAGTTGTGTAGGATGTGGCGAGAAGCCAAGGCCAGCAGTCCAAGATCCTGGAACGCGAGCAAAGGGCCCCTCTCGAGAGCGAGGCTCGCAGCTTGTCGTGCAGGATGGGATGCACCCGATCCGCTCCTCTGGACAGACCACAACGGTCTACAAGTCAACATCGGCCAGTTGACTCCAGGGCTGCTTTTAGAGTTGCTCGAAGCTGGGCTACAGCGCCAGCATGAACATGCATTGGCGCGCAAGCTTGGTTTTGAGCAGGCGAACTGTGCGACTTTCGATCTTGTGCGCAAGCAGATCTGTGCCTCGAGCAGCAAAAAGTTTACACGATATCAACAGTTTTTGGTTCGGTGCTGTGCCTGCGATGCTCTTTGGACTGAAGAGCGAGCGCGACTCTCGGGGTACACAACCTCGGGAAAATGCAGGTGCGGCAGAGTAGATACGCTGCACCACAGGTTATACACTTGTGATTTGCCTGAGGTCAGAGAGGCCAGAGAAGCAGCCGAGATTCCAGAGTCTTTTATTTTGGAAGGATGCGAGAGCACCGATCCGATTTATACCAGAGGGCTCTTCGTCTTTGATCCCAGCGAGGTTCCCCCCCCGTGTGCGTCGAGTGATTGTTGTGTCGTGGGGGGTAATGGCGAAGAGATCCCTCAGACTCCCGAGCAGGTGGGACAGCTTCTGGGGGAGCATCAATTGATGGAGTTAGCTGCAGACGGGTCATGCACGAAGCAAGCGTTGAGATGTCTTCGGAGGGCGGCATGGGCCATTGCGCTGTTGCGGCCTGAGAGCGAAGATGTCCTGGCGGTCCTTCGAGGCCCCGTGGCTGGCTCCCTCCCCCAGACCCCTGCTTTCGCGGAGCACTTAGCCTATGCATTAGCTGGGCAAGTTTCAGATAGAGAGACCCATGTCGGTTTAGATTGCCTCGCCGTTGTTACTACCGCTCAGAGGTCCCTCGAGGCACAGACACGGTCCTCAAATAAGTATGCTGCTGTGCGCCTGTTTGCTCAGTCACTCCCAGGCACGTCAAATATAACCCTCACGAGGCATGTGAAAGCTCACAGGTCGGATGAGGCCATCTCTGTTTTGCAGGGCGATGAGTTGAGGTATGCTCAGGCGAATAAGGCCGCAGATGCTCATGCTAAGATCGCATTGACGATGCACGCTCGCCCCGACCCCAGTTTCCTAGAGAAGGTCGAAGAGGCAGAGGTCAAGGCCACCAGGTTCATTAAACTGGCCGCAGCAGTACTCCCGTGCTTTCAGAATGACAGGAGGTGGTCCAGGCCCCCCAGATGCAGGCGGCCCCAGGATAAGCGGTGCAGTAGTTTTCATGAATGGGCCTCCACTCTGGTGGGCCACCAGTGCAAGCAGTGTTTGATAGTTGCGCCTCCTGGGGACTCGCCGCCAATGGACGGCTGCAAGGGCACCCCTGCATTCTTGCGCAAGCTGATTGGGGATGCCAAGGGTCACCAGGTTGTTGCTGTCCAGGGTTCTGTTGTTGGCGGTGGCTCTCAGATCCCTGGGATCCCCACGAGGCGAGCGGTGCAACAGTTTCTATGTGTTCAGTGTGGGGGTGGTCTCAAGGCCGAGGGGCCAAGTTGGGCAAAGTGTGCCTCCCCCCCACCAGAAAAGGGATAGAGATTCTCCAGGCTTTCAGGAAAGGGCTAGGTCCCAATCCTCGGCTACGATCGGCCATAGATCGTGTGATTCCTTTCAGCCAGGTGGAGATCCAGGCCACCACTCGGGCAGAGGCTCGAGTGGTCACACGTGTGCGTACGACGGCGGCCGCGATGGCGACGACGACGGCGCCGCAGGAAGATCCCGCGGCGCCGCAGGATCGGCCCGCGCAGGACCCCCCGTCGTACGAGAGCCGCCTGACGGCGCTCCTCGAGAGGGTCAAGGCAAAGGAGGAGGCCAGGCGAGGAACGCCCACGCCTCCCGCCTTGCCCTAACTCGTTTGTGTTTTCTCCCCGTTTTTTCGTGTAGTCACGTGACTTGTCCTTATGGCTGTTCTTTCTTTCTTTCTTTTCCTCCTCCTCCTCCTCCTCCTCCTCCTCCTCCTCCTCCTCCTCCTCCTCCTCCTCCTCCAGGGGCGGCGCCGGCCTGAGAGTGCTACTGCAAGATCTCTGTAAGCTGCTCCACAGCTCGACGTGTGGGCCGAAGGCCCACAGACACACCACAACACATAACTAGCTTTTCGATGACAACTGGCGCGAGAGATCGCCGATCTCGGCGCCCTCGTGGTTGCAAACTTGTGTAGTCCAAAACCCCGCAGTGGGGCCTCGGCGGCTGCGTGATGCGCTGGGGGTGCCGGACGGGCGCGTTCTGCTGGGTCGCAGCCGTCGTCGTCGTCGTCGCCGTCGCCGTCGCCGCCGTCGTCGTCGTCGTCGTCGTCGTCGTCGTCGTCGTCGTCGTCGTCGTTGTCGTCGTCGTCGTCGTCGTCGTCACCGTCGTCGTCTCCAGCCCCAGAGGCCGAACCGCGCGCCCACAGCATCGGGCACGAGGACGACGTCCCCGTCGTGCTGGGCGCCGGGCGGAGCTTCGTCGAGGGCGGCCCGGGCCGGCAGAGGCTGGCGAGCGACCCCGCAGAGGCCAGTGGGCGCCGCGCCCGTTGTGGCCGCCGCCGCCGCCGTCGCTGTCGGTTGCCGTCGCCGACGCCGGCGTCGCCGGCGTCGTCGGTCGTCATCGTCTGTCGTCGTCGTCGGTGGCCGTCGTCGGTCGCCGTGGCGGTCGCTGGCGCCGCCGCTGTCGCTGTCGGCGTCGTCTTCGTCTTGGCCAGGGGGGGCAGGAGCGAGCCGTCGTCGTCGTCGTTCCTAGCGGACGCCGCCACTTCTGCTTCTCCTTCCCGGGCGGTTCTCATGACGACGAAGATGACTCCGACAACGAAGACGACCACGGCCACGACGGTAAATCCGACGACCACGGTGGTGATTCCGACAGCGACAGCGACGACAAGGAACAACGACGACAAGCACACGGGCGAGGACGGTGACGATGACGACGCTGATGACTTTGACGAACGCGACGACGACGGCTTTCCAACGAGGACAATGATGGCGAGGACGTCGTCTCCGACGATGTTTCGCACTTTGGCGGTGATTCCGATAACAACGAGGAGTCCGACGACGACGGTGACGTTGAGAACGAGGACGGTCGCGATGAGGATGACTCCTACGACATGGACGACGGTGACGCGGACGGCGATGACGCGGACGACAATGATGAGAGGCGGTCTTCAGGATGAGGACGAGGAGGAGGGCAACGACGACGACAATGGCGAGAATGATCTCTACTACGACTTCGACGAAGACGAAGATGACGACGACATTCGTGCTTTCGATGCTCACCCTCCACCTTCTCCTTCTCTCCTCCCGTAATCTCGTCGTCGACGTTGTCGTCGTCGTTCCCCTCCTTCTCCTTCGTCTCCTCCCCCCTCCTGTTGCTTCTCCTCTCATCGCCTTTATCTAGTTTTTCTGCTATGCTCCTCCTCGTTGGACTCCGATGACGAGGCGTACGACTCCGCCGATGACGATGACTGCGACGACGAGGACGAGGATTATGACGATGACCGCGACTGCGATGACAAAGATGAGGACGAGCACGACAGTGACGGGGACGTCGGGGAAGTTCTTTGGGCCTCCTCTTCTCCTCGCCCGCGGGCCTGTCAAAACTTGTTTAAACGTGTCCTCGGCGGCCAGGGCTTTATTCCCAGGCCTCCGGTTCGGGCCTGGCCGCTGGATTTGTTTTTGCGTTTGCAGGTGAGCGAGTTAGGCTGTGCGGAACTCGTCCTGCGAGGACATCGTGGAAAGACATGACCACGAAGTTCCTACCGTTCCTGCTTGTCCCCTTCTCCTCAGTCTCCTTCTTTCACTCCTCCGCTCCTCCCTTTGTCAACTTAATTTTTTCCTCCTGCTGCTGCTGCTCCTCCTCCTCGTTCTCCTCATCCCATCCTCCTTTCCACCTTTTCCTTCCACTCGCCCTCCTCCTCTCACGGTTTTGAGCACCGATCTTCCGGAGTCCGTGCAGCTCCCTGATCTGCAAGAGCGTCTGCGCCGGCGTGGCCCCCCCGCGCAGCGGGCCCTGGCGCTCCCGATGTGCAATTTTCATTGGTGGCTCCGCTTTGGTGCACGTGGTGTGCGGCCTCTGTGCAGCACCGTGTGCACGTTAGGCAGCGTGGGCCCCAGCCAGTGTGTCCTCCTCCTCCTCCTCCTCCTCCTCCTCCTCCTCCTCCTCCTCCTCCTCCTCCTCCTCATGCGGCGCTACCTAGGTAGAGCAATCTGGGCGGTGCAATCCATATATGCGGAGCAATCAGTGTGTTGCAAGTTGCGTGGTGAATTTTCGGTTGTGCACTTTATGCTGTATGATTCACCAACGCTCGCAGTGAGTTGACGACCCCGCTGCTCGCGCAATCATCCCACCCACCCACCCGCAACTCTGTTTGCAACGCCCAGGTGGCTGCGATTCCGATAAGGTCTTGGTGCTGGCTGGTGCATCTCTGTGGCCGCGCTAGCCCGCGCATGCTCGCGCGCACAGCGGCCAGCTAGTTTGACGCGACCGACGCGGCCGTGGTGGCGCTGACCGCTGGGTACTTCCCAGCGCGTCTCGCAGACCGCGCCTGCGAGCCGGCGCTTCAGTGCGAGTCAGTGGGTTTGGCGGGCTCGGCATCATGGTGACATCGACAACGGTAGGTGCGATGATGCCAGTTGCAATGATGGTGACGATGATGTCGATGACGACAGGAAGGCCAATGACGGCACCGATGCTGATCACGCCGATGAAGATGATGGTGCTTCGTGTGGGTGATGAAGGTGTTGCAAGGATTCCAACATGCGCGCGCGGTCGACGCGCGCGAGTTGCCCCCGTGACATTATTTGACAGGGATCGTTCCCCCCAGGACGCGCGCAAGGGCGCCCGAATGATTTCGACATGCGCCCCCCCCCCGCGCATATGATTTGCAATTTGATTCTGCAAACCATGTAATGTTTATATGTTTTCGGGACAGTCGATTTTGACTTCCTTTCGACACTAAAGGTTTTTTGGGAGGAGTCCGACATGCGTGCGCGACGACGCTCGCGTGTGCACTCCGTCATTTTTTTTTTTCGCAGGGAGGTTTTGAAAATTGATCATTTGTGCTAAACGCGTGTGCACGCATAGTGTTTGTTGAAGGCAATGGTGGTGGGGGGTCGATACCAGCGGGGCTGGAATGGTATGCGTTCATGCTTGGAATGAGCGATGGATAATTCCAGGGGTGGCGGTGGTAGATGCAAATTTGTTAGAAACGGAGGATCTACGTTATGCAAAATCTGTTGTGCCATCTGTGTTGTGCAATCTCAACTGTGCAACTTTGTCTTGCAATCTATGCTGTGCAATCTATGCGGTGCAACATTGGTGGTGTAATCTGCGTTTTGCAACTTAAGTTTTGCAATCCAATTGGTGCAGCCTATGTGGTGCAACGCATGTTGTGCACTTTTTTGGTGGAGCAATCTATGTGGTGCGATCTATGTGGTGCAATCGTGGTGCACCATGTGTGGAGCAAAGTAGGTGGTGCAATGTATGTGGTCCCATATCTGTTGTGAAATCGATGTTTTGCATTCTATGTGGTGCAGTCTATCTGGTGCAATCCCTGTTGTGCAATCTGTTGTGTGCAACACATGAATATGGTGAAATTTATGTTGTGCAATCAGTGTGGTGCAACACGGGCGGTGTACTCTATGGTGTGTAATCTCTGATGTGCAATCCATGTGGTGCAATCTATGTTGTGCAATCTATGTTGCGTAATGTATGTGGAGCAACCGCTGTTGCGGCGACGAGGCGGCGATGGGGCGGCGATGGGTCGGCGATGGCGACAGCATGGCTGCCAGAGCGCCACACCGGTCCAGACGACGGGCGAAGATGAGGCGGCGACGGGGCGGCGACGGCGTCAACATCGCCGCCAGACCGCCACACCCGCCCACACGACGCGCGTCGACGAGGCTACGATAGGGCGGCGACGGCGACGACCGCAATATCAGCCCAGTTCCTTAGAACAGAAATGATACTCTCTTAGTGTAAGCACTGTTTTGGGAACGTGCATATCGATAGTAGCTGTTCGCACATATGTTCAACATATGCGTATGTATTCAGATGTGGTACAATCTGTGCGATGCAACCTGGTACAGTAGATGTGGAGCAATGTGTGCGGTGCAATCTATGGGATGCGTGTCATGTTCGGGGTGACACCTGTTCAGTGGTGTACCCCCGTCGTTCCGAATTTGCGCTCACGCTCATGCACGGGCCTTATTTCTGGATTTCGTTCTGTCCTCGTCGTTGCGTCCTCCTTCTGTCCCATCCTTCGCCTTGCTCTTGCTGCTGTTCCTTCTTCCCCTGCTCATCTGCCTCCTTCTCCTTCCGCATTCTTCTCCTCTTCTCCTCTTCTTCCGCCTGCTCTTCCCCCTCCTCTCCCCCCATCCAAACCCACCCACTCCTATTGCGCAGCAGAGAATGGGGCAAATCTTGCAGCCACCCTTTTGGGAACAGGGACCTTCATGGTACCCCCGTCGGCGGATGGAACACGTTCCCGCGCATTGGAAGGGATTGGCGCATCCAGCTTGGCCCCTCCCTCTGCCTTCCTCGCCTCCTCCTGGTGGCTTTGATCATCTGCCCAGGCGGGCCCGCCTCACTTGCGCGCTGTCCTCCCAGACATCCGACGCTGTTAGTCTTTCACAGCCTGGCTTCCAAGAGGTCTGGGCCCCTTCCCGAAACCGGCTCTTCATCCTGAGTTTTGCTTGTCAGTCCTGGGGCCCCTCCAGGCCCCCCGCAGGCCGAAAATTGGCAAGATGCTTCCGTCGTCGTTTTTCCTGGGAGTGCACAACAAGAGGGTCCACGGCGCTGATGCTTCTGTTTCTGTCTGTGTTTTCTCTTTCCCTACCACCGAGTGGGCGATGCGATTCCAATTCGCGACGGGTGGGCAGCCCCCAGGTAGCCCAGCCACATGAGCCCCCCCAACAATTTCCACGCCGCCGCGTCGCCTCGTGAGCCAAGGACTGAAACATATGCTGCAACAAGCCGCGTGGGAGGGAAGAGGCGGGACAGCGACACGCTGCCTGCCACCGCAGCCGTCCCACGCCGCCTGCGGACACCGAGTCGTGCACAAGCGTGCTCACAGTTGAGACCCATACCAAGAAACACCCCGCTTTCCTCCACAGGGTGCCCTGGGTTTCTTGGGTTTCGAGATCATTTTGCGATGGAAGCCGTGACGTTCCCACGCCAAAACTCCATCGACGTCCTGGGGTCTCAGGGTTGGGTTTGTTGTGGAAGATTTCTTGTGGTCAAGCCCCTGCTGCATGCCGCTTCCTCCCTCCTCTCTCGAGCTGGTCTTCCCTGTCCGAATTTCATATAACTACTTGCGCTGCACCTGGGCTTCGGGGGGTCTCGTCCCTGCGGTGCTCTTGTGTCGTCCACCCATCCCACAGCGGTAGGATGTCAGGACCCTGCGCTCGTGCTTCGGTCCTTCGGCCCAGCCCCCGCTTCTCGGGCCTCGTGTCGCCTCCCTCCCGCGCCGCCGCGCTCGCTGGCCCACCTGTGCTGACCGTGCACTTCTCCCCGAAGTGACGCGACAAAACGGGGTCGTCCGCGCCGACATTGGCGGGTAAACTGCCCGCGTAAGGTCGCGCGTCAGCGCCTTCGTTTCCAGTGCAGCGTGCCGTGCCAGCGGCCCGCGTGAGCTACCGCGCAGCCCAGACCCCTGACGTCATGATTTCTTCATGACGTCGACCCCAAAAGGTCTCAACCCATTCCCCATGACCAGTTTTTCATCCTGAGTCGTTCAGTCGTTCTTCGACTACCGAGGCCTGGTAGGGGTACCCCAGAGGCCGAAAATAACGACATATTTCCCGTCGTATGTTTTTCGCAACGCGAAGGGTTCTAGGAAGGTCGCTACGTCATCTCGCGTGAGGCCCCTTTCTTTCCGTCGCCCACCCGAGCGCCTCTTTTTCTTCTGCTCCCTATCGCCCAGCAGAGGCGCCTGGGGGGAGGGGCGTGGGGTGCACCTGGCCTTTCGAGGGGTGCACTGCCCGCGGCATGCTGGCACAGAGGGGGAGCAGGAGGAGGAGGAGGAGGGGGAGGAGGAGGAGGAGGGGGAGGAGGAGAAAGAGGAGGAGGAGGATGAGGAGGCGGAGGAGGAAGAGGAAAACGAGGAGAGGAGGAGGAGGAGGAGGAGGAGGAGGAGGAGGAGGAGGAGGAGGGGAGGAGGAGGAGGAGGAGGAGAGGGAGGGGAAGGAGGAGTAGGAGGAGGAGGAAGAGGAGGAGGAGAGGAGGAGGAGGAGGAGGAGGAGGAGGAGGAGGAGGAGGAGGAGGAGGAGGAGGAAGAGAAGGAGGAGGAGGAGGAGGAGGAGGAGGAGGAGGAGGAGGAGGAGGAGGAGGAGGAGGAGGAGGAGGAGGAGGGGGAGGAGGGAGGAGGAGGAAGATGAGAAGGTGGAGCAGGGGGAAGAGGAGGAGGAGGAGGAGGAGGAGGAGGAGGAGGAGGAGGAGGAGGAGGAGGAGGAGGAGGAAATAGTGGAGGAGAACATCGTTTTTTTTGGGGAGGGGCGCTCGGGCCGGCGGCAGTGGCCTCCCCCGGCTGCCGCGCGCGAGGCGACCGGCTCCCGCAGCGATGCGCGGCTTTGGCGGCTGCGGGCTTGGACCATGGGAGGGCCTCCTCCCTATCCTTCTCCTCCTCGTACTGCTGCTCCTGCAGCAGTCTCCGATCGGCTCGCAGGAATCGCAGATCGACCGGATGTAGTCTCTCACTGCTTTCCAGCGATGCAGGAGCCTGTCATGGTGCCCACGGGGCAAGGTCGCGAGGGAAGCAGATGGCGCTTGTTTTTCTACTCTAGTTTCTCGCCGTGCGTATACGTTACAACACTCCACTGGCAGCGTCATCCATCGAAAGGTTAAGAGAACATGTCTTGCGAACTTAAAGCTGAGACTTTCTGACACCCACAGGCGCGCCCACATATACGCAGGGGGCAGATGCGGCTACCTTCCACCTGCCATACCACTGCGCTGTTCAATCACGGGTGTCAGAGGGAAGCGGGTGCCGAATGCGTGCTGTACCGCGCTACTGGCGGCCCACGAAAGTCCCGGGGTCATGACTGCGTGACTTCGTGCACTCCCCCAGGCAACTGCAAGGCCTAGTGGCGGGATACCATCTCCAGACTCCTACCTTGGACCTTCTTTTCGTCTGCTACAGTGCCCCGACAGCAGCGAAGATAAACGCGTGGATCGAGCAGGCGATCGACAGGATCAGGTTCCGCATCACATCAGGGATAGGGGGATATCAGCAACGACTTGAGGCTGCATAGGAACTACGAGGGCCAATCGACATACAGTGGGGGCAGACACACTGGATTCGTGGCCCCGAAGCTCGCGTCTGATATCGGAAGGGCGTTCTGACAGTTGTATGAAGTAGAACTTCGCAGTAGTTACTACGATTCATCCACTTTAACTGACTTCAAATATTACCATGGCCTCTGGCCAGTGCCGCCGATCTGGGGGGCTCGGCAACATGATGATGATGATGATGATGATGATGATGATGATGATGATGATGATGATGAGGGTGATGATGATGCTGGTGATGATGATGATTACGATGCTGCTGAAAATGATGATGATCATGATGGTGGCGATGATGAACATGATGATGATGAGGATGAGGATGATGAGGATGAGGATGAGGATGATGATGAGGATGATGCTGCTGATGATGAGGATGAGGATGAGGATGAGGATGAGGATGAGGATGAGGATGATGGTGATGATGATGCTGATGATGATGCTGATGCTGATGCTGATGCTGATGCTGATGGTGATGATGATGATGATGATGACGATGATGATTATGATTATGATGATGATGCTGATGATGATGCTGATGATGATGATGATGATGATTGATGATGATGATGATGATGATGATGATGATGATGATGATGATGATGATGATGATGATGATGATGATGATGATGATGATGATGATGATGATGATGATACTGCTGATGATGATCACTTGCATCATGGCCATTGTCATGGTCTCCATCATGACGATGGTCACGGCGACGGCGCGTTCGGGACGATTCCGGGACCGAGCCCCCGGTGCGGCACCGGGGGGGGAGTCCGGCACCGGAAGGGGGTGCCGGCACCGGGGTGTGGTGCCGGCACCGGGGGAGGTGCCGGCACCGGCAGGGGGGTGCCGGCTTTCGTGGGGTTGCCGGCACGGGTGGGTGGGTGGCACCAGGGAGTGGAGTGGAGTGGAGTGGACCCCGTTGCGGACTGCAAGTGACTTCTGACCACACTAAGGAAGAGCTCTCGATCGCCTTGCCTTCTGCTCGGCTTGGCTGAGGACCTTCGGCTGCTTATTAGCAGCGATCCGATCGAGATATTCACGTCGTGCTTTGGTCAAACTCTGGGGCCCAGGACACGGGGCACCCAGGGACCTCAACTGCTTTTCAGCAATAGCCCCGCAGAGGCTGCAAAACCAAACTCCGAGGGTAGTATGGACGTTCAGAGTGTGAGACACCTGGGCCCAGCCCCCCATGACATGCACTCTAGAACCTACCTTAGGAGACATGATCACGCCATCAACATTCAATAACTGAGGGCACTCGGTGCCCCACCAGGCTTTCATCTTGGCCTTCGTGGCCGACGAAAAACACCGAAAACACTTCTGCTTGCAATCGGACAATCTATGCGGGGAGAGGAGGGAAGAGACAGCAGCAGCAGAAGGAGGAGGTGGAGGGCGGTCCTGGGCCACACGGCCTCTGGTTCTCACCTCGCGCTCGGCCTCTTCCGTGGCCTTCATGCTGTCAAGAGCCGCTCGCAGAAGGCGGAGCCGTACAAGATATGCACGTCGCTCGTGCTGCAATACTCTGGCCAGATCGGCTTTGGCTATCTGGGCCTCCATTGCCGCCACCCCCGCCAGCTCGTCCACGATGGTGTTGCCCACGACCAGGGCGGACACCCCATGTCCACGAGCCACATCCGCGGCAGTCAAATGGGAATGCGTGAACAAAACCGTGATGCTTCGTCCTCGTGCCAACTCTCCAACTTCACGCCACAGATCAGCGTCTTCACCAGACGGTCGAAGATGAGTGCCAGCATACCATCCTGCAACCACCGAGTCACAGTCGGACACATAGACCATTGCGCCTCGCGAGCCCCACAGCGCCACGGCCAGCGCCTTGAGCTCGCCGCGCGGCACGACCTGCCGTGGGCCCACCAGCGGACCGCGGACCGCGGCCATCGCCGCGTAGCCCCGCATGTGGACCACCGCCAGGCCCACACGACGCAGGCGTGCCGACGCCGTGAACTTGCTGCCCGACGCGTCGCCGAACAGCCACAGCGGGTCGGCGGCAGTGCCCTCGCCGAAGACGCCCTCGTCGAACGAGTTGAGACCAGCGACCGTCCACGTCGCCTCCTGGCAAGGCTCAGGCACTTGCACCCACCCCGCTGGGAGGAGGCCTCGGAGCCAGAAGCCCTCGTCCGCCTCAGCCTGCGCGCAGGCCAGCGCCACGAACGTGTCGGAGTCCGCGTAGGCCTTGGAGCCCTGGTTCCTGTCACAAATCCACGCCCTATGCATGGGGCTTTCATCATACTGCTTACACCTGTCACATGTGGCGTTGCCACGGTACGATTTGAGAAACTGCTTTTTCCGCAACTTGGTCCAGAAACCACCAGTGGCGATATTGAGCATCACCTCCTCCAGTCGAGGATCTTGTGCCCCCAGCTGTTTGAGCAAAAGCCGATATGATTCTGAGTCAACTCCTCCAGCTAGCCCACTTCCACAATAATGAGCCTCAGCATGCTGCCACAGTCGCCGTCGAGCCGTGTGTCGGATATCCGCCACCAGAGGGGCATGAGTATCCAACCATTTATTGCCCGTGTAGATGTGATCTGGAAACTGCCACTCCTCCGTCGTGCCCTTGTCCCCTTGGTAAGACCAGGCACTAGGTGACATTGGCTGCCAATCCACACGAAGCAACTGAAGCACCGTTGCCGAGATGGGGCCCTGTACTCTCTTAATCTGGTCCCTCGGTGAGGCCCCCTGCATTGATGCGACCACCTGCGGCCACACACGTGCCACGCCACGCCGAAGATCAGGATGAGCCTGCCATATCGTGAGCCAAGTATCGATATGCCGAAAGGGATACGCAATGGCAGGATCGCCCTGTGGGGCGCGCAACTCCAACAGCGTGGTGAGGCATCTCCCTGCCGTTGGTGCTGCACATGCTCCTGCGAGGCGTCGTCGGGAGTCAGTAAGCCGGCTGCCAAACACTCCGTGAACTTGAAACCTGTACGTGCCAGCCGGCTGTCCGCCAGCCTTCTCGAGGCGAGAAATTTGATGATATTTTTTGGATGCTTGCGAAAACCTCTTGATGTTTGCACTCATTTGCTTGTGCTTGCGATCTCGCTCCGTGCGTGTGGCTCTTCCTCTCCGTCCACCGCTGAAGTCGATGCCGAGGTACGGAGCCTGCTGGACAGCTTGAATTCTAAAGCCCCGAATCCGTACAGCACGTACAATCTTGACCGCATCCTCCTTATGAGTGCATAAAACAACAGGTTTCGGAGACACTTTCAATTTCTGGGCAGCGAGTTCCCGACAAGTATTCACAATAAATTTGATGAGGCTGTGTACCACTTCTTGCCGTGAGCCCACCACCTTTTGTGATATATCGTCAACCCACAAGCGATGCCCCATGTTCGGACTCGCTTGGGCAACTTTGCGCATGACGAAATGGGTCATGATGCGTGCGAATCCGGTGCCGCTTCGTAATCCTTGAACCACCGAGTGGGATGGTGCAATTGGGTCCGTCGCTGCGCCATTCTGTAATAAAGCCCGACAAACAATACACTGCAGAAGTTCCAGACATAAAATGACTGGGGGGAACGATAATCGCAGCGCTGCTCTGGCAAGCAAGTGCCATGGGATGGAGTCGTAGAACTCCTGGACGTCAGTCAAAGCATGTCCATAGTAGGCCCTGAGGTAGGCCTCCCTGAGACACGAGTTGCCAGCCACCGCCGCGTCCCACGCCTCCGTATGGTCCTTAGACCAATCTTGCACATGAGGTTCTCTGATGAGCGACCACATGCGCCCCAACATGGAGACGAGCCCGATGGCCCTGTCCTTGGTGACGACCCTCTTTGGGATGAGACGGCACATACTGCATGGTCTGCACTGGCCATGCGAGCTGCTGTTCCACTGCGTTCAATATCAAGGCCAATTCGCATACTGCTGCAATCGGCAGGCGTTGATAGTCAAGTGGTGTGAACATATCGACGCCTAAACCTGCCCGGGGCTTCATCTTTCCCGAAACACGATAAATGTCAGCTGCCGTAAACGACTCCATCGGTTCCAACTGAGCAGCCTGCTTGATTTCACGAAAGAGATCCACTGTACCTGCACGATCAATGGCCTTGGGAGCCCACAACTTCTGGTAGACCCGTCGCTTGCAGTCCATAAGATCACGAGGATGAAAAACCACATTGTTGCTGCCGTCCAAGACCTCATTCGGAGGGAGCGGTTGCGGCTTAAGAGATCTGTGAAGGACCCCCAGCGCCGACGGCTCAACAACCCAAGATTTGAACTCTTCCAAGGAATTGCGTACCGCTGCACGCTGCGCTCGATCTTTGACCCTTCTGGCCATGTCCACGAACGACTCAAGAAGGGGGAGCACATGCTGACACGGCTGATTCAAAACGTGCAGAACCTGCTGCAAAGGTGGATCACGACCGTCGCGAAGAAGTGTGTGCACTCCCTCAGGCCTGCTTCCAACAAGACAACTGCACGCCACGGTGTACTGCTCAATCTGCTTGGGACCATTGCCCCTCGCACGATGACGATGTATGCCCTGTAAAACGGTGTGGGCACGCGTCCACCATTGCGCCTTCTGGTCACGCAGAGGCACATCACGAGTATGTTGAGCCTGTCGCAGCGGCTTCACCGTAAACTTGGGCCCACTGGTGCGCGAAACCGAAGTAGACGACGATGCAGACTGCAGTCCATGGTGGTGTAAAATCGCTCTCTCCGCGGTCTCGGCCCACGAAGCGTACATTCCCGAAACAACTGTGCAACTCTCTCGCGCGAGCGAAAAGGCTACGGAGGACAAAAGCGGAGGGGGGACCGAGGAGACAGGAGAAGCCCCTGGGGTGAAGCCCACCTGGACCCGACAATCGTGCCACAGCTGATCTGGGACATAAAAGTTGATGGTCTCAGGAGGGGGCTCACCAGGGGCTGGACTTGAAACTTCTGGGGGGGGGGGGGGGGCTGGGTTCCCATGTTTATAGAATGCCCGGCTTCAGGATTGGCTGACACGCTGCTTGAATTCGAAGGAAGGCTGGCAGACCCTAACCCCGAAGCTGTGGAGGGTCCGCTCGCCTGGGAGTTCACGTTCAAAACCTGCGCCCACTGAGTGCTGTCCATCTCTGTGCCGTTCGCCTCACCACCAGGCCGGATGACGGGGGCCTCGGGCAGGGGGGGGGGGGGGAAGCAGGAGCAGCAGGCGCAGCATGAGCAGCAGCAAAAAGCGACGGGTCAGGACAGAAGTTGAGCTCTTCGGCCCATGGGTCCTCCTCTTCGCCTAGTTCGAATTCATCCTCGTCGGGATCGAGAGCCTCGGGGACAGCAGGGGCCACCAGGCCCTCGGACGGCGGATGAGGCTGAGAGCTCCGATCTTCGAGGACATCCCCACATAAGGTGTGAAACTTTTCCCTACGACGAGCGAGGGCCTCCGCGCGAGCAATCTGCAAATTCGCTTTCTGTCTCTGGGACTTGGAGCCTTCCTTGGGCCCCGCCCGAGGCCGAGGACACTGAGGTAGCTTCGCTGGAAGCTCTAGAACACGAGTCATCAGCTGGAGGGCGGAGGAGCGCAAGCTCACCACTAGTGCACAATGAGGCTTCCAGGGAACATCTTTGACTGCAGAAATGTCTCGCGCGAAGGGCACTGCAGACTCACTCATTACAAGGTAATCAAGCATGGTGTCAGGACCGTTTTCCCTGCGAGCAAGTGCCCTCGATGTTCGGAGCCGTGCGCGCAACCCCGTGAACCTTGGCCGCGAAACAGGACTGCTCGAGAACCTTCGGTGACATGTTGAAATCGCCAATGATCACCCATGGCATCTTGACCGACTGTACTAAAGCACCGATCCGTTGAAAGCGGGCGCTGTTCTTGGACCGCATACCGATGCTCGGGTGGCCGTACAGCAAGATAACTAGGCAAGAATATCCTGTCATGTGAATGACAGTGGGCAGGAAGCCGTCGAGCGACTTATGACGACCTTCACGAAGGTGACGAGACGCTATCTTGGCTTCCTTGAGCACATGCATCTGTAGATGACGCTGCGCCGGCATGACGTCGCCCCCCTCATTGGAGCGCCCCTCAGCCTTTGCAGCCGCAACTTTGTTCGTAGGTCGAGCAGCGCTGTGGTGAAGTCTCAGCTTGCACGCAAGAGTTTTAGCCGACCAATCTCGTAACTCCGACTCTTTGTGCACATGAGTCTCGACGAGGCCCCAGAATTCGTATTGACCAGCTCGAGCGCTGATGTACTTCCACGACTTGTCTGACAACATTGTGATATTCGCGTAGAACAACCTGGCAATTTCATCGTCAGACTCCCCTGCCTTCTCTTGTGCGGGAGAAGGCGAACCTGCTACAGCTAGTCAAGCCGCAGCACCGCTCGCGGCGTCGCCCTTCCCCTTGGACTTCGCCTTGAGCTGCTCCGCCTCGAACTTCGCACGTGAGATGCGCTCAGCTGCCTCCTTCATCTTGGCCTGGTATTCCTCGCCCTTCTTCTGACCATCAGAAGCCGCTGCCGCCGCCGATGCCTCAGGGCCCGCCGATGCCCCACCCCCGCCGCCAGCCGCCTGCCCCTCCTGAGTGGGGGGCCCACCGCCGCCGCCTGGTGTGGCACCGCCACTGGTGCTGCGCCGCTTCTTGGCCATGCGCTCAGTAAGCGCCGCCTTCTGCTCCTGGAGCTGCTGCAGCCACATCTGCACCTCCGCCTCCTTCTCCTCCATCTGCGTCTTCACGCCCTGAAGCTGCGTCTGGAGCGCCTGCAGCGCCGTCTTCTCAGCCTCGGACGGCTCTAGCTCGTCGATCGCGTCGAAGAACTTCTCGTCCCATTGCACCTGGAACAAGGGGCCTCCCTGCGCTGGCGGGGGCATGTCAGCCTGGATGACTGCTGCCTGCGCATGGGCCACCGCGGCGCTGCGCTTGGCCTCCTCGGCCTGCGCCAGCGCCGAGGCGGCCTGCTGCTCCTTCTCCTCCGCCGCTGCCAGATTGCCGCGGAGGCGAAGGACGCTCTGCACCGCCTGCTGGTGGAGGTGCTCGGCGTTGCGCCGAGCGCCCTCCGCGCGACGAATGGCGTCGGCTGGGCTCTCCTGAGCCTTGGCGCCCGCCGCCGCCTCCTGCTCGAGGACCGCGATCTGCGCCTGCAGCGCCTGCTGCACCTGCTGGTTGCCCGCGGCTGCCGCCGCCTGCTGGAGGAGCAGGGCTGCGCTGGGCTAGGCCCCGCGTCCGCCCTTGCCCCTGCCAAGCGAAGCACCCCGCGGGCCTTTGAGGATGCCTGGCGGGAGGGGCGCCTGCAGCTGACCACCCCCTCCCATGCCGTCATCACAATCGTAGAACGTGTCGTCGCTGAATTGCGCCTTCTTCAAGCCCATGTACAACGTCACGGGCTTGTTGCAGTGCTGGCAGAAACAGCCATTGCCTGCCAAGATGCTGTTCCACTCACACCGCTTGCACCCAGAGCAGCGGGACCAAAGCTGCTGCTGCTTGGCACCCGTCATGGCTGCAACGAAGATTGAACCGAACCCTCTGTGTTAGTTGAGACTGCAGTGCGCTGGCCTGCACCGAAGTCTAATCCCCCAAGCGCTGCGCGGAAGCCCAGAGGGATGGACTCCAGCAAAATGCTCGAGCCCAAGTTGCTTGAGCTGGGTGGCACCAGGGAGGGGGGGCTGGCACCAAGGAGCGGGTGTCGGCATGCATCGGGGGGGGTGGGGGCGGCATGCGCCAGGGAGGGGTGCTGCACCGGGGGGGGGGGGGGGGCGCCCGGAGGCCAGCGCCGCGGGGGGGGGGGCCGGCGCCGGGGGGGGGTGCCAGCACCGAAGGGGGTGCCGGCACCGAGGGAGCTGCCCTCACCGGGCCTCTGGTGCCGGCCCCGGGGAAGGGGTCTGTCGGGGGTGGACAGACCTCCTACCCGGACACGTCGATTAGTGAATTGGCCGTTTTCGGTTCGCGAGAGGGCGTCGCGGCCGTCATTTTTGCGGGTCCAGGTCCGTCGGTTTCGGTCCCAGGCTGTTTTCACGAAGGGGAGGTTTACTAAAGGGAGGTTTGTCCACCGCCGAGTCTGGCGTTTTGGGAGGGGGTGCGGCCTCTGGTGCTGGCCCTGGGGAAGGAGTCCGGCGTTGGGGGGGCGGGGGTGCTAGAGGGAGGGGGCCTCTCCGAAGTAGAATGAGAGAGGGGTGGAGGGGAAAAATTGAGATGGGGGGAGTGGGGAGGCTGCAGAGCGAAGAGAGGGGGGGCTGCAGAGCGAAGCTTGCCCCCTCTCCCTTCTTGCGAGGTCGCGCAAGCTTCGCTCTGCACCGGGGGAGGGGGAGGAAGGGAAGTGAGGGGGCAAAGGGGATTTTTGGATTGCGCTCTGATTCGCCGAGGAGATGGTCAGCTTGGTGCGGCACTCGCCAGCTGCTGGCAGAAACGCGCGGCATCTAGCAGCACGGGCGCCAAGGTTTGGTGAATCTCCCCCCCCCGTCCTGTCCCCGCATGCCCCCAGATTGGACGGAACTGTACGGGGCTGGCACGACTAATGGCCAGCTCGACGTAGCTCTCATTCTGCACCGGAAGGGAAGGATAAGGGGCAACACTCAGGGGAGGTATGATAAGATCCGAGAAGAGAGAGTAAAACTGGGACGCGTATCCAAACTTTCCAGCTCGGTAGGAGGGCGGACCGAGGGGGAGAGTCGCGAATAGGCTGCCTGACCACTCCGACCCGACTGAGCTCCTATAGTGTGGTGCCGCACAAGGAACGTACAACAACAGTTCGTCTTCCCGAGAGGAGAAGGAAAAACATCTTCGCGCCCTGACGCCCGGAAACGTAAGTCGAGACGGCGGCGGAAAACCGTGCGATTATCGCCGCGCTAGTCCGAGGGAGGGCGCGGGAGGGCAGATTTGGCGCGACAAAAACATCCTCCCAGCCAGTCCTCCACATGTGCAACTAGTGGCCAAGCCGGGCCAGGCTCGCATTGACAAGCGCATCGTCGTAACTGAAGGCCTGAGGAGGGGGAGGAGCAGGCATGTGCGGGGGGGGGGCATGATGACGAGAGAGAGGGAGAAGGCTGGTCCTCAGACCGATCACCTCCTATTCTCGTGAGCGCGAGAAATAGGCCGCGTGGAGCACCACAGCGGGAGTTACCACGCGGAAAAATGTGCCAAGATAAATGCAGCCGCGTCGGAGTACGTACCTGGGCGAGGGGGGGGGATCTTCGCATCCTCGCGACGCGGGCCGAGGCGGCATACAGCACGCGGTTATCAAGGCGCCAAGACGGAGGCTTGAGGGAGGGGCTCTCTCTCAGTAGCCACCCGCGCTGCTACTCCATCTGGAACCCTCGCTGGCGGCTGGCGAGGCGCGGAGAAAGCAGGCGAGGCGAGGGGGATGATCGTGAGGGCAGAGCACGAAGGAGTGAAGCTGGCACGCAGGCTTACATCCTCCGGCACTCCTGATCGTCCCATCCAATCCTCCCTCACTTCACAAACATAAGCAGCAAGTGTGTAATTACTTACATGTCATGAAACTCGGCGATAAAATCTGGCCGCGATAGTCGCGCGGAATCAGTGCAAGCTGAAACATCTTCGCACACTCGCAGCGCAGCGGGAAGAACATGTCGGCGATCGCCATCATGGCAAGGCGGGCAAGGGGTGTCCCGGCGACCAGCTGCAGCGTAGAGTCGGCGTGGCCCGGCATCAGTACAGTGAAACCTGAGTCGCCGGCCGCCGCGGGGACGTCCACGGATTGCTTTTGGGAAAGCTCGCAGAACGCGCCATGAACCGTAATTCGCATCCAGCATGCCTCCGGGGTCCAGGGCACGCGGGACATATAGCCCAGCAGCGCAGCGGTGGTCGCGGGATTGACGTAGTCCTTCATGGACGCGAGCATGGAACCACGGCCGTGCGAGGGCAGCGTCGGCCTCCGGCTTGCGAGGTGTTCCGTACTGCCATCCGCCATGAGGCCGGCTGGGTCCCAGTTCCTCGCGCCCTCCTCCCGCACCTCGGCCAGTGACGACCTCGCAGCTGGTAGCGGGGTAGGGCCCGTCGGCAGCCGCGCCGCCTCCCCCTGGCCCCGAGAGGGGGCGCTGGGGGGGAGGGGCCTGTCCATCTCTGGTCTCGCAGCTGGAAGCGGGGTAGGGCCCGTAGGCTGCCTCGCCACCTCCCCCGGGCCCCGACAGGGGGCGCTGGGGGGGAGGGGCTTGCCCACCTCCGCCGTGCGGCCATCCCGCCCAGCGGCCTCAGCACCAGCAGCGGCATCACGGTCTAACGCCACGCGCTGCCAATAACGGCGCAAGGCAGCCCCACGGTCTGGGCTGGGGAGCCACATCGCCGCCGCCGTCAACTTGCCCCCTGTCACGAGCAGCGCGCCGGCATCGGAGACCACGTCGTAGCGGTCCACGGCAGCCGGAAGGTCCTCCGGCGCGGGGCGAGTCCGCATTTGCACCCTCTGCATCGCCATCGGCCGAAGGAGAGCAGACGTAGGCGGAGCAGCCTCAGGAGGATCCTGGGGCCGCCGCTGCTCAGCAGTCATGCCGAGCTCCACTGCGGCCGCGGTGCTCAGGGAGGAGTCGGAGTCGGCGCTGGCGTGGTCGTCGGCACTACCCTGGTGCTCGCTCTGCAACTCCACGCCGGTGATCAGGTCAGCCAGCAGCGCCTCGGGAGGACCAGCACTGGCTGGACGTGCAGCAAGGCGGGCACGAGGCAGAGCATGATCTGCATCATCACTAGCAGGAACACGTACGGCAGGGACGGCACGAGGGAGAGCACGAGTGCGAGCCACACCAGCGGCTGCAGCCTGGTGCTCCTCTGCGGTCAGCCGTGCCGTATCAGCCTCGCGCTCAGCCGCTGCTAAGCGTCCAGACCCAGCCTGTCGCGAGGCACCAGCGCGGCGCCTCGGCGAAGCAGCGCGGTATGTTGTCACCAGGCACGTTGTCACCAGGGGGCCGGCAGTGGCAGCGGCTTGCGACCGCGCCGCCAGAGAAAAAACCAAGGGGCTGGATCGCGAGCGCAAGCCAACCAGCCTCGGCGACCATCACGGCGCAGCTGGTGCCATCGCCTCGGCGCCCAAGCCAGCCAGACCTGGCGCAGGGCTGGCAGGCGGCAGCGGTGATGATGCTGACGATGATGATGATGCTGCTGATGATGGCGAGGTTGATGGCGGAGATGGTGATGATGATGATGATGTTGCTGCTGATGACGATGCTGATGATGATGAGGACGATGCTGCGGATTATGGCCTGATGCTGATGATGCTTTTACTGATGGTGTTAATGGCGGCGATGACAATGATGATGCTGATGATGGTGATGAAGATGATGCTGCTGATGCTGATGTTTACGATACTGATGTTGCTGCTGGTGATGATGACGATGCTGATGATGATGCTGCGGGTGAATGTGCTGATGCTGATTCTGATGATGACGATGATGATGATGACCATGGCGTTGGTGATGCTGATTATGATGACGATGATGATGATGATGCTGAGGATGATCATGATTATGACGCTGATGATGGTGAGGTGATGGCGGACATGATGATGATGCTGTTGATGCTGTTGCTGATGATAATGCTGATGCTTATGATGATGATGATGATGCTGACGATGACGATGATGATGATGGTGATGATGATGATGTTGTTGATGCGGATGATGGTGATGATGACGATGCTGACGATGATGGTGATGATGAATATGATGGCGCAGCTTATCACGCTGGTGCTGATGCTAATGCGGATGATACAGCTGATGTTGATGATTATGATGATGACGATTACCATGCTGTTGATGATGCTGATGATAATGCTGATGCTGTTGATGATGATGGTCGTGCTGATGACGCTGATGATGTTGAGGTTGATGGCGGAGATGATGATGCTTTTGCTGCTGATGATGATGTGGATGATGATGACGATGATGATGATGATGACGACGACGATATTGTTTATGTTTGTGGTGATGATGATACTGATGATGATGAGGTTAGGAACAGGAGCAGGAGCAGGAGCTGAAGCAGGAGCAGAAGCAGCAGAAAGAAAGGAAGGAAAAAAGGAAGGATGGAGCACGATGGCGACGATGATTGTGGTGATGGTGCTGATGGTGATGATGAGGATGGCGATGAGGCAAATGACCAGGAGGAGGGAGGGAGACAGACGACGACCGACGACGACCGACAACGACGACCACGAGGACCGGCGACGACGCCGACAGTGGCCGCGCAGCGGTGGCCCTTGGCAGTGACCACCGGCGGCGGCGGCGACGACCGACCGACGGACCGACCGATCGGTCGTCGGTCGGTCGCCGGTCTCTCGGCCGACCGATCGGTCGTCGGTCGGTCGGGTGGCCATCGGTCGGCAGCGGCGGCGGCCCACCGGCGGAGCGCGCCGGCAGTCTGGCCAGCGGCGCCCCCCAGCGAGCGGCGCCAGCCCGCGGCCCGAGGCTCTCGGCGCCCTGCCTCCGCGACGCGCTGGAGCCGGAGCCGCCCTTTGGCAGAGGCGGCGTCGTCGTCTTCGTCGTCGTCGTCGTCGTCGTCGTCGTCATCAGTCGTCAGTCGTCGTCGTCAGTCGTCAGTCGTCGTCAGTCGTCGTCGTTGTCGTCGTCGTCAGTCGTCGTCGTCATCCTCGTCAGTCGTCTGTCGTCGTCAGTCGTCTGTCGTCTGTCGTCAGTCGTCGTCGTCGTCGCCGTCAGTCGTCAGTCGTCGTCAGTCGTCGCTGTGGTCGTCGTCGTGGTCGTCGTGGTCGTCGTGGTCGTCGTCGTCGTCGTCGTCGGCGCCTTGTGGCGGAGGCAGGGGCCCAGGCTTTCGGGAGTTTCGTAAAATCTTAGATTTTTGGTGGAATCCTATTTTTTTAAAGAAAAACAGCGAAGACGCCTACAGCGAATTTGCTGCTGCCCCCCGCCTTCTGGACGCGCCTATATGCGGCCGAACGTTGTGGCCAGAGCTCGGCCAAGCTATCGGATCGCGTGTTCCCCCAGCCGTTGTGGAAAGTCAGATGTTTCTGTAGAGTCATGTGTTTTTTGAAGCGGGGTTGAATCAGTTTCAAGCCCCCTCTCGGCGGTCCGCGCCTGCTCTGCGCATCCCCTCAGGACCATCGCAGGGGCAGATTTCCGGTCCTGGCTGTTAGAATGAGGCGACCCTAGCCGCGGCTAGTCATTGCGCCCAGCTGCTGAATGCCCCCCCCTCCCCCGAATGAGGCGACCCTGGCCGAGGTTAGTTATTGCTCCCAGCTGCTGAATGCCCCCCCTTCGAGTGTGATGGGCATCTGGGCGATCTCCCTCATTATCATCCCCGACCCTTCAGGCTGCTCAGTTACTTAGCTCTGCGCTGGGTTCTGCCCTTGGTTGCTCGAATGTGGAGCCTAGGCGGTCGGTCGGACCACAGCGGATGTGCATATGTACGACGCTTTAGTCCTTTCACCCTGGCCTCGTATTGCTGTTGCTGTTGCTGTTGCTGTTGCTGTTGTTGCTGTTGCTGTTGCTGTTGCTGTTGCTGTTGCTGTAGCTGTTGCTGCTGCTGCTGCCGTTGTTGTTGTTGATGATGATGATGATGTAGTTGTTCTTGTAGTTGTTGTCGTTGTTTATGATGATGATGATGATGATGATGATGATGATGATGATGATGATGATGATGATGATGATGATGATGATGATGATGATGATGATGTTGTTGTTGTTGTTGTTGTTGTTGTTGTTGTTGAATGTTAATTACTGGCCAATTATTCTTGTTGGACTCCTTACAGGCGCCCTGGCGCTCTCGCCGAGGCGCCGGCTGCATTTTCATTGAAAACGAGGCTCACTCTCAAGCGTTTTGGGGGACCGCCAAAACTGGCATCCCAACAAGACAACAAGAACGCTCCCGTTCGAGACTTCTTCCTTTTTTGCTCAGGGCCAGTGCTCTTGCTCGCCGCCGAAAGCAGCCGTCTCAACAAAACCAGCGCTCCCGCTCGAGACTTCCTCCCGTTTTAGCTTGGACAGGCGCGCTGCTCTTTCTCTCATCGGCGCCGCCCCCCAGCAACAACAACGCTCCCGCTCGAGACTTCCTCCCTTTCTTACTCAAGGCGGTGCTCTTGCTCGCCGCCGAAAGCCTCCGTCCCGACAAAACCAGCGCTCCCGCCCGAGACTTCCTCCCGTTTTACGCTGGACTGGCGCCCTTTTCTCCTTCTCCTCCTCCTCGTCCTCGTCGTTCTCCTCCTCCTCCCCCACAATTACTCAATATGAATACTACTCTCCCTCTTCCCCTGATGGCGTCCTGGGAGTAGTAGACCCCCCCCCGCGTATTGTTTTTTACACAGGATTCCCGGGAGTTGGGTTTTCGCCGGCTTTTTTTTCAAAATGCTGCTCTCGCTGAGGCGCCGGCCTCATTTCTGCTCCCGAATCGTTCCGAATCGTGCTCCCGCTGCAGCGTGGGCCTCATTTTCGGATCGGTGTTTTGCCTCAGTCGTTCAGGATAGCGTTCTCGCCCCAGCGCGGGCCTCTTTCTCGCGCGCCCATCCGCCCGCCACCACCGCGCCGCACCACGCCCCGCCCCGCCGCACGCACACCCACCGCCACTTCCACCCACCAACGCACGCACGCACGCACGCGCACCACCACCGCGCACCGCCACCACCACCGCACTACCCCACCCACCACCACCACGCTACACCGCGTCACACCACATCACACGCGCGCACACACAGACACACACGCACGCACGCACACACACATACACACGCACACACACACACACGCACACACACACACACACACACACGCCACCACCACCACCGCCATCACGCACGTACGCACCTGGCCCACCACCAAACCACCAAGACGCCACACCACGTCACACCACAGCACACGCGCACACACGCACACACACACACACATACACACCACCACCACAACAACCACAACCACGCACACACGCACGCACGCACGCGCACCACCACCCACTACGCACACGCGCGCGGAGCCACAGGTCCGCTACGACACGCGTCCGCGGATAGAGAAAATCAGCGCCATGGTAAGGGATGGGAGGGAGGGGTAGGATGTCAGATGTAGACGCGAGCGCACCTAACTTGTCCTCCTCCTCCTCCTCCTACTCCTCCTCCCTCCTCCCCCCTCCCTCCTCTTCCTCCCTCTTCCTTCCTCCACCCCCTCCTCTTCTCCCTCCTCCCTCCTCCCTCCACCGTCCCTCTTTCCTCCCTCCTCCTCTCTCCCCCCGTCTCCTCCCTCTCCTCCTCCTCTCTCCTCCTCCTCCTCCTCCTCCTCCTCCTCCTCCTCCTCGTCCTCCGCTCCTCCCTCCTCTCCTCCCCCTCTCTGCCTCCCTCTTCTCCCTCCACCCTCCTTTCTCCCCTCCTCCTTCCTCTCCCGTCCCTCTTTCCTCCCTCCTCCTCCCTCCTCCTCCCTCCTCGTTTCCCTTTTCGTCACCCTTGTCTCCTCCCTCCTCCTGCCTCTCTCCTCCCTCCTCCCTTCCCCTTCCGTCCTCCCGCATCGTTCCCGCTTGATGCTTCCTTTCCTTTTACTCAGGACTGAGGCCCTTGCTTCGGCATCGCCTCTGGGGGGCTTCCAAGATTTCCTGTTGAACCTTAATTTTAACCAGCTAACATTTTTGAAGAGCACAGATAATGTGGTGGTGGAGGAGGAGAAGAAGGAGGACGGATGACTTCACTCAAAGTGTGCCCTTCGACGCTCGCACCCTGTTTTTGGACCAGGAAAGTCTTGGTGCTCAAACTGTGCCCCTAGCCCCCCGGATTGCAGCGACGCCGGCTCCCGCCTGAGACTTCCTCCAAATTTGTTCAGGACCCCCGCTCCCGCTTGAGATTCCCCGCGATTCACCCAGGATCGGTTCTTCCGCTTGTGACTTCTTCGCAATTTAGCCAGGACCCCCGCTCCCATCTGAGACTTCCTCACAATTTATTCAGGAACGGCGGAGACTTCCTCGCGATTGAATCAAGATTTCCTTGCAATTTCATCGAGGCCCCCGTTCCCGCCAGAGAACCCTTCAAACTTTATTCTGGAATTGCGCTTTCGCCTGCGACTTCCATGCAATTTACTCAGACATCGCGCTTTCGACGCTCAGGAAACACGCTGCGCCAAGGACACCGTCACAAATTACTTAGGAATCGCGCTCTCGTCATGCTCAGGCATCCCGCTTGAATGTTCCACCCGCCCGATCCGCCCTTCAGGAGATCGCCCGCCCGTCGTGGGCTCCCGACCGAGACTTCCTTCAGGAACGTTCGCGCTCTTACCTTCCTGCTCCTCCTCCCTCTCCCTCATCCCTCCTCTCCTTCCTTCTCTCTCCCTCCTCTCTTCCCTCATCCTTATGCCTCTCTGGCCTATCCCCTCTCCCTCCTCCCTTCTTCTTCCCCTCTCCTGCCTCCTCCCTCCCTCTTTCTTTCTCTCTCTGCCCTCTCTCTCTCTCTTTCTCTACCTCTTTTTTGTTTTATCTCTCTCGCTCTCTCTTTTTCTTTCTGCCTCTAATCAACCGCCCCCCTGTTCGCTCCTTCTCTCCTGGCGTTTTCCCTTTTCCTTCGTCCCCACCCCTCCCTTCCTCCCACTATCCCCCGTTCTCCCTCTTTTTTTGCAGGGCCCCCACCAATTCCAATGGCGGGCGCATGTACGCCCACGAAGGAGTGTCCGCCCGTTCAGGTTTGCCCATCTGTCTAAGCCCGCCGCCCCCCCGCAAACAGAAATAATCCCCCCAAAGGGGGTGCGATCGAAGACAAAAAGGGCGGGTATCGAGGGCGTGGGGAACTCGTTTTACATGACACACGGGCAGGTAAGAACGAACAGTCTTATATTGAATGATTGTTGTTGTTGTTGTTGTTGTTGTTGTTGCTGACCTCACACACATGAAGAATAGCTATGGTTGATCCCCCTGTGCACATTGTATTTTTCAATTCAAGTGCCTTTCCCGGCGCTCGCACACTGTTTTCTATCAAGGAAAGTCTTCGTCGTCAAACTGCGTTGATGGCTCCGGATTACAACGACAACGGCTCCCGCTTGAGACTTCCTCACAATTTAAGCAGGACCCCCGCCCCCACCCGAGACTTCCTCGCATTTTATTCAGGAATCGCGCTCTCTCTTGGGACTTCTTTACAATTTGTTTAGGAATCGCTTTCTCGGCGCTCTGGAGTCGCGCTCTAGCCGGAGACTTGCTTGCAATTTAGTCAAGAATAGCGCCCTTGCGTTGGAATTTCCCGCAATTTGCTGCACCGCGCTCCCGACACTCAGGCGCCCAGGAGTCGCGCTCACGATTCGGGCCCCCTCACAGGGAGTTTGAGAATCGCGATTTCGCTGCCCTTCGTGGCTCCTTTGCAGCCCCTTCGTGGCCCCCTCGCTGCCCTTCGTGGCCCCGTTGCAGCCCCTTCGTGACCCCGTTGCAGCCCCTTCGTGGCCCCGTTGCAGCCCTTCGTGGCCCCGTCGCTGCCCTTCGTGGCCCCGTTGCAGCCTTTCGTGGCCCCCTCGCTGCCCACCGTGGCCCCGTTGCAGCCCTTCGTGGCCCCCTCGCTGCCCTTCGTGGCCCCGTTGCAGCCCTTCGTGGCCCCCCCGCTGCTCTTGGTGGCCTCCTTGCGCCCCTTCGTGGCCCCGTCGCTGCCCTTCGTGGCCCTGTTGCAGCCCTTCGTGGCGCTCTCACTGCACTTCGTGGCCCCCTCGCTGCCGTTCGTGGCCCCCTCGCTGCCCTTCGTGGCTCCGTTGCCGCCCTTCGTGGCCCCCTCGCTGCCCTTCGTGGCCCCGTTACACCTCTTCGTGGCCCCCTCGCTGCCCTTCGTGACCCCATATATGTGTGCCTTTCGTGGCTCCCGCTCGTTCGCGCCCGTCGTGGCCCCATATGCGTGCCCTTCGTGGCCCCGCTGTCGCCCTTCGTGGCCCCCTCGCTGCCCTTCGTGGCCCCGTTGCTGCCCTCAGTGTCCCCGTCCTTGCCCTCCGCGGCCCAATATACGTATGCCATTCGTGGCCCCCGCTCGTTCGCGCACGTTGCGGCCCCATGTGCATGCCCTTCGCGGCCCCGCTGTCACCCTTTGCGGCCCCCTCGCTGTCCTACGTGGCCCAGTTGCTACCCTCAGTTGCCCCGTCGTTGCCTTCTGTGGCCCCGCATTATCTGCCCCTCGTGGCCCCTGCTCGTTCGCACTCTTCGTGGCCCCTTACGCATTCCCTTCGTGTCCCCGCTGTCGCCCTTCGTGGCCTACTTCGTACCCGTTTTGGCCCTGCTGTCGTTCTCTCTCTCGCTCTCGCTTTCGCTCGTCGTCGTCGTCGTCGTCGTCGTCGTCGTCGTCGTCGTCGTCGTCGCCGTCGTCGTCGTCGGCGTCGTCGTCGTCGTCGTCGTCGTCGTCGTCGTGGTCGGTCCCCTGTCCGTCCCTCTTGGAGTCGGGTTGCCGCCGATCAGCGCTGCCGCTGGCCAGGCCGACGGTCCGCGGCCGCCCCGCCGCTTGCCGGGGCCCAGCCTGCAGGGAAGAACGGTATACCCCCCAAAAGGGGTACGATCGAAGACAAAAGAGGGTGGGCATCGAGGGTTTGGGAAATACGCGTTAACGGACACTCGAGCAGATAAGAGCGAGCAGTCTTAAAATGTTTGTTGTTGTTGTTGCTGCTGCTGCTGTTGTTGTTGTGATTGTTGTTGGTGTTGTTGTTGTTGTTGTTGTTGTTGTTTCCTCTCTCTCTCTCTCTCTTCCTGCTCCCTTCTCTATTGCTTTCGCTTTCGAGCCAGTGCCAGTGTGTATATTATGATACGCGTGTGGGTACTGGGCAGGCAGCGGTTTCTTCCTGGTGTGCAAGCAAGTGTTTGGAGAGTCGGTGTCTTCTTCTTCTTCTTCTCCTTCTTCCTCTTACTTTTTAGCGTTTCTTTTCATCATATCCTCTTCCTTCTTCTTGCATGCCAGGTTGTTTTTTACACACGTCGGCCCCGTAGCTTGGATCACCTTGGGCAGACAAGCGTTCGTGAGCTGTTTGTTCCCGTGGTTGGAGTAAACATCGTGGTTCCCATGGGGGTTGGGCCAGAGGTCAGGGTCGCTCACGGCTTGACGGCCCCACGAGAACGAGATGCTGTCACCAGGCTGCGCCGCCACTGACTTCCGATGCGCTGGCGGATAAGCGCCGCCTGCTCTCGTGCCCTCCTTCCCTCGTCCGCCATGTGCTGTGCCCGCACCCTCATTTTTCTCCTCCCGGTGCAAAGCTATCGTGTCGATTCGACTCTCCTGCGTGTGCGTGCGAAAGAAGGATGCCGCCACACACTCCTCGTATTCAAACGAGTCCTCTAGACCAGAGCAGCGGAGGAGGAGGAGGAGGAGGAGGAGGAGGAGGAGGAGGAGGAGGAGGAGGAGGAGGAGGAGGAGGGTAATCTTAAAGGAGGAAGGCGTAATGAGCTCCTCAGGCTCCTGAGGCTTGTGGAGCTCGCCGGGACTGCTGGGACCCCCAGAGGCGCCCCCCGCAGGTCCGCATGCACCGCCCTCACCAGGGGACCCGCCCCCCTCCCTCCCCCCTCCTTCCGCCCCTGCCTCCCTCCTCCTTCCCTCCGCCCTTCCCCCCCCCCTCCCCCCCCCCACCTCTCCTCCCTCCCCACCCCTTTCGCATCCCTCCTCCCTTCCCTCCTTGGCTCCCCCCCGTTCGCCTCCTCCCCTTTCGCCTCCCCCCTCCCCCCCCCCTCCTTGGCTCTCCGCTCCTTGGCTGCCCCCCCCCCTGGGTCGGAGGCGTGGACGCGCTCCAGCAGGCCGACTCCCCGCCGAGGAAGGCCCACGGGGGGAGGGAGAGGGAATTCGAGACGAAGCCAGGGCGAGGGCAGAGTCGGGCGAGGATCAGCCCAGAGGTCCGACGCCATGACAGAAAGTTGGAGCGGCGGGATTCGGGCCCTTTTCGCCTCCGGAGGCTCTCGCTGGGCCTCGGGACCGTCAGAAGATGGCTCAGGACGAAAAACCGGCCCTGAGGAGGTGGTCCAGACCTCCGGGGCCCACGCACCGAAGAAACAGGAGCAGAATCGAGCAGCCTCCCAAGGAAGCTTTCCTGGAAGCCTACAGGCCCCTCTGAGGGCTTAGGCCCCCCCGTCGTTTCAGACAGACTGTCCCCCATTCATCCAAGCCCGCCTTCCAGTACCCCAGAAGTCCCGACCCTCTCTCCAGTAGGACGAAGCAAGGGCGAGGGCAAAGTCGGGCGAGGATCAATCGGCGATCTCTGAGATCTGGCGGTTCTGGGCTTTGAACGACATGAGGGCTGATTTGTTTTGTCGCTTTTTCGGTGCCCGGAGGCCGTTGTCTGGCTCCGGGACCGTCAACCAGACGGTTCAGCATGACAGGTCGGCCCTGGGGAAAGGGTCGGGACCTCCAGGGACCCCACATTCAAAAGCTCAAGACGTCGGATGTCTGGGTGCCGAATGGAGGGAGGGAGGGGTTCAAAATCGATCTTCGATCGTCGATGGTTGGAGTTTGTGAGCGTTTCTGCTGTTGCTTGTCTTTCGCCCAACCACCCCTCTTTGGGCCTCTGGAAGCTCACGGAGGCTTCTGAAGGCCCCTGGACGACGGCCAAGGGTTACCAGAGATTCTGAAGGACATCCTGTGCACCTCCAGTGGCGTCTGGGAAGTTCGGGGACCTCTAGGGACTGTCAGGGACATCCGGGAGGGAGAGGCAGGAGGGAGGAGGGAGGAGGGATCGGAGGGGGGAGGGAGGTGGAAGGAGGGGGAGGAGGAGGAGGAAGGCTGTTTGCGGGAACTCTATCCCCCCGCAGTCGCCCCTGGGCGTTGCGCCCGGCCGCGCGCGCGCGCCTTCGGGGGGGCCAGCCTCAGCGCGCCAGCCGCGATCGGCGGCGCGCGGACCACGAGAAGGTGGACATCCGGGAAGAGGGCGATCGTCCACCTGCGGGTAAACCTCCGGGAGAGGGTGATCATCCACCAGTTGTTGACCTGCAGGCCCGACATCTGCAACATCAGGTAAAGGTTACGATACCAACCTACCTCGGTGGAGACCCACCGTATGCCGAGTCTGTACACGCACAGAGGAGTACGAACAGATGCAGCTCTGGGCTACCTCGTCCAACACAGGCTACAACCACACCTCATCGATGAACATAGCTACGACCGCCTGCGTGATGGCGTCCACTAGACGGGACAGGCTGCGTAGCATGTAGCCCGAAGACGAGCTGCGTAACAGGCAGCCCAGGTACGATATCCACCACCAGTACAACACCAATATCGACGGCAAGTACGACGGCAAGAGTGGCTGCTTGAACCCAGCCGCGGCCGTCTTCAAGCCGAGCCAGACCACGATCGTCCCCTCAGGCGAGAAATCAAAGTACCGGGGCGTCCTTGTGTTTCCTTTCTCAGTTACTTGGGCCAGCGTGACCAACTACAGTGGCCCCGAGAGCAGATGCGACTGCCCGTGCTACGACGACCACCGTGATTACGACTTTTCACAGATGCCAGGACTATGACTTCCTGTTCAACGACGCCGTCGGGGACCACTGGTGCAAGTCCAGGAAGGTGCAGGAGGCCAAGAAGGAAGAGGAGGCCCGGGAGGCTCAGGAGGACAGGATGGCTCGGGAAACCACACTAGAGCTACAGGGGCAACCAGCTGAGCTACGCGGACGAGTTGCCGAACTTCCAAAGCAGCGCGCAGAGCCAAGAGGGCCACCAGCTTAGCTTCAAGAGCCACCAGGGACCACAGGCTGTTCTACGAGGGTCAGGCGCAGAACTACGAGTGCCACCAGCTGGGCTGCCAGGGCCACCTGCCGAGCCACGAGAGCCACCAGCTGAGCTACGAGGGCCACCTGCTGAGCTACGAGGACTGCCAGCTGTGCCACGAGGACCACCGGCAGGGTTCCGTGAGCCACCCGCCAGCTACCAACTCCGCCAACTTGGCTACCAGAGCCACCAGCAGGATTACGAGAGCCAGCTGAGCTTCGAGGTCCGCAAGCTGGACCACGAAGACCGCCAGCTGAACAGCGGGGGCTAGCAGCAGAACAACGGGGACCACGAGCTGAGTTTTGTGGAACAAGTGCAGATCAACGAGGCCTCCAGTGGAGCTACCAGCGCCACCAGCTGAACTACAAGGTCCACGAGCAGAGCCTCGATAGCCCGTGACGCTGCTACGAGAGCCACCAGCTGAATAACAGGGGCAACAAGCCGAGCTGCGAGGGCCGCGAACAGGACTCCGAGAGCCACCTGCTGGGCTAGTGGGACCACGCGCTGAGCTACGATGGCCGCGCGCAGAGCTACGACAGCCACCAGTTGATGCACCAGGGCCACCTGCTGCTGAGCTACGTCCGCCACAAGCAGAGCTACGAGAGCCACGGGCGGGGCTACCAACGCCACCAGCTGAGCTTGCAGAGCCACACGCAGGGCTGCGAGGGCCACAATCTGAGCTTCGAGGTCGCCACGCCGAGCCACGAGGACCACAAGCCGGGCTACGAGGATCACCCGATGATTACGAGCGCCACCAGCAAGGTTACAAAAAGGCCACAAGCAGAATTTCGCGGGACACGAGCTGAGCTGCAAGGGCCTCCAGCAGAGTTCCCAGCGCCACCAGCTGAACTGCAAGGTCCATGAGCGGAGCCTCTGGAGCCCATGGCACAGCTACGAGGATCACCAGCCGAACAACGGCGGCAAAATGCCGAGCTACGAGGGCCGCGAGCAGGACGCCGAGAGCCACCAGCTGAGCTACGAGGGCCACGAGAGGAGGACGAGCAGAGCGACGAGCAGGACGAACTTATGTTTATCATGTGCGCCGCGCTGGAGGGGCTGGACTTCCTCAGGGCCATGATCACCGAGGGGGAGGCACTCACAGAGATTTTCGCCAGCAGGACCATATCCCAAATCTCGAGCCCCGCGTACAACAAGCCTCACACACGTTGGTGCCCATAGTCATGGGCGTTGGTCGCTAAGAGGAGGACGAGGGCGTGATGGTCCGCGCGCTGGGGTGTTCAGGAGCGATCGAAGCGCTCTTGTCCGCCCGCGACCACCACGAGGCGCACCAAAAACGGATGCGGATGGGCCAACGACCCATGCCGATCCCCGCCGCAGAAATTCTACGACGACAGGAGGAAGACGAGTGCGATGACGAGGGCAACGAGAGCGGCGTAGATCACGAGGAGAGTGGCGATCATGACAACGTCTATTCAAACGAAGACGAGTGGAACGCTGAGTACTACGTCCTAGGAGCCGACGACTCCGTGGAGTCACGGCGAGACCAGCCTGCCTGAAGCCGCAGAAGATTAAGAGCTACTACGACGCTACGGACAAGGTTCTACATGTACATGTTACACACAACATATCACGTCTGCCCATTTAGCGCCGGAGACATCATCATCATAGACATCATCTGCACTACTGACAAGTCACCCCCCCGTGTACCACGCCACTGGCAAGGTGTTACGTCTATGGTACGTACCACATCTACGGTTGAGTGGCCTCGCCGCCCCACCCACCTCCACAATTACACAATTTGAATACTTCCCTCCTGTCTTCCCTGATGACGTCCGGAAGATGTTCGGCCCCCCTCCGGGTATTGTTGTTTTCATACAGGATTCCCTGGAGTTGGGTTCTCGTGTTTTTTTTTTTGTTTTTAAATGTTGTTTATATGTATGGTGTTCCCATTGAAGCGCTGGCCTTATTTTTGGGCTTCCGCTCGTTCCGAATCGTGCTCCCGCTGCAGCGCTGGCCTCATCTCCGCGCTTCCGCTCGTTCCGAATCGTGCTCCTGCTGCAGCGCTGGCCTCATCTCCGCGCTTCCGCTCGTTCCGAATCATGCTCCCGCTGCAGCGCTGGCGTCATTATTTCCACTGCAATGCCACGGCATGCGATGCAATGCTATGTGGTGTTCCGCTGTACGATGCCATGCCGTCAGCTGCAACGCAAGGATCTGCAGTGCTTGACTATGCAGTGCCACGTCATGCTTTGCCATGTTACGCCTTGATCCTCACTTTCATGCTATACCATGTGTTGTTCTGTGCCGCTGTGCGATGCCATTCTTTTCGTTGCAAGGCTGTGCGATTCAATTCTTCATTACGCAACGCCACGCCATGCTATGACATACTGCGTTTTGCCGTGCTCTTCTACGCCCTGTTATGGTGTGTGTTTACGATGCATTGCTCACCCTCTCGGGGTCATTGCCCTGCTCGACATCCGATTGTGCGAATAGAGAGGAGACCTACGCCATGGTGAGGGACGGGGGGGAGGGGTCGGACGTGAGCTATGACGCGAGCGCGCGTAGCTTGCCTCCTCCCCCTCCCCCTCCAAACTGTCAGGTTGTATTCGCGGGTCTGGGCGGCCTTTCCCTCCCCAGCCCGCTCCTGAGAGGGCGGGCCTGCCCCAGCCCCGGCCGGGCCCGCGCACGTCGGGCGCGGGGCGGGCCGTGGGTGACGCGCCCAGCGACTGCGGAGAAAGGGGAAGGAGGAGGAGGAGGAGGAAGAAAAGGCGGAGGAGGAGGATGAGGAAGAAAACGGAGAAGAGGAGGAGGAGGAGGAGCAGGAGGAGGAGGAGGAGAAAGAGGCGGAGGAGGAAGAGGAGGAGAAAGATGAGGAGGAGGAGGAGGAAGAGGAGGAGGAAGAGGGGGAAAGGGTGAGGAGGAGGAGGAGGAGGAGGAGGACGAGAAGGAGGAGGAGGAGGAGGAGAAGGAGGGGGAGGAGGAGGAGGAGGAGGAGGAGGAGGAAAACCAAGGAGGAGGATGACGAAGAACAGAAATAATAACAATACGAAGAAGGCAATTTCGAATAATCACAATCATAACAAGAAAAATAATACGAAGAGGAATGCGACTAATAGCAACAATAATAATACGAAGTAACAGAAAAACAATACTACTACTACTACTACTACTACTACTTTTACTACTACTTTTACTACTACTTTTACTACTACTTTTACTATTTTTACTTTTACTACTTTTACTTTTACTTTTACTACTACTACTACTACTACTACTACTACTACTACTACTACTACTACTACTACTACTACTACTACTACTACTACTACTACACTACTACTACTACTACTATTGCTACTACTACTACTACTACTACTACTACTACTACTACTACTACTACTACTACTACTACTACTACTACTACTACTACTACTACTAAGAATGAGACGAAACATATTAATACTAGTACCGCCTCGCTGCACGGCAGGCAGGGGGTTGGCCGACCCGACCCAACCCCCTACCTGAAGGACCGTCCAGTCCAGCTCACGGCCCAAGGGGCACCCAAGAGCGGAGCCTCGAGGAGCCCCGAACCCTCGATCGGGGCCCCAGAGAGGCCAAAAGGGCCCCCAACCCTCTTAGTTGGGGCCTCACCGAGCCTGCAGGGGCCCCGAACCCTCGTCCGAGCCACTGCACGGCCTCGCCAAGCGCCTCGCGCCTACAGAGGAGGCCCCTAAACACCTAGCCTGCAGGGCCTGCCTCAGAATCAGGATCGCTCGGGCCGCTACCCGCGGCCGAGCTGGCCTCAGGGGCGGCGGCAGGCAGGAGCCTAGTACCGAGCTCCGCGAGCAGCTGCAGGAACTCGGCTTTGGCCAGCGCTCCGAAGCCCTTCTCGTCGAAGGCAGCCCGCGCGACGAAGCAGAAGTCCGCGAACTCCTGCTTCCCGATAGCGGCCTCTTCGAAAACCGCCCGCAGCCCGTGGCAGAACCTCTCGAAGTCCTGCTCACGATCGACGCCGCCGCGAACCTGGCCCTCCAGGGCCCGCAGCTCCTCGAAGCTCGGCTCCTCGAGGCCCTCCGCGACGTCCCCAACCTCATCGTCGACCTGCTGCTCCTCGAAGCGCTGGTTCTCTTCCTCAACGGGGTGCTCCTTCTCCCAGACGATGCCCCCGAGCTTATCCAGCAGCCGCTGCAGCTCGGTTTCGGCCTCGATCTTCCCCTGGACCCCCTGAAAGCAGTAACGCTCCTCGAAGCGCTTCCGCACACAGTTGCAGAACTCCGCGAAGTCCTGCGCCTTGATGCCGCCCTCGTAGAACTCCGCCTCCATGCTGCGGCAGAACTCCTCGAAGCCCTGCTGCTGCTCCTCAAGGCTGAGCCCCTGGCAGGCCTCCTTCACACCTTTGCAGAACTCCTCGAAGCCCTGCTCCCGCTCCATATCCCCGAGGCCCTGCTCCTCGGGGTCCTCCTCG
>CAUYUJ010018631.1:125000-142500 GCA_963575745.1 Prorocentrum cordatum
GCGGCGTTCGTGCATCCACGGGCACTGACGAGGCCCAGAACATGGAATGCAAGGATGCGCGCAGTAGAGCTGCCGTACGTTGGCGTCAACACACGTTCTGAGGATCATCGGCAAATGTGGATAAGCCGCGTAGATCAGCGACGGGTCCCGCTTCCTTGTAAAATCGACGCGCTCCTTCGCCAAATGAGGCGGCACGGGCCTTATGTTTTTGGGAGGTATTGCCCCCGATCCGACACTGCCCGCAGTGGGGTAATGGAGGGCTGCGGGCAATCTTGGCGAGTGTGGGGTGTGCATGGCGAGATTTGTAAGCTTCCCCTGTGCATGGTGCCAGCGCCACGCAGGAGGCTTCGCATCGCGGGTCGAAGTCGTTTCACCCCTTTCTGCCAATGCACCTCTGACGTGTCATGGCGCCAACATCTCAGAGCGGATTTCTGTCTGAAAACGATAGGATAGGCCCGGAGTGTCCTGGATAATTTCGTTCGTTCCAGATTTCGAGGTGAGTTTCGTGCGGCTTTTCCTGGCCAGGAATGAAGATTTGTAAGAAAGCCACGCGAAATCCACTTCGTTTTTTAATCGCTGTTGCGGGGTTTTGTATTGACACAAGTTCACGCGCAAATCCGCTGCAGCACGTCTGCAAGGTCGGTGCAGTGAGACGTGCACGGCTTCTCTCTCTCTCTCTCTCTCTTTCCCCGATTCGTAGAGCCGGTACCCTCGCGCAGGATCCGCGGATCCGTGGTCCACGTTAGTCAGCGTGTGCCAGGCAGGTCGACGGGAGTATTCTAAAAGGGGCGTCGCGTTCGAGGGATGGGAAGTTGTCATCGGGAGCGGCCAAGAGAGGGGGGATGACTGGGGGGGTGGATTTCATGGCGTGGGCCATGATATGTTCTCAAATTTCATGGCGCCTCTCTTATTTCATTGCGTTTCCAGCCCCCCCCCCTGGGTCGCGCACGTGCCCCCGGCCATGATTTGCGCCCCCCCCTCTTGGACGCCCCCCTCTTGGCCGCCCCCGATCTCATCTCGTCCTTGGCGGAGGCGGGGGGACGTAAAACAGTGGTCGGGCCGCTGGCGGAAGGCTGGCGGGAGCCTCCAGGGGCGTGCGTCGGCATGCTAGAGCGTGCGCATGTTGTTTGGCTTCAGAGTTTCAGGAACGAGGCGGCATCTTCTTCGGCCCACAAGGCGGTCGTAACCACGGGCGTCTGTCTAGCGCAGTCCGCAGTGGCCTGCCGTGCCTTCGCTCCGCAGCACGTGCTTCGAGCCGCTACCTCTGCCAGCGCCGTCGATCTTCGGCGCAGCGCCAGCGTCGCACGTGCGCGCCGGGGATCGCGTGTCCCAGGCGCACCGCGGGGCCTCAGTGAAACCTCGCGGCCTCCCTCCTCCCACCTCCATCCTTCCCGCATCCTTCCCCCCTTCCCTTCTTCCCTCCTGCCCTCCCCCCTCCTCCCTCATGCCTCCCCTCCCTCTGCTCCCCCCTCCCGGCTGCCGTTCCTCCCTCCCTCCGCCTTCGCTCCTCCTTATGCTGCTCCCTCTGGCTACTCCTCCCTCCTTCCTCCTCCCACCCTCTCGATCGAGGCTTTTGAGCAGGCGAAGCAGCGAAAGGAGGCCCGTGCTGGAGAAGCCGCGAGGGCGATGATGCAGGACCTGTCTTCCCTCGTCTGCCTCTGCTCTACAATCACACATGATGAATACTGCTATCCTCTCTCTTCGGGCCCTTCCTGGAAGATGTTCGGCTCTCTCCGCGTAATGTTTCGCACGCGGGATTTCAAACGCTGATTTGCCTTACCTTTTGCTTTGCAGCTCGAGCTTTTTCTGATTACATTGTAAGCCGTGGTGGACCCCATACAGTGTGCTTCTAGCAATTTATGTTGCGCAGCCTAAATGGACCAATCTGTGTATATATATATATATATATATATATATATGTGGGGCAAGCCGCCCTGCCGAGCTTGAAGTTGTCAACAACACTGCTCGCGCAATCATCCTACCCATCTGCCCTCAACTTGGCTAGCAAAACAATGCAGCGGCGACTGCGATGACTGCTCCGCGCTGGCTGGCGCATCGCGGCGGCAGCGCCTGCGCGCGCAGGCTCGCGCGCAAAGCGGCCAGCGAGTCTGGCACGACCGACGCGGCCGCGGTGGCGCTGACCGCTGGGGACGTCCCAGCGCGTCTCGCAGGCCGCGCTGACGCGCGGGCACTTCAGTGCGAGTCGGTGCTCCGGGTGGGCGTGGTATCATGGCGACGTCGACAACGTCCGACATGATGGTGGGAGTAGCGGTGCTGATGACGATGCTGACGATGACGACGGCAAGGCCGACGGCGGCTCCGATGCTGGTCACGCCAGTGACGATGATGGTGTCCACGTGTCGGCGATGAAGTTCTTGGAAGGAGTTCGACATGCGCGCGCGGCCGACGGGTACGACTGGCCCGCGTTGCTTTGATTTGGCAGGGGTCGTGCCCCCCACAGCACGCGCGCAAGGGCGCTCGAATGATTTCGACATGCGCGCCCGAGATGCCTGTTCGGTCGCGTTTCAAAACCAGTGTAAACCCGTGGGCTTTCTTAAGAGCTCGCAAGAGCGCGCGCATACCTTCTTTTGGTTGGACAACCCATTATGTGCAATCGTTGTTTGTTTATCTGTCCTCGGGGCTTTCACTATTGAGCTCCCCCCAGAAACTTGGGTTTTGTTTCAGGGCTGCGGCGTGTGCGGGCGACGGCGCCGTCGCGTGGACTTTCTCCATTTGTTGCAAGGATGATTTGTGATAAAAAGGAGTGTGCGCGCAGTATGATTGGGCGAATATGAGGGGGGGGCGGTCCCTGGATTGACTGGGATAGTATGAGTTCATATATAGAACGAACGATGGGGCAGATTCGTATGTACATGGCAAATAATTGCACATCCCCAGGCTTGCGTGATGAATCCTGGGGGGGTGGGGTGGGTGGGTGGGTGGGTTGTTGGGTGGGCGTGTGTGTGTGTGTGTGTGTGTGTGTGTGTGTGTGTGTGTGTGTGTGTGTGTTTGCGCGTGTGTGTACTTTATTTTTCAGGGGAAGGAGGAGATAGATGCAGTGCAGCACATTTGGTGCAATGCTATTCTTGTTCGCAGTGAGTTGTCAGTTACATTGCTCGCGCAATCACCCTCCCGCCCGCCCGCAACTTGGTTAGCAAAACCCATGCAGCGGCGATTCGGTGACTGCTAGGCGCTGACTGGCGCATCGCGACGGCCGCGCTTGCGCGCGCAGGCTCGCGCGCTGAGCGGATAGCGATTCTGGCGCGACCCGCGCGGCCGCGGTGGCGCTGGCCGCTGGGGCTTCCCGGGGAGACCCGCAGGCCCCGCCGACGCGCGGACACTTCAGTGCGAGTCGTGATTCGGGCGGGCGCGGTATCGTGGCGACGTCGACACGACAACGGCAGACATAACCACGATGAGGATGATGATGGTGATGATGATGGTGGTGATGATGATGATGATGATGATGATGATGATGATGATGATGATGATGATGATGATGATAGTAGCGGTGCTGGTGAGCATGATGGCGCTGATGGCGATGACGACGGCGAGGCCGACGGTGGCGCCGATGTTCGTCGCGCCGACGACGATGATGGCGTCCACGTGTCGGCGGTGAAGGTTTCGGAAGGGTTTCGACGTGCGCGCGGCCGACGGGCCCGAGTGGACCGCGTGGCATTCATTTGACAGGGCCTTCCCCCCCAGCGCGCGCGCAAGGACGGTCGACGGATGTCGACGTTCGCGCCCGAGAGGTCCGTTCGGTCGTTTTCCATGCAAGCTGACGGCCGAATGACCTTTTGAAGAATTCGCGAGAGCGCGCGCAGATGGTTGAAAAGCCGCGTATCAAAACGCGTTGCAATACATTGTTCGTTTCCGGGGAACCGAGACTTTAACGGATTTCGACTCCTTGCGGGGCCCAGGACTTCAACGGATTTCGGCAAGCGCGCGACGGTGCGCGCGTGTCGACTTGGTCCTGTTTTCTGCAAGGGGCTCGCCGCCGTGTGCCAGCGCGAAAGTGCATCCTTGTCCTTGCCCGACGCCCGTGGCCAGTTGGGCTCAGGCGCTCGGCCGTTTCAGAATGACGGTTGGGCGCTGAAGCTGGCCGGTGGGCCCGCGCCCTCGACGCCGCGCTGTAGCGGGCGCGGGGCGCGGCGCCAGCCGCGCCGGCGCGCGGGAAGAAGGCAGAATGGGCCGAGGCGGAATGCCGCGGAGGAAGGGCGATAAGGAGTGGCAGCGTTCCATGCGACCCTTCGGGACGGGGGCCAGGCCGTTGGGCGAGCGGGGTCCCCCTCTCGCCGAGTTCGGGGCCAGGCGGCGAGGATTGGCGGGAGGTTTGCGAGGGGCGCGCAGCCGCGAAAATCGCACCCGAACCGAAGTTGACGCCATTGGTTAGGGAGGCCGACGGCGTGGCCAGGTTCCACAACGGCCGCGTCATCGCACACAACTAGGCCACGTGCCGCTACTGCGAGGACGAGTGCGGCGTGATCCTCTGCAGTGTTCAGGCCTATGAGGAATGGGGCGCCATGCTTCCAGAGCTTCAGCTCGATGGTCGCGCGTGAGAGTACGTTGCCGCGGCCGTGGCCGGCGAGTTCCCGCGGGCGTTCGTTGACGGGGTCCCGGGCGCCGCGCGCCCGTGCCGCCGCGCGTGCTTCAGGCGCCGCGGGGACATGCAGCGCGGCGACCCGACCTGTGTGAGATCTAGGAGGCCATTCTCAAGGGTGAACGTGTGTGCATCGTCAGGCGAGAGCCACATTTTGAAAACGGCCCGCCCGCCATCCGTGAAACCACTGCAACGGTTTAAGCTTCAGGGTCATATGTGGTGAGGGGGTTCTCAAGTGGAATGCCCGGCCCGCCCTGCCTTACACGCTTCGGGGTGCGACAGGGAGGAATTATTTGCAAAGCAAAAGGATGGAGAAGGAGTCGGAGGAGGAGGGGGAGGAGGAGGGGGAGGAGGACCAGTGTAAACCCAAAACGCAGCAATTAGTTTGCAGTGCACCCTCCTCTTACACTCCCTTTTCGCAGGTCCCTACAAGGATTTTTTGGTCACCGTTTATTTCTGGGACTTCAACGCCGCGAATCATTGTTACTAGTGCGTCCTGACGATTCCGAAACGTGCCAGAAAACCGTTTCTGGCGTCAGCCAGAACGAACCTTGAACATGTTGTAAGCTTGTAAAACGAATGTGCGCGGCGCGAAGGCGAAAGACACATTTGTGAAACAACCGCCTTCCATCCGTGAAATTATTATAGAGTTTTAAACTGCCACGCCGTAAGGCGAGAACAACATTTTAAAGATCCACCCGCCCTCCATCCGTGAATATTCTGTAAAGTTTCACGAGACGAATGTGCGCGGCCTTCAGGCGAGAGCCACATTTTGAAGACGGCACGCCCGCCATCCGCGAAACTGCTGCAAGTTTTAAGCTTCAAGGTCATAAGTGGTGAGGAAGTCTCAGGTGGAACGCCCGGCCCGCCCTGCCTACACGCTTCGGGGCGCGACAGGGAGGAGTTATTTGTATAGAAAAGGGATGGGGGAGGTGGAGAGAGAGGAGGAGGAGGAGGAGGAGGAGGAGGAGGAGGAGGAGGAGGAGGAGGAGAAGGAGGAGGAGGAGGACGAGGAGGAGGAGGAAGAGAAGGAGGAGGAGGAGGAGGCGGAGGAGGAAAAGGATGGCGGAGCACAAGGAGGGTGGCGGAACGGGAGGACGATGGAGAGGCGCCAGAGGACGGAGGAGGCCGACGGCCACTAGGACCACGCGCGCCCGCGGCGCCCAGCAGCCCCGAGAGGACCTGCTCGCCAACTCGCCCGAGCCCTCCAGCCGCAGGGAGTGCGACAGGCGGCAGACCGGCGGCGCCGGGCAGGACTGCCAGCCCCGCTGCCGGCGCTGCCTGCCCGTCGCTCCTCCTGGCCCTTCATTTCGCCATGGGGGAAGCGGGTCCTTCGGGAAGACAGCTACCGGGTTGGGAGGATGGGATAGGGAAAAGTGTGGATATCCTTGCCTGTAGGCTGCCGAAGGTATCGTTCATTGCATGTGGATGCCATTGCTCATGCCCTTCATCCTCCCAACCCCTTCCTGCCAACACGGTAACTGTTCTCCTCAGTCCTGAGGGAAACGGGTCCTGAGGTTTTTCGCTTTTTTGGGCCGGGGCCCTCCATCTGGGACCGTCCGAAATCGGCTCAGGACGAGGAGCTGGTCTCGTGGGAAAGCCCCAAGGTCCAGGACCCGCTTCCCTCAGGTTCCGCTTCCCCGATTCTAATCCTCTCATCAGCAGCGTTAGTCAGCACGATCGAAATAGGTACGAAACGATTTGGTTCGAAGACCGACAGCAGTTCCCGTTCGTTTTGAACAGGCTCGCTGTCGGTGTCGCCGCGGGCGTTGTCCATTCGAGGCAGAAGGCCGCCTGCCCAACAGCGGCCGCTGTCGGTTTTGGACGACGTTTGTTGTTGGACATCGTGCCCATTTTTTCCGTACCCATGTCGGGTGTCCAAAGTTAGAGGCAACGTTCGAGGTTCGAAGTTCAAGTTTTTTTTTTTTTTTTTTTTCGTGGGTTCTCGGCGGCTGTCCAGCCTCGGGATGCCTTCTGGCAGCTGCGCCTCGCCGACGGCGTTCCGGAGGTGCCCGGGTCGTCCCAGACGGCCGCTGGCGAGGCGTTACGACCTGCAAGCCAGATGGCATCGACATTGGGGGGACAGGCTTATGGGGGTGATGCATCGACCCCCAATCGCCCAGTGGTCGCCGATGGGGACCCGGCAGCCCCGTCGTGCCTAGGAACGTGCGGATTCGCTATCGGGGGCACATCGCCGATCTATCGGCGATGCATCGCCGATTCCAGCTCGATGCTCCCCCCCCGGAGCCGGTCCCCCCTGACGGTGCCCCTCGCCCTCGCTTTGTGAAGGAGCCTCGTCGCGAGGTCTCCGAGCGGGATCTTGCTCCCAGGCATTCTAGCGACGATGGCTTTTCACCTCGCTCCGCGGCCCCCCCCCCCTGGAGATCTCGGCTCCCTCCCCCGGGGGGGAGCTCCGGGGGTCCAGTTTTTGGGCGGCGCCCTCGGGGCCCGAAAGCGGCCCCGAAAGAGGCCGAGTCCGGAAGGTCGAGTGGCCGACTTTGTGTGCTCGACGAGGGGGTAAGTTTGCAAAGCCAAGGTTTCGCCAGGGGTCTGTTTTTCCTCGAAGCCTTCCCGAAGAAGCCGCCCTGAAGCCCCACCCGAAGTGTACTGGGTGCTGTCCGGATGGTTCCAGGAAGGTTTTAGAGAAGGCTTTCCTTTCTGGGTGGGGGAAACCAGTCCTGGGCGAACCCTGGAATTTCTCAGGCTGAGCTGCATCCTGTGGTTCCGAGTGCTGTGAGGCGCCTTCCGCTTCTCCGGGTCCTCCATTCCCTCCTCCTGCGCCTCGCCCTCGTGTCTTCCCCTCCTTCTCTCCCTTCTCTCGTTCCGTTTCTCGCTCCCCAGGAGCAGCGCCTGAACCGGGCCGGCGAGTACATGACGAGGGACCAGTTCCTCGGTATGTACGGCGATCTCGAGGAGCCCCAGCGATAGGAGGGCGAGTAGGAAAGCGAGGTTGTTGTTGATGATGATGTTGTTGATGATGCTGATGCGGATAAGTTTGATGATGATGATGATGATGATGATGATGATGATGATGATGATGAGGGTAATCTTAATAATTGTAATGCTGATGACGATGATGATGCTGACGATGATGCTGCTGGTGGTGATGATGCTGTTGATGATGCTGCTGCTGATAATGATGAAGATGCTGATGAAGATGCTGATGATGATGATGATGATGATGATGAAGGCGACGACTACGATGATGCTGTTGATGATGCTGATGCTGATGAGATGGTGATGGTGATGATGATGCTGCTGATGATGATATTGATGACTGATGCTGCTGCTGGTGAAGATGATGGTGGTGGTGGTGATGCTGATGCTGATGCTGATGCTGATGCTGATGCTGATGCTGATGCTGATACTGATGATTATGATTATGATTATGACGATGATGCTGATGATAATGATGATGATGATGATGATGACGATGATGGCAATGATGATGACACTGATGATGATGATGATGATGCTGCTGATGATGATAATGATGATGCTGCTGCTGATGATGATGATGATGTTAATGATGCAGACGATGATGATGATGCTGATGATGATGAGGAGGATGATGATGATGATGATGATGATGATGATGATGCTGATGATGATGCTGATGATGATGATGATGCTGATGATGCTGATGCTGATGATGCTGATGATGATGACGATGATGATGATGATGATGATGATGATGATGATGATGATGATGATGATGATGCTGATGATGCTGATGATGATGATGATGATGATGATGATGATGATGATGATGATGATCTTGATGATGATGATAATGATGATGATGGTCGTGGTAGTGGTGGTGAGGATGAGAAGGAGGAGGAGGAGGAGGAGGAGCAGGTGGTCGACGCCACGGATAAGGACCTTCTAGACACGGATGATCAGCAAATTCGTGTTTCTCTTTTGCTCATGCCCACTTGATCGCATGCCAGTATCCTTTGTCTGCTTGAGCTTCCCCCAAGGGCATTCCCCTTGCGAGAGCTTCAAGCCTTGAGCGGGATTCGAGCACATGAAGTTGGGACAGCTCAGTGCTCGCAGTCGCACTTGCGCGTGTGTGCCCACACGGGCAATGGGAGCCTGGCCTGTGAATGATCATGCTTGGGGCTCTCTTGACGCACCCCGTGCCACCCACCTTGCCGATGTATGGAATCCTCCACCAGGCAGTCGGTGGGGTGGCTCGTGAGGGCCCCCCCGCCCCTGCGGGCGGGGCGGGACCCCCTGGGACCCTGACGAGGTCCAGCCGCGCAGCCCCTCGTCCCCTCGGGGGCCCTGCAGGGTGCTGCTGCCCTCTCTCTCCTCCGCCTCTCGGCGGCGAGCCAAGGGGGGTGGGGGGGGGGGGGGGAAAGGGGAAGGAGAAGGCCTTCTGAGAAGACTCGGACGTCCCCAGGCCTGCCGAGAAGTTTTCCAAGCCCCCCCGGAGACGCAGGACACTCTTCGGACAGCGCGAGGGCTCCTGAGGAGTCCCGCAACCTTCTGGGAAGGCCTTCTCCTTCTCCCTTCACCCCCCCTTCGCTCGCCGCCGAGCCCCCCTCTTTGTCCTTGATTGCCGTGCCCTGTTACGCCACGAATTGGCAGGGCGTTCCTCGACCGACCGATGAGGAGGAGGAGGAGGAGGTGGAGGTGGAGGAGGAGGAGGAGGAGGTGGAGGAGGAGGAGGAGGAGGAGGTGAAGCAGGAGGAGGAGGAGGAACATGAGGCGCAGGAGGACGGCCAGAAGGAGGCGGGAGCGAAGGAACATGAGGAGGAGGGGGAGGAGGAAGAGGAGGAAGGTGGCGGGTGGAACCTTTTTCTGTCTTTTGTTTTTCCTTCGTTCTTCGAGGTGTTCAGGTTATCGTTTTGCGGATTCACGGGAGTTTTCGGGGGGGGGGGGATCTGGAGGATGAGGACGAGGTTGTTCTTAATGATGATGATGTTGATGATGATGATGGCGGTAATGATGATGTAATTGATGCTGATGCTGGTGTTGTTGATGATGATGGTGCTGATTGTGATGCTGCTGGCGTTGGTGACGATGCTGCTGATGATGATGACGATGACGACGATGTTTATGACGATGATCATGGTGATGCTGATGATGCCGATGATGATGATGCTGGTGATGATTATGCGGATGCTGATGGTTATAATGACGCTGATGATGCTAATGATGCTGCTGCTGATAATAATGACGGTTATGTTGATGCTGCTGATGCTGATGAAGATGATGATTCTGAAGAGGGCGTTGATGATTACGATGATGATGAATCCGATGACGATGACGATGACGATTCTGATGATGAAGATGATGATGCTGATGTTGATGTTGATGTTGTTGATGATGATGATGGGGAGGAAGAGGAGGAAGGGATGGGGGAGCATGATATTGCTGACGAAACGGCACGCAAGGTGTACCTATCACCCAGGAAGCGTGACCAGACTGGCAGGTATACATTTAACTCTGGGGCACGCCCGCTGTTCTGTTGTGGTGGCGTTTATGTTCTGCTCCGCGTAGCGGAGAAGGAGGAATAGGAATCGGCGTGGACTCTTGCCGGATGTATCTCCGTCCAGGAAACCTTGGGCACCGCCGATTGAGTCGAATTCGCCAGGAACAGGGACGCAAATAAGAACGAGGAGGAGGAGGAGGAGGACCAGCGTACGCCCAATAATCATCAACAATGTTGAAAAACACCCCCTCCATAATCCCTATTCGTGGGCCCCTGCAAGACGTCACTCTTACTGAGGGAATTGTGCCGTTGGGGGACAACCGTGTGATAATCGTGACGCGTGCCAAAACATGATTCTCAAGACTTCAACACCACGAGTTACCCTGACTGTTTCGTCTTGGTGGTTCTTCATCGTGCCAGAACACCATTCCGGGGACTTCAGCACCGCGAATCAACGAAATGTTGCGCCCCGCCAATCCTGGATCGTTTCAATCGCCATTCCTGGTACGTCAACCATGAGAATCCGTGAAACTCTTGCAAATGTTTAAAACGGATGTCCGCGGCGCTAAGCGGGAACCACATGTTGAAACGGAGCCGCCCTCAATCCGTGAAGCTCTTGCAATTTTTTAGAACAGATGTGCGCGACGCTAAGGCGAGAGCCACATTGAAAAAGAGCCGGCCTCAATCCGTACAACTTTTGCAATATTTTGGAAAAAGTGTCCGCGGCTTTATGGGGAGAGCAACATTTTGAAAAGGACCCGCCCTCAATCCGTGAAGCTCTTGCAGATTTTGAGAACGAATGTGCGCGGCGCTTTTGAAAACAAACCGCCTTCAATCCGTGAAACTTTTGCAATGTTTGAAGCGAATGCGCGCGGCGCTAAGGCGAGAGCCACATTTTGATGACGACCCGCCCTCAATCCGTGAAGCTTGTTCAAGTGTGTGAAACACTTGTGCGTGGCGCTGAGGCAAGCCACATTTTGGATCTGATCCGCACTCCATGTGTGAAGCTGTTGTCGATTTTCGAGCATCAGGGTCATAAGTGGTGAGGAAGGCTTTGGCGAAACGCCCGGTCCTCCCTTTCCACCGGCCTCGGGGTGCGACAGGGAAGAGTTATCTATAAGGGAAAGGAGCGGAGTGCAGGGGCGAGGAGGAGGAGGCAATATCAGGAAGCGTAGCAGCAGTAATGAGTGAGAGCCAGAGGGTCACTGACCAAGCTGCCAGGTCCGCGAGCGGGCTCCATTCAACAGTCATGATCAGGATCCAAGCTAATGCCAAAGATGGTAAGAAACTCAACGCAGGCAAGAAGATGGCGGTGCACACGTCTGGATGTACCTTTTTCATGGAATCTCAGAAATTTATTTTAAAAAGCCCTCAGAAGCATAGGGAACATCTTCATAAGTATCTGCTTCGGTGCTTTGGAGTGGCCACGTCCTGTCTTGCCTGGAGGATAGATTCGATGACCATCGCTACACTTGTCATCTCACGTCTTCATCTTGCTGGGGCCAGAAGCCAGGAGTCCACGAAACAGTCATGAGCTGCGAAGCAGTGATCGCTCCTTGACCCCATCTTGATGCCCGCGGCACTTCCCGTTATGCTGGACTGGATGTCGTAACATGTGTCATCATCCGCATACTGGCTCTGCACTGGTCATCAAACCCCTTTTCTTCCTGGCGGCTCGATGCGGCCTGCCGCTGGACCCACTCCTCCTGGATCCGAGAGTACCCCTGCGGCCGTTGCATTGCCCTGCAGTGTTCTGAATCCGTCTGCGCCGGGTGCTCCGTCAGGATAAGCCATCGCTCTGCCTCACGCTGTGGCGCACTGGCCGCTAAGGCTCGCGGTGCGCGCCTTTCTGGCTCCAGCCTGTCCGCATCGAGCGATCGCTGGGGCCGATGCACCCCGCCGCCCCCGCCGACTTCCAGCAGCGCGCGGCGGCCGCTTTCACTGCCGTGCGACCTGCGAGGCGATCCAGGGCTACACGCCTACGAACTCCGTCGCTTGCGCCCCAGTCGGCGGGCAGCTGAAGCGCGCCAGTGCCCCCCTGTGGTGTCGCACTCGGCGCTCCTACAGGGCTTCCCTGGCCCAGGCATCGCTCTAGGCTGCGGTCTCAGGGTCTCGGGAAGGGACTCATGACGCCGGACCCCATTAACTTTTAGCATCTCACTGCTTCTCTATGTCTGGATGAGCTGAGACCATGGCTTTTGCCGGTGACCGACACTGACGTTCTCAATAGATTGGCGTCGTCGATGTCGTTTGCACACGTAGCGCCAGACGCCGTGCGGAACGTTATCGGGGTCGCTCCGGGCAATCGGCGGAGCACGAGCGTGAATGCACCTCTGCGCGAACAGCTTGACACGTTGTGGTCGGCTCAGCAGGCGGGCTTCTCTATCCATTCAAGTGTTGACGCATTGCTGACAAAGCACTCGGAGCTTCCGGGGGAAGTTCGCCAAGCAGGTACATCTCGTTTGTGACAGGGCAGTGCACGCTTCCTGCGAGCTCCTGAGCTTGCCTTGCCTTGCATTGCCCTCTGAACACCCTGCGCCCTACAGTCAAAAACACTAGTAAGGGCGCGCGACTTTGCTGAGGGTACCCATGCGTCCTTGCTCTTCCCTGCTCTTGCGTCTCCGTCCTTCCTTGGTTTCGTCTCGGGGTTTTCGTCGTCCGCCGCCCCAAAAATCCCAACTTCGGCTTCCAAGGGTCTTGCGTCCTCACCGCGCGTCCTCATTAGGGTTTTTGACTGCAGAGGGCCGGCGGGGTTCTCGCGCTGCTGCCGTAGAGAGGGTAGCGGGCGCTTCTGGGGCAGCCTCCCGTGGGATGGGTGCGTGGCCTCGGGAGCGAGACCGGATCACGGTTCAAAATGGAGGGTTTCCTCCCCAGGCCCCCTCGCGTTGTGAGGAGGAGGGGGAGGAGGAGGAGGAGGAGGAGGAGGAGGAGGAGGAGGAGGAGGAGGAGGAGGAGGCGCGAGCCTGTTGCAGTCCACAAGGGATTCACTAGCCTCGGGAGCGCAGAAGCGCAAGCGCGTCGCTGTTTCTGCAAGGGATTTTTGGGGCCTCGGGAGCGCGACTCGCGCCGTAGGCCGGAAGGGACACTGGCCTCCAGAGCGCGAGCGCGACGTTACTGGTGCCTCGGGTTCGGGAGCGCGAAACCCGTTGTGCTTTAGAAAGGGCTTGTGGATTCGGGAACGCGACGGCGTCTCAAGTCAGAAGGGACTGGGGCTTCAGGAGTGCGACTTCGTCGTAGGCTGCCTGGGGTTTGGGCTTCGGGAGCGCGCGAGCGCGTGGTAGTGTATAAAGGGGTGGCTTTGGGGAGCGTGCATTAAATTACGAGAGGTTGTGGTCTCGGAAGAGCGAACGTGAGGCAACTTACGAGGGATTGTGGCTTCAGGAGCGCCGACGCGTTTCGATTTGCGATAGATCATTGCCTCGGGCGTGCGAGTCTGTTGTACTTTACGAGGTGTTGTGGCCTCGTGGGCGCGAAGGCGTTGTATGTATCAAGCGTTGTTGCCTCGGGGCGTGCGAGCGTGAGACATCTTCTCAGGGATGGACCGTGGCTTCGGGCGCGCGAGCGCCCTGCAGGTTACAAGGGATTGTTGCCACGTGAGCGCGAGTGTGTCGTAAATTCACGCGCGCGTGCGTGTGTGAGAGAGAGAGTGTGTGTGCGTGTGTGCGTGTGTGTGTGTGTGTGTGTGTGTGTGTGTGTGTGCGTGTGTGCGTGTGTGCGTGTGTGCGTGTGTGCGTGTGTGTGCGTGTGTGCGTGTGTGTGTGTGCGTGTGTGCGTGTGTGTGTGCGTGTGTGTGGCTGGCCCCGGCAACGCGCATTCGTGTATTCAGCCAGTGATTGTGGCCTCGGGAGTGCAAGCGCGTCGTGATGTACGAGGGATGTTGGCCTCGGGGGCGCGAGCCTGTTGTACTTTTACGTGTCTCAGCCCCCCCCCCAGAAATTTTGATCACCTCCATCCGAGAACGTACACACTTTTTCTGGCCAGGGGCCCTCGTGCGTTATGCAACAGTTTCCGCCACCGGGACCAGAAGTATTGTTATTGTTATTCTTGTCATCAGTAGTATTAATTTCAGATTATTCGTATCATTGTTGCTATTATGAGTCTTCTTATTCTTCTTCTTACTCTTCTTCTTATTATTATTCTTATTCGTAGTATATTGAGAGCCTTCGCTCTATAAGTTTGCGGGAACAGGGAACCTCGGCCTCGCGGCGTGTTGGCCCGCCAGCGGATCTCCTGGCGAAGTGCACGGGCATCTTGGCTTGATAGCGCAGCAGCGCCTGCAGAGGTGAGTGTTAAGGCCCAGTCATGCGACCCCCCCCCTTCAGTTTCGTTCAGTGCGTCGCCCGAGCGTCGCCCGTGCGCCGGCCCTGGTTTGCGTCTCTGTCCCGAATCCCGGCCTCCCAGAGTGCGTGGGCGACATATGGCGCGACTTCGGAATTTCTCTGGCGATGTATAGGTTTCCGACGCCGGTGCACCAGCAGCAATTTTGGCGGTCGTGGCGCACTCTAGTTCGACGGTCCACCAAGGCGTTCTGTCCGCCCCGTGGGTGCCCGCCGCGTTGGCGACGCACTTATCAAATTGCTTCCTTGCGAGGGCGACGTGCACGTTCGAGAGGGCGGCTGGCCTTTTCGGCGGCCGACGCACGGGCGGCGCACGGGCGACGCACCTCTTGTCGCGAAGGGGGGGGGTCAGCACGCCGGTCGTCTTACTGGGCCTTACTTTCATCGCATTCCTGTCACGAGCGCGCACAACATGTGCAGCCGTTGTGTGCATCTGAGAGCATGGTAGGAGAGCTTAGCGTTGGTTGCGTGCGGTCTCTGCATTAGCCCTTACATCGAGAAAACGTGAGTGCTAGGTTTTCTGGATGGGGGTTGTCCAGAGGGTGTTGTCCATAGGGGGTTGTCCGCAGACTCGGGGATTATCCCGATGGTTTCCTAGTCCGTTCGCCTCGATGTCTCAGCGGAATCCTCAATCGGGGACGTCATTGTCATCAATGCTACCACAACTTGTCACTGGGAGTCGGGAAGTGACATGCTGCGACTTCGTGGGACGGCCGCCACACATCGCGACCACAGCCTCCTCGTTGTCTTCGCCGTCGCCCTCCTCCTCCTCCTCCTCCTCCTCCTCCTTCTCCTCCTCCTTCTCGCCACCTCCGCCGCCTGCCGCCCGCCGCCGCCGCTGGCTCCCGCGGCCCTGGCCCGCTGCGCTGGCCCCGCCGCCCGTTGCCGCCGTGCGCGGCCCGCCGCCGGCCCTGCGCGGCCCGCCGCCGAGGAGTGGCACGCCGCCCGGTGGACCGCCTCCAGCCCCGCTGCGCCCGCCCGCCGCCGCCGCCCGAGGGCCTCGTCGGCCGCCTCGTCTGCTTCGTCGGCCTCGCCGCCGCCGCGGTGCGGCAGGCGGCGGGGGGCAGCCCGACGGCGGCGGCGCAGGCGAGGGCGAGGGCGAGGGCGAGAGGGCGGCGGCGTCAGGCGCCGACGACGTCTGCGGCGGCGGCCGCGTCGGCTGCGGTGTCGGCGGCGCAACGGCGGGCGGCAGGCGCTGCGCGCGCTGCGCGCGCTGCCCCTGCGCCCGCGGCGCCGGCTCGCCGCGCTGCCCACGCGCCCGCTGCCTGCGCCGCCTGCTGGCGCCGACGGCGCCGCCCGCTGGCGGCGGCTCGCTGCCGCTCGCCGTCGTCGACGACGTCGTCGTCGTCGTCATCGGCGGCGGCGGCGGCGGCGTCTCGTCGGAGGCGGAGGAGGGAGAGGAGGAGGAGGAGGAGGAGGAGGAGAGGAGGAGGAGGAGGAGGAAGGAGGAGGAGGAGGAGGAGGACGAGGAAAAGGAGGAGGAGGAGGAGGAGGAGGAGGGGAAGGGGGAGGGGGAGGGGGAGGGGGACAGGGGAAGGAACCCGAGGACAGACACAATCCGACAGGCAGGCACAGAGTACACATTATGACAGAGAGGCAGACAGACAGGCAAACCTACAGACAGACCGAAAGGCAGACCGACAGACATCATGACAGAGACAGAGACATATACACGCACAGAGAGAAAAAAGAGAGGGAGAGAGAAAGGGAGACATATATATATATATATACATAGAGAGAGAGAGAGAGAGAGAGAGAGAGAGAGAGAGAGAGAGAGAGAACAACATAGCATGCTCGGTAGGACGCGCGCGCGTGCCACCCACTCAGCAGGATTGTGGGGGGTGGAATGCTCCTGTGCGCGCTCGCGATGCTCGTGTCCATACCCCCTCCTACCTGCCTCGGCTGCGCTCGGGAGCGAAGTCCCTCTTCGCTTCTACCCCGACGCAGCTCCCGCACAGGGAAAAAAGACAGCGCGCGCGACACCACCGTGGATGTCTCGCTGAGCGACTGCGGGCGTTGGGGTCTCGCCGCGCGGTGGAAACATCGCGCGGGCGGTGCGTGATGGAATCTATGGCGGCGGCATTGGACAAGGAACGTCTTCCTGGGGCCCAGACCCTGGCGCATTCCTTATTCCCTACCTAGGCTCTGTCTAGAAGGGTTCTTACTGTATAAGTTCAAAGGGCCGGGCAGTGGACCACGCCCTGGGCGGTTCCCCCGGCATCCGCCCCGCGGTTCCCCCAGCTTAGCTTAGCTCATCTTAGATTAGCTTATCTCATCTTAGCTTCGCTTATTCATCTTAGCTCAGCTTAGCTTAGCTTAGCGTTGCTTATCTCATCTTAGCTTATCTGATCTTATCATAGCTTAGCGTTGCTTATCTCATCTTAGCTTATCTTAGCATAGCTTATCACATCTTAGCATTGTGTTATCTCTTATTAGCTTATCTCATGCTTAGCTCATCTTAGCTTAGCTTAGCGTTGCTTATCTCTTCTTAGCTTAGCTCATTTGATCTTAGCTTAGCTTAGCTTCATCTTAGCTCAGGTGTATTCCCTACCTAGGCTCTGCCTAGAAGGGTTCTTACTTTATATGCTTAAAGGGCCCGGCAGTGTTCCACGCCCCGGGTGGTTCCCCCAGGATCCGCCCCGCGGTTCCGCCAGTGACGTTCCCTTAGCTTAGCGTTGCTTATCTCATCTTAGCTTAGCTTATTTCATCTTAGCTTAGCTTAGCTTCATCTTAGCTCAGTTTTATCTTAGCTTAGCTTACCTTCATTTTAGCTTCGCCAAACAAAAACAAAACCAATGCGACAGTGTAGATGTAGATGTAGATGTAGGTGTAGGTGTAGATGTTGATGTAGACGTAGGTGTAGATGTAGGTGTAGATGTAGATGTAGATGTGAGTTTCGCTGCTGATGTTGATGTGGATGTAGATGCAGGTGTAGATGTTGATGTAGTTTTCGGTTTAGATATAGATGTTGCTTTCCTAGATCCTCCAACTCCTAGGTAGGGTCGCACTGGGATAATTGTTTAAAGGCGAGGTGGGTGACCCACGTTTGGCCGCCCATCGGTCGCCAGAACCTGGGTTCCTTGTCGAAGGCCTTCTTATCTAAAACCTCCACCGTGTGAAGCT
>CAUYUJ010018631.1:147500-153099 GCA_963575745.1 Prorocentrum cordatum
CGACCCCCTTCTAGGATTAAGTCGGGCCTGTCCCTCTACATGAGGGAGATTCAAAACATACTGTAAGAATCGTAGGGTGACGTTTTATGGAGCATTTTTTTGGCTATTTCTGAGCACTTCTTGAAAATGGTTTCTTTTTCTTCCAACATTTCTCTGTAGGAGGACATGCCCGACCGAATTCTAGGGGGGGTCCTTTTCATACTGGCTCCCGTAAGTCCGATGAAGTCTCGGTAGAGCGCGCCGTTCTTGAGTTTGGGGGGGCCTCCGGGGCGTCTCGTAGTACACTGTGAGCAAGTATCGAGCGGGAGCCATCTTCGTCTGAGCTGGGCTTTCGCACCAAGGAGCAGATTGCGATGACGTCTCGAGCGGGAGCGCCATTCTTGAGTGTGATCATGCATCTGACCATGGCGTCTCGGAGTAAACTGTGAGGACGTATCGAGCGGGAGCTGTCGTCGTCGTAGTTGGGCCTTCAACCACTTTGCTCAATTGCGAGGCAGTCTCGAGCGGGAACGCCGTTCTTGAGTTTGGGGCCCTCTCTGACCTGTGCGTCTCGGAGGAAATTGTACGGTATCGGGCGGGAGCCGTTGTCGTCGTAACTGGATATTCGTTCGGTTTTTTGATTTGCGAGCACGTCTCAAGCGACAGCGCTGTTACTGAGTTTGGAGGTCTCTCTGGGCAGGGCGTCTCGGAGTAAGTTGTGAAGGGGTATCGAGCGGGAGCCGCTATCGTCGTACTTGCAAGCGCACGTTGGTCTCCAAGCCGCGCTCGAGCAAGAGCTTCGGTTTCAAAGGAAATGCAGCCGGCGTCGAGACTAGAGCGCCCAGAACCGGTTTTAGAGGTCAATATTGATTACTCTCCAGAGGTGTGCCATCAACGAGACGACAACGACGAGACGACGACGAGACGACGACGACGACAATGAGGCTGTCACGAAGACGACGGCGGCGACGGCGGCGACGTCCTCCATCCTCTGGGAGTCTCCCGCCGTAGGCCTTCGACGAGGTCTCCCAGGAAGGCCTCCCAGAGCCCCAAGATGCCCTCAGCGCCTGGGCGACACAGAGCGGATCGCGACGGCCAGTTCCCGGGCCCAGAGACCGCGACCGAAACGGGTCGGGAGGAGAAGCCGACCCCCGGGGAATCAGTCGAGATCCCCCGGGGGGTCCGTGCCACGAAGCAGCGACTGTATCAGGAAGACAATTATCGGGTTTGGAGGATGGGGCTGGGAGAAATGACCATCCCATCCATATTGCCGCGTATGTTGAAGGTGCTTATTGCACAGTCGTGCACTGTATCTTATCAACCCCTTCCTCCCAGCACGATTATTTCGCGAGGAAAAACACGGACACAAATAAACGTCGATTCCCAGGAACATGTGGGAAACCGTGGGAAGTGGATGGGGAGAGGACGACGCTCGAGAGAAGATGGGCACACATGGGACGTCCTGGGATCTGTGTCCATTTTCATGTGTGTACCCCCGGGCCCCCTCTGTACAGTGGTCTCTCTCATCACTGCGACGTTGGAGGGGAGGGGAGGGCTAACGTGCTGCAGAGGCTCGATCCTCGATCGTCTCTCCCTATCGCCCCTGCTGCGCCCTGCTCCCGCTCTCCCGCGCCTCCCGGCGCTCCAAGTCGGCGGCGCGCCCAGGGGAAGAACGTGAGAAGGGGAAGGGCTTCTCAGAAGGCTCGGAAGTCCCCCAGCCTCTTGAGAAGTTTTCGAGGTTTTCCCCGAAGACACAGAATTTCTCAGCCCTCGTGGAGGGCAGGCGGGGCTTGCCTTCTCGCGCGAGCGACGGAAGAAGACGGGGTCGTCTTCGCGGGCGTTGGCGCGCAAGCTGCCCGCGTGAGCTCGCGCGTGGACGCCCTCGCTGTTAGTGTGTCGGCGGCGAGCGAGGGGGGCAAGTGAGAAGGGGTGGGCCTTCTCAGAAGTTTTTGAGAAGTTGCTTGGAAGCCCCCCCTGGCCTTCCTGAGAAGTTTTCTAGCCTTCCCTGAAGACGCAGACAACTTCTCAGAAGGCCAGAGCGCTTCTGAGAAGTCCCGGTGCCACTGCCTTCTGAGAAGGCCTTCCCCTTCTCACTTCCTTCCCTCGCTCGCCGCCGAGTGTTCGCCAAAGGGGGACGCGGGTCCTGAGGGAAACGCGTCCTGAGGGTTTTCGCCGTTTTCGGGCTCTCGGGATGGGCCACTGGATTGTCGGAAAATTACTCAGGATGAAGATCTCGTCCTGGAGGAAGGCCCTGGGGTCCAGGACCCGTTTCCCTCAGGACCAGTTTCTCCATGCTAACCAGTGTGGCATGCCGCGCTGGCGGCCTGCGTGAGCCGCAGCGTAAGGTGGCTGTGTCACGCTCGCGTAGGACCCGCTGTTTTTCGTCCCTCACGTGTCGCCGCTGCAGTTCTACTGTCATGGAGTTGCTGGCATGCGGCACGCTATGGGCGTCTGGTGAGAAATGTGCCCTGGAGGTTTCAGACCTTGTGGGATTCCTTATCTGATGAGGGCGGCGGTGGTATCCGTGGTCATGCCTCAATTGGTTTCCCACCTGCTTTCAGACCCTGAATTCCTTATTCAAGGGTTTCTTATCCAATGCCCTCACCGACCGTACGTGTTTGCCAGCGTGGACCCCAAGCAGTGAGTTGTTGCACCCTGGATGTGTTAGCCACGTGTTACAACCTGTGAGGTGCAAACCATCCGATGCAATCCGTGTGGCACCAGCAGTGTGCTGCAGTGTGAGGCGAAGGCTCGGCGGTGCAAGCCATGTGGCACACGCTGCGCTTTTGCAAACGATGTGGTGGAAGCTACGTGGTGGAACCTATGTGGTGCACGCAATGTGTTGCAGGCTGTGTGGCTCCGGCTATGTGGTGAAACGTCCGTGTGCGCCGACGAGCCGAGCGCCCGGAAACAGCCTGGCCGGCGCGCGAGCCGCCCGCCGAGGCGCCCACGGCCGGCGGCCGAGCGAGCTCCCGGCAGCCCGTGCCAGCGCATGAGAGGCGGCCACGGGGCGGGGCGGCGACCGGGCAGCACTGCCGCAAGGCTCACGCCGAGCGCACGAGGCGCCCGCGAGAGGTGCCCGCGGGGCGGGGAGGCGACCGGGCGGGAACACCCGACGCGGCCACGGGGCGCCCACGGGCGGAACCAGGGCGACAATCGCCCCGCAGCGGCGATGCATCGGCGATGCGGCTCGATGTGGAGCCCGAGGTTCTCCATGCGGACGTCGCCGATGCGCCGACGTCGCGGACATGCATCGCCGATGCGTTGGCGATGCGTCGGCGACGCGCGCCATCTTCCGACCCCGTCTTCTCGGAGCACATTTTGGAGGCCTCCCACCATGCCAGCGCACGGGGCACCCAGGAGGCGCCCTCGGGCGGCGACTTGGCCAAAACCTGGGGAGCCAACCCAGTTGTGTAGAAACCAAGTAAGGTCATCCGGTAATGACGTACAAGCATTGTTTTTGGAAGATGCAGAACCCTGCGTGGATATATATATATATATATATAGCGCCCGGGGAGCTGATCGTTCCTGACATCTGGATGTACTCGGTCCCCCTCGGGCCCAAAGATATCCAGATCCACGCTTCCTTGGGTTCCTGAGAGATCGGTTTTCCAGGCAGTGGATCTGTACACGCTCCACCATGCATGACAACCATGGTTTCCCTTCCGTCAAAGACATCCGGAGTCGTGTTTTTTTTCGCAACGTGGCTCACCAGAGTTTTGGACCCCTTCCTCGGGACCAGCTTTTCATCCTGAGTCGTTCTTTCGGTGGCTCTGGGGCCCAGCGAGGGCCCCCGTAGGCAGAAAATTAGCAATACATTTTTGTCGTGATTTTTCTGCATCGGGAGGATGTCAGGGTTCGAACGTTCTAGAACCGATCACAACGCTGTTTAGCTTGGCTTGGGCATCTGTCTTGTCTTTAGACCTCGTTTTTCGTTTCTGTTTCGCTTCGTTTTTGGTTGCTGCTTTCCACGCCTCGTCTCGTCGGGCGTGCCAGACGACGCGGCGTGCGAGCGGGCACGCGCGGAAGCGCCCTCGGGGCGCGCCGGCGTGCGCCGCGTGCGAGCGGGGCACGCACGGGAGCGCCGCCGGAGCGTTGGGCCTGGCGCCGCTCACAGATCCTCCGGGACATTGCTTTCACCGCCCCCTGCTCGGACGAGAGCCACGGGGGGACCCTCTCGGTCGAGGAGTTCCCGTTCTCCTCTCCGAGCGGATGGCCGAGGGGCGCGAAGCAGCCTGGGTTCCCGTCCACGACGCCATCAGGCGCTGCCTGACCGACCTTGCGGCAGCAGCCCAGGTCGGAGGCCACGCAGTCGTCCCGCGAGCCTTGGGCGCGGACCTCCCAGGCACTGGAGCGAACACCCTCTGGAATCTCCACAGACTGACTTGAAGCTTGCGGGACCTCTTCGAAAGACCCCCGTGGCCCCGATTCGCTCCAGAGAGGGGGTAGTATTCATTGTGCCACTTGGCATCGCTCGGACGCGTGCATTTTTCCTCGGCGGGGACCATGGAGGAGCATCCTGGATGACTTAGCGAAAAAGCGCGCACGAAATCAAAAGCTACACGAGGAATGGACGCCCGAGCGATGGCAAGGCCACGCACGTGGCGTGGAGGGCGCAGCCCGCCTTCTGTGCCGCTCGGAGGCCGGCGGGCCGACTCCTCGCCCGCCGGGCGTGGCGCATCTGGCACTCCGCTGAGCACTCCGCCTGGACGACTGGTCCTTGAGCATCCGAGCCAAGACAACCTCAGGGGAACAAAAAGTGGCATAAACAGAAAAACTCGGAGGTCCGCGCGGATCTCTCGGATCGGCGCTGGGGCCCCCCGGCGGCGCCTCCGGCGCCGCCCCTGGCGCGCTCCGCGCGCCAGGGAGGGGGGTCCAGCGCCGATCCGAGAAATCCGCGCGGAGCTCAGAGTTTTTATGTTCATGTCACTTTTTGTTCCCCTATTTCTGGCCTCAGAGAACGACGGTCCACCGCTGCCCCCTACCATCCGCCACTCAGGCCAGGGACACTGGAAACAGCGAGGCAATACGGCTGCCCCAACAAGCTCTTCCGAGCGGCCCCCAAAAAACAGCTGAAAGCTCACCCTGAGGGAGCAGCGCCGCGCGCGAGCCCCTCCGCCCTGCTCGCTCAGATAACGACTCCCCCAAAGGTGCCAACACAATCCCTGCCTCTGAGAGGTCGGAACCGTGGATCACCCTCGACGACCTGGCGGGCCACCAGGCCCGAGCGGTGTCCACGGCCACCGCCGCAGGTCTCCTTGCCCGCGGGGGGCCAGGTGGCACGCATCCGTGAGCCTCCACTACGACCACACTCGAGGAAGCAGTGTGATCCGAGTGCGGTACACGGGCGTGTGGCGGGCAGGACCAAAGCGTGCTGCGCACCGCACCCACCACCACCTGCACAGGGCGGTTTCCCCCCCCCGTCACGGCATGAGTGACGAGGCCCTGGGATCCTGGACTGCTTCCGCCTGCCGCACGCGGCTAGGCGATGACAGCCCCGCAACCCCACGGCCCCGCCCATCCCGCCGCGGCGCATGCCTGGACGGCCTGCGATTATTTTTCTCCCCCTAGGACTAGCCAGGGGTGGTGAAAGGGAGGCTACCCGCTTGTTTTCCTGGTA
>CAUYUJ010018631.1:153199-199520 GCA_963575745.1 Prorocentrum cordatum
GGGGGAGGGGGAGGAGGGGGCGGAAAGGCAGGAGGAGGCGGAGGGGGAGGAGGATGACGGGGAGGAGGTCGGATTTCTGGGCTAACGCCACATACTTGGATCTGTGCCTGCTCATACCGTCTTCGGAGCTGTTCCGTGGCCACGGCTAGAACCTAAGCGCGCGCGCGCGAAGCGCGCGCGTGGTTCTAGCACACACACATATATTTATATATCTATATATATATATATATATAGATATCGAACTTGGTTTTGCCTAGGATGTCCATTGCGTTTGTGAAGGAATCCAGAGGGTACCAGACGCGGTCGCGCCCAGGTTCCTTGGGTTCTTCGGTTTTGTTTCTTCACAAGGGGTTTTCGTTAGGTTCCTTGGTTTTGTCTCCTTACGAGGCCTTGCCCGCGTTCCTTGGTCTCGCGTTCCTCGGGGTTGCCCTGGTTTCCCGAGTTCCTTGGTTATGTTTCATTCAAGTTTTTGACTAGGCTGGCCTTCCTCGGTTTCCCCGGGGTCCCCAGGTTCCCCGGGTGCCCAGGTACGCCAGATTCCCCAGGTTCCTTGGTCGTGCTCTCTTTTTGTTTTGGAAGCAATGCACAGACATGCCAGGCAATGCCATGGGAAGTTCAAACATGCCAAGCAATGTCAAGCAACGCCAAGCAATGCATGCCAAGCAATGCATACCAAGCAATGCATACCAAGTATTGCCGAGCAATGCAAAACAACGCAAATCAACGTCAAGCACTGCAAGAAATGCCAAGCAGCAAAAAGCAATGCAAACCAATGCAAAGTCATGCCAATGTGCCAAGCAATGCCAAGCAATGCCAAGCAATGATGCCAAGCAGTGCCGCTCAATGCTAAGCAATGCCATTCAATGCCGAGCAATGCCGAGCAACGCAATGCCAAGCAAGGCCAAGCGAGGCAACGCAATGCCAAGCAGTGCCCAGAACCGCCGCTCCGGAAGCGTTTACCGAATTGGGGCCGCGCCGAGTTCGTTGAAGAACCTGTGGGTGCCTGGCCTGCGCTGCACGGCCTTCCTCGGATTTCCCAGTTTCCCTGGGTCTCTCGGGGTTCCTTGGTCTTGTTTGTGTTCTGTTTTTGAGGAGGCGTGCCAAGCAATGCCAAGCAACGACAAGCAATGCCGAGCACTGCAAGGAAATGCCAACACAAGACCGAGCAATACCAAGCACTGCAGACATGCAAAGCAATTCCAAGCAAGGCCAAGCAGTGCCAAGCAATGCCAAGCAACGCCACACACATACAATGCCAAGCAATGCCCAGCAGTGCCACCCAAAAACCAAGCAATGATGCCGAGCAATGCCATTCAACATCAAGCAATGCGAAGCAATGCCACGTAATGCAAACAAATGCCACTCAAAGCCGATCAACGGAGGATAAGGCCAAGCGATGACAAGCAATGCTAAACAATGCCGAGCAAAACCAGACAATGCAATGCACTCCCGAGCAATGCCGAAGCAACACCGAGCAATCCACATCAATGCCAAGCAATGTCAGGCAGTGTCAAGCAACACCCAGCAATGTCGAGCGATGCCAAGCAATGCAGAGCAATGCCAATCACTTCCAAGCAGTGCCATGCACTGCCAAGCAATTTCAAGCAATGTCAAGCAGTGACAACCAATGCCAAGCAATGCCAAACAGTGTCAACCAATGCCAAGCTATGCCAAGCAATGCCAAGCACTGCTAAGCAATGCCACGGAATGCCAATGAATGCCAAGCAATGCCACGCAATGCCAAACATCGCCAAGCAATGTGAAGTAATGCCAATCATTGACAAGCAATGCCAATCAATGTCAAGCAACGCCATGCAGTGCCAAGCGATGCCAAGCAATACTTGCTCATGAAGCTTCCCCCCTACGTTGGCTCGCACCAGTTTCATCCCTACTTGCTCTCGCGATCTCCGAGTGCAGACTGCTGAACGGGAGGCGCGGTCGCGGTAGCGGTTACGCCCACGACGCCTGAGCAGCGCCCAGGGAGTTGCATGGCCTTTGCGCGTCCTCGGAGGCGGTAGCGACGACATGCTTCACAGTCGGGTCTGTTCAGCAATGTCTCATCTTGCGCCCGTCCTCCTCCTCCTCCTCCTCCTCCTCCTCCTCCTCCTCCCCCTCCTCCTCCTCCTCCTTCTTCTCCCATCCTGCGCCGTCTGGTCCCTGCTTGCCCCGCCCTTCCGTGCCCTGCCAGGCCCTGCCTTGTCCCGTGTCGACGCCGTGGCTTTTTTCACGGTAAGGCTCCCCGGAGGCCTGGACACCTTCTCCGACCGGCGTTTCACACGGTGTAGTTTTTTGATGGTCTAGAGCCCGGAGGCCAAGCATCTCGGCCACGCGCAGAGGGGGGCAGGGGGAGGGTGGAAGGTTTCTTAGAAGCGGTCTCCTTCCAAGAAGCCTCCCCCCCTCCCCATAAATCCCTCTGCGCGCCGCCAAAAGTTGCAAGCAAGCTGACACTTCTTCACAATGCAAGCATGTCTGGGATCCTCTCCTGCCGTGTCCCGTCCCCTCCTGCCCTCACCGAGCGCGCTCCACTACTCGCAGAGCGCCTGCTCGCAAACGTCCGAACAAACACATGTTCTCCTCGATGTGATGGGTCGTAACTCCCCCGCGGCACATCCAGGCCACTCGCGAGCAGTGACTCTGCGAGTAGTGGAACGCGCTTGTCTATGTCCCGTCCCAGCAGAGGAGGCACGGTGGAGGCGTTTGTTAAGGAATAGTCCCAGGAGGCGCCAGACCCTGGAGGATTCCAATGAGGGCGGCAGTGATATCCATGGCCAAGCCTCGATTGTAATTCCACCAGCTTCCAGACCTTGGATTCCTTATTTAAGGGTTCCTTATCCAATGCCCCCACCGTCCGTGGCCATTTTTGACTCAAGGCCATGGAGCGCCCGACGACCGCGAGTCGTCCGCGGCGCTCAAAGCGCGAGGGGCTCCTCGCTTTGGGCCAGTGCGACGCAGTTTTGAGCCAAAGCCTGGGTGTGAGGCGGGTGTCCTCGGCGGGATGGTGGCTCCCGCGCGGAGCGGTGCTTCCCCTGGCGCTGGCACTCGCGGCGCTCGGCGGCGGCGGCTGGAGCGGAGCGTACTGGGTCTGCTCTTGCGGGCAGTGGTCCTACGCGACCAGAGGGCGGTGCTTTGGCTGCCACGCCGTGGCCCGGCCTTGGGCGCGGGTGCGGGGATCGGCGGTCGGCGACCAACCCGTGCCCGACGCAGAGGGCTTCGTCAAGGCGGGCAAGGGCCAGAGGGGGCGCCGTAAGGCTGGAGCTGCAGCCACAGCTTGGGCTGGCAGTGCCTCGGACGTGGGCAGCGGAGGAGGCGGCAGCAGCCAGGGCAGCCAAAGTGGAGGCAGCCAGGCGAAGGGATCCCGACTGGCCGAGTTTGAGCGTGCCATCGCCCACCAGGAGGCCTGCTCCAGCCTCGGGGGCGAGGAATATGCTTTTGTGGCTGAGCGGCTGGCCGCCATTCGCGTCAAGAAGGATCAGGCTGCCGCCGACCAGGTACGCGACAAGGAGGCTGGCCTGTCCCCCACGGCGCGCCTGCGCAGGGCAGCCAACACGGCCAACAAGGCAGAGCGCAGGGCGGCGGCAGCACTCAAGGCGCTCGAGGCGACTGACGCCGCGGTGGCAGCAGCAGAAGCGGCGGTACAGGCAACGGCAGAGCAGCTGGAGGAGGCCGAGGAACGCCGCACCGACGCACGTGAGCGGGCGGCCGATCCGGAGGAGGAGGCGGCAGCAACGAAGTTCACACAGGAGCGATTGCAGGTCTCGGAGGATGACCTAAAGGCTGTGGGTGGGCTGTTCGTGCAGTTGCTGACCCTTCCGGCGGCGCAGCAGGCGGGCAAGTTTGCTGCCGCGTGGGAGTCGACCATGCAGCAGTTACAGGCAGTCGAAGGACGCGTTACAGACCGCGAGAGTTCACTAGCCACCAGTGCCAGCGAGCGTTGGAGCGACACCTGCCCCATCGATGGCGGCGAGATCGACTACGACTCGGACAGGGGCCCGGTGGGCGGGGTGGCGCTTGCCGCTGAGCGCGGGCAGGCGGAGCGCCTGCGGGCGCCAACTTCGAGCTGCTCGGCGTTGTCCAGGAGTTCCTGAACGCCGTTAGTGAGCCCTTCATTGTGGCGGGCGACTGGAACATGGAGCCGTTGGAGCTGTCGGCGTCATGGTGGCTTCTTTCGGTCGGAGGTGCCGTGCCGTAGCCGCCGCAGCCGACCTGCAATGGCAAGAAGTACGACTACTTCATTGTCTCGGTTGCGCCGGCGGCGCTCGCGCCCCAGGTCGAGGCCCCCCCCGCGGCCGACGACGACGACGTGCCCGCGCATGCCAGTGCGCTTCTCCTTCGCGAAGCTGGGCGCCTCGGCCCAGGTCTGGGTGCTGAAGTCCCCACGGAGGTTCGACGTTGCGCAGAAGGTGGTGGCTGAGGTGAAGGCTCGAGCGGATGCCCTTGTCCAAGGAGTTCAGCGGCAGGCTCCCCTGCTGGATGCTCGAGGCCATCCCGACGAAGCGGTGCGAGAGTTCTTCGATGTGGCAGAGGAGCACCTGGTCGGGCAGTTCGAGATTCAGGATGGCGGAGCCTACTGCGGCAGGTCTCGCGGTGTCCGCAGGGTCCAGAAGTGCCTGAAGGACATCCAGCGCCCCGAGACGGCCAGGAAGGCCAACACGTTGACTAGGCCCTGGGTGTCCCTGGGGGGGAGGGCTCGCGAGGCAGCTGTCGGCGGCCGCAGCGGTGCTGGCTCCGCCGCCTGGGCATCGGGCCTACATGGGGCAACTGAGGGAGGCTGCCCTCGCTCTGGTTCCGAACTTCACCCTGCCGGGCTGCGACGTATTCACGTCCGCGAGCATGCGGCTGCTGCTGGAAGAAGTCGAGACGTCCACGCTGTCTGGCGGCTTCCTCTTGGGGGCCATCCAGGCAGGCTGCCGCTGCCAACCGCGCCAAATCGGACGCCCAGCATGCGCGATGCCGCTGGGCGGAGTCCGCGGGCGACGCCCAGGCCGCAGGGGGCGGCGGAGCGCATGCGGTCAGCAAGCAGCAGCGCGAGGATAAGTTCTCAGTTCTGAGCGAGGGGGACCAAGAAAGTGCCCCTCCTGTCCCGCCGGTAGGCCAAGCGGCCCTGAACCAGACGCTGCAGGAGTGGTAGCGGCTCTGGGTGGACAGGAGGGCCCTCGACGCGCCGCGTCAGGACACGGGCGTAATGGGGACCTCGGCCGCCTGAGGGCTGGGTAGTGACCGTGGGCCTGCCTGCATCACTGGGGGGGGGGGTGATCGCGGCGGCCAAGACCTCCCCCAAGAAGACCGCCTTGGTCTGGGGCGGCTTCCACCCGCGACTGCTGCTTCACACTTGGGCCAGCCCTTCGCGGCCCGCGCGGCGGGGCTGCCATCGGCCTGGGGGCGCCGTCCCAGACCCTCAGGCCTCCTCGCGACGCTGGTCGCATTCCCGGCGAAGCCCGACGGCGGCAGGAGGCCCATCGGGCTGATGCCCTTCTGGCTGCGGCTATGGGGCCGCATGCGGAGACGGTGCTGCGCCAGATGGGAGACCGAGCGCGAGCTGCCCGAGGTCTGGGGCCGCAGCCCAGATGCCAGCTGCGACAGGGCGGCCTACCTGCACAACCTCTACCTCGGGGTGGCGCGCTCGAAGGGCTTCGAAGGAGTGTGCGTCTACTTCGATACCAGCAAGTTCTACGAGTGGGTTGACCGCCGGCAGCTCATCCAGGTGGCGGAGGCAAACGGCTTCAGCCCTGGCCTGGCGAAGGCTCTCTGCGTCGCCTACGCGGGCCCCAGGCGCGCCGCGGTGGACGGCGCTTCAGCCGGGGGATCTGCGCGAGCGGGTCGGTGATCGCAGGCTGCTCTTGCGCGACCACGATGGCTCGTCTGATGCTGTGCGACATGTTGCTTCGTGGTCGCGCCCTCCTCCAGGTCGGGCGCGTGGTCAACGTGATCGACGATGCGGCGGGGCGCGGCGTCGGCGCGAAGCAGATCCTGGCGCGCCAGATCAGCCAGTTCGCCACAGGGATCATGACCATACTGCGCGACAAGCGCCTGCCCACCACCTGGAGCACGACGAAGGCGCTGGCGTCGTCGGTCGACCTGCTGAGGGCGCTGCAGGCGCTGGAGAGCTGGCCGCTGTCCGCGGGCGCGTTCGTCTCATGGCGCCGTGACCTTGGAGGCGACAGCGACGGCGGGGGCCCGCCGCAGGGTGGCCGCGCGAGTGGCGCGTGAGCTTGCCGCCCTGCGGCAGGCGTCTCGCCTCGGTCGGACCTCCAGCCCGGGCCTGTGACGAGCAGAGGCGATGAAGGCGGGGCCTGCGGCGAAAGTCCTCTGGGGCTCAGCCACCTCTGGAGCGCCGCGCGGCCGCGCGCGGGCCCCGAGGGTGGCTGCGGCGAAGAGTGCAGGGCGGCTGGCCCCAGGAGCAGCGCTCAGCTTCGCGCTGCAATGCTCCGCAGGCGGCTGGCGCCAGGACCCCGGGTCATCGCGACGGGCATGGCGGCGCAGGCCTGCGCCGGTTCGACCTGGGCGCGCCGGGCCTGGCCAGCCGCGGACATGGCCCGCTTTGCGTCCAGCCCCAGGCTCGAGCGCAGCCAGAGGCCATGGTCGGCAGTGCGCGACCCCGTGGCTGCGCTGGTGCTCGCCCTGAAGCGCATTGGCTGGCAGCTCGCGCAGGGCGGACTTGCCGGCGGGGATGAGCTGGGCGCGGGTTTTCGACGCGCGGTGCTGGTCGCCCGCCGCCCTGGCGGAGCGTGCGAGTGAAGCGACCAGGCAGGCGGCCGCCATGGAGGAGTACCGCACGAGGGCCGAGGCGCTCTGGCCGTGGCGGCCGCCTCCAGCGTGGGCGCCAGTCAGTGGGCTGCTGGGCCTGAGAGCCACGGAGATCTGGACCCGCCGCCACGTGGGCTGCCTGCGCTGGCTGGTGTCGTTGCCCCACTGGCCCCAGGTGAGGCCCGCAAAGCACGAGTCCGACATCCGCCCCGTATGCCTCCTGCGACAAGGGGGAGCAGGGGCGATGTTCCGCCGGCGCTTCGAATACCCAGCCTGGCATGTCTGGAGGCATCGTCTTCCAGAAGAGCTGGGGGAAGGAGCCAGCGTAGCTCGCAACCTCGGGGAAAGGTTCGGCGAGTTGTTCGCCCAGGGCCTCTTCGTTGACGCGGCGCCGTTGTTGAATGGACCGCGTTGGCAGCCTCGCCGGGGGCGGCGGCGGATCGGATGGGAGAGCCCCGCAAATCAAGCCGCGCGCGCAAGGCCTCGACCCCGCCTTCTGCGGTGGGCGCGGCGCGGCGCAAGGCTGCCCCCCGTGGGCGGCCGCGACGGGCCCGGGCCCGACGCGCCGCCGCTTGGGCGGCCTCCCGTCACGCCTGCGCGCAGCAGACAGGGTGGAGGGTGGGAGACAGAACGCGCGCTGGGGAGGCACCCGCCGCGCGCGCTCGCGGGCGCGCGCGCGGCGCCTCCTCCAAATTGCAAGTCACCTGCAAAGCGCGCGCCCCGCGCGGGGGGAGCAGCGCCCCCCCCCCCCCCCGGCGACGACCCACCCCTGGCGCGCGACGGCGCCCGCGCCTGCGCAGCGAGGCCGCGGTCGCGTCGCACTTCCGCGCGCGCGACCTACGCGCAACCGTGGCCGATTTGTCCCCGACCACAACGGCGTACGCCTGCGTCTTCGCGCGCTCACGCCACTGCGGCTCAACCATGTTGGCGCCGCCTGGCACGCAAGTCTTCGCGGATGGCTCCTGACTTCAGCCGCGCCCCCGCTCTCCGCAGCGCGGGCTGTGCAGTCATTGCGATGTATCAGGGGGGCCAGGTCTTGGCGCCGGCCTGGGGTGCGGCCCCGCCGCGTGAGATGCCCGCCCAGTCAGCGCAGGCTGGCGAGGACTATGCGGTTATAGTTGCGGAGAGGAAGATCATCGGGACTTGCGAAATCCTCGGCGACTGTGAGGGCACGGTGGACTTCATCGGTGACCTACAGCGTGCTCAGGGGCCGCTGCGCGCCCATCTGTGGGCGCGGGTCGGCGACGAGATCGAAGGGGCCACGGCGAGGCGCATCCCAGCCCGCAACTCCGAGGCGGCGGTCGGGCGCGGCGAGGTCGCGGCGAGGGGGGGGGACGGGGGCCGCCTGGCCGACCAGAGGGCCAAGATGGGCGCTGGGCTTCATGCGGCGGACGACGAAGACATTATGCCACTCGAGGGCCTCGCGGTCCGAGCTCGAGGCGCGGCCGGGCATGCGGCGGAGATCGAGGTCCACGTCGCCGACCATGGGGCCAGAGACTGCAGGCCGACGGCGGCGCTCGAGGACTTCGATTTCGGCGTCCCCGAGCGGGGGGCCAGCGAGTCCGGCGCGGCGGCAGGCGGCCCCCCAGGCGCGACGGCAGCCGCCGTGCTAGCGGCGTCTGCCGCGGCGGCGGCCTCGAGCGCGGTGGAGCGAGGGGGCGCCCTTCCCGTGCGGAAGCGCCCCGCGGCAGCGGCGTCGGTGGGCGCTGGCGGCCTGGGCTCGGCCAGACGGTCGGCCGCCGCCGCGCCAGCGGCCGACGGGCGCGTGGCTCCGCGGACCCAGGCTCCACCGGCGGCGGGCGGCAGCGTGGCCCTCGGACGGCCGCCGCCGCCTGGAGCTGAGCCTTGGCAGGTCCGAGGACACCGGCTGATGATGGGGCGCGTGGGGGGCGAGGCAGGGGGGCTCCTGGCCTGCTTCGCGTGTTTCATGTATGCGAAGATGCCCAATATGCGCTGGCGCGGGCTCCGCGATGAGCGCGCAGGTGCCGCCGCCAGCCGAGCCCGCCATGGCTCAAGGGCGCAGGCGCGCAACGACCTTGAGCGCGGCCTGCTGCCAGGGTCCACGCCGAAGAAGGCCTTCGGAGCGCTCGCGGCGCCGACGGCCGAGGTGCAGAGCAGGCGGGCAGAGAAGCTGGGGCTGGAGGCGGGCAGCCACCGCGCCGCGAGCGCGGCCGCGTGCACCCACTCGGCGCAGGGCGGTGAGGATGAGCGGCGCGTCGGCCGCTGGCGGGCGCTCGGGCGCCAGCGCAACAGACGGCGTCCTCGTCCTGCCGCCAGCCGAGGCGGTGACCGCGGCGCACAGCTTCGCCGCGGTTGCGGAGGCGCGTGCCCGCGGGGCGACGGCTCGCCTGTCGAGGGCGGCCGCTGCGGCTGCCGCGCGTGCGCAGCGCAGAATTGCATGAATTCGTTTACACGGGCTTTCGCCCCCGAAGAGAAATTATCCCGGCAAAGCAACCTAACAGCGATGTGTATAAGCATATCTGGAAGCATTCCCCTTAAGATTCAGGTGAGAATCCAGTTGTAGAGTCTTGCTGTTCTCGCAGTCGCAGTCGCATTCGCAATGACAGTCGCAGTGGCAACGGCCTTTGGATCCAAGGGAATCCGAAGGATTCCTGGGGATTCCTAAGGCATCCTTAGGCATCCTTAGGAATCCATGGGAATCCGAAGGATTCCAAAGGATTCGCCTGCCTCGGCCTCAGCCTCAGCCTGCCTCAGCCTCAGCCTCAGCCTGTCTCAGCCTCAGCCTGCCTCAGCATCAGCCTCAGCCTCAGCCTCATCCTGCCTCGGCTGGCCTCGACCTCAGCCTCAGCCTGCCTCGGCCTCAGCCTCAGCCTCAGCCTGCCTCAGCCTCAGCCTCAGCCTGCCTCAGCCTCAGCCTGCATCAGCCTCAGCCTCAGCCTGCCTCAGCCGCAGCTTGCCTCAGCCCCAGCCACAGCCTCAGCCTCAGCCTCAGCCTGCCTCAGCTTCAGTCTCAGCCTCAGCCTGCCTCGGCTGGCCTCAGCCTCAGCCTCAGCCTGCCTCAGCCTCAGCGTCAGCCTCTCAGCCTCGGCCTGCCTCGGCCTCAGCCTCAGCCTCAGCCTGCCGCAGCCTCAACTTCAGCCTGCCTCGGCCTCAGCCTGCATCAGCCTAAGCCTCAGCTTGCCTGAGCCGCAGCTTGCCTCAGCCTCAGCCACTGCATCAGCCTCAGCCTCAGCCCGCCTCAGCTTCAGCCTCAGCCTCAGCCTGCCTCGGCTTGCCTCAGCCTCAGCCTCAGCCTGCCGCAGCCTCAGCCTCAGCCTCAGCCTCAGCGTGCCTCAGCCTCAGCGTCAGGCTCCCAGCCGCAGCCTGCATCAGCCTCAGCCTCAGCCCCAGCCTGCCTCAGCCTCAGTCTACGCCTGCCTCAGCCTCAGCCTGCCTCAGCCTCCTGAGCCTGCCTCGGCCTCAGCCTCAGCCTGCCTCAGCCTCAGCCTGCTTCAGCCTCAGCCTCAGCCTGTCTCAGCCTCAGCCTGCCTCAGCATCAGCCTCAGCCTCAGCCTCAGCTTGCCTCGGCTTGCTTCGGCCTCAGCCTCAGCCTGCCTCGGCCTGAGCCTCAGCCTCAGCCTGCGTCAGCCTCAGTCTCAGCCTGCCTCAGCCTCAGCCTGCATCAGCCTCAGCCTCAGCCTGCCTCAGCCGCAGCTTGCCTCAGCCTCAGCCACAGCCTCAGCCTCAGCCTGCCTCAGCCTCAGCCTCGGCCTCAGCCTGCCTCGGCTTGCCTCAGCCTCAGCCTCAGCCTGCCTCGGCCTCAGCCTCAGCCTCAGCCTGCCTCAGCCCCAGCGTCAGCTTCTCAGCTTCAGCCTGCATCAGCCTCAGCCTCAGTCTCAGCCTGCCTCAGCCTCAGTCTCAGCCTGCCTCAGCCTCAGCCTGCTTCAGCCTCAACTTCAGCCTGCCTCGGCCTCAGCTTGCCTCAGCCTCAGCCTCAGCCTGCCTCAGCCTCAGCCTGCCTCAGCCTCAGCCTCAGCCTGCGTCGGCTTGCCTCAGCCTCAGCCTCAGCCTGCCTCGGCCTCAGCCTGCCTCGGATTCAGCCTGCCTCAGCTCGGGCATTCAAAATATGACACAGGATTGGTGTTCTGGGAACACGAAGATCACGAAGTGGCCCACAGTTGGCTCCGTGCAATCAAAATATGGCACAGGAGTGGTGTTCCGGGAACACGAAGAACACGAAGTGGCCAGTTGGCGCCGGGCATTCAAAATGTGGCCTGGGAATGTTGTTTTGGGAACACGAAGAACACGAAATGGCCTACATTTGGCTCCAGGCATTCCAAATATTGCCTGGGAGTGGTGTTCTGGGAAGACGAAGAACAAGAAGTGGCCCACAGTTGGCTCCGGCATTCAAAATGTGGCCTGGGAGTGGTGTTCTGGGAACACGAAGAACACGAAGTGGCCAGTTGGCGCCAGGCATTCAAAATGTGGCCTGGGAACGGTGTTCTGGGAACGCGAAGAACACGAAGTGGCTTAGAGTTGGCTCCGGGTATTCAAAATGTGGCCTGGGAGTGGTGTTCTGGGAATGGATTCCTTTGGATTCCGAAGAATTCGCAAGGATTCCTAAAGATTCCTGGGGTTGTCCAGATCTGTCCGGATCCCGCCCAGACCCCCCTGGGGCTGTCCGGATTTGTCCGGATGCCGCCCAGACCCCCCTGGGGCGTCAAGATGCGTTTTTTTGAGACCACTAGAAACCTATCAGCAAAAGCTGTTCGGTAAAATATGCCACCACCGCGGCCTCTGGGAGGCGGGCTCCTGCGGCGGCCCTGCGCACCCGGCTCCCCGCCCCTGCGGTCGCTCCTCCCCGCGCCCTTGCAGCGCGCCGCACTTGCCCCCCCCTCCCCCCCCCCGCCCAGGGGGGGGGGGCGGCACATGGGCAAGCCATTCGAACCCGCGCACGCTGTAAGGGAGTTGCTCACAACCCTTCCGCTCCCGAAGTCAACGTTGATCTCAGCATGGGTGGTGGTTTGGGGGGCTCGAGCACTTTTGTCCGCCCTTGCCCCCTTCCGTTGCCGCACGTTCAATAGGAAGTTGGGGGGTCTGAGGGGGTCTCTTGCGCCGCAGGGAGTAGATTGGCGCAGGACCCCCCCCCCATGGAGTAGATCTTGGCTGTTTTTGTTGGCGCCTGTTTCGAGCGGGTGGGGTCTCCCCCAGAAACCGCGCTCTTGCAAACAGTCGCGGTTTGGAGCCAGACCCCCCCCTCCACCCTCCCCCCCTTGCCGCCCAATGTCGAAACGCCGAATAACAAAAAGTTCACATGTACGGGAGGAAAGAGGGCGGGAACCCGTGCTTGCTCGCGTCGCGAGAGAATCACGACGGGAGACTTTTGGCAGTTCTTCTTGGCCTTCGGGGGGGGTCCCTCGCCTGCCCTCCGGGGCCGGCAAGCCCCCGAGGCCAAAGGTTGTGGACGACGACCAATGGAGAGGAAGCGCGTTGCCAAATATTTTCCAGATGTCTACAACATGTTTACAACATGTCCTAAACATGCAATACAACAGGTTTCGAACATTTCCTTGTTTAGAGAATGATAGCAATAAAAATAGCAAAAGCCTTTTGAAGTTCATCTTTCATTCAATGATCGGATGGTGACAGTGTCCATTGTTGTGGCACTCCCAAGCCAAAGGGGGGGGGAGCGGGACTCTGCGGCGGTCAGGCGCCGCGCTCCCACACCCGCTGGCATCCAGCTGCTCTCTCCACGCCCGCTTGCCGCGGCCCCCCCCCCACACTTGGAGCCCCTCCGCAGGCGCTGCTGCTACTGCTGCTCGGCGGGCCGCTCGGGCGCCGGGCGGGCCGACGCGGCGAGCTGGCGCGGCCCCCGCAGATGCGGGCGGTGCAATCTGGTCGCGCCGGGTGTTCTCGCCCGAGTTCGGGCCCCGGGGCCCTCACAGGTCGATCCGGTTGGAAGAATGGCGCAGAAGGGTGCCATCGAGAGGAAAGAACCCCTAACTCTAACACCACAGTGAAGACGTGGCCTCACTGAGGTCCCCGTCTTTGCATTGGGGATTACAGAGCTGGGCGGCTTGGTTCGATTCATCTGCAGAACAGAGCCCCTGTCCCTGAAGTTTTTGCCCCTCCTAACGCAGGTCCCCTCCCAAAGGATAAGAGGTCACTTTATGGTCAATCAAGATGGGGTCCGGGGGTCGGGTCCTGATTTTTTGCCATGTCCCAATTTTTTGCGCAGCGACGGATCTCAGGGAGTGTCTCCGCGCACGCGCGGTCTCGCGGGGCGGCGAAGTGCGAAGCCCGCCAGCTGCGAGCGTTGGAGGAGGCACGGCGCGCAACACACGCGCACGAGGGGCTGCGGCCTGCCAGCGGGAGGCCCACGGGTCATGGCGTTGCCCTGCCTCTCACCGCCAGTGCTGACGGGAGGAGGAGGAGGAGGAGGAGGAGGAGGAGGAGGAGGAGGAGGAGGAGGAGGAGGAGGAGGAGGAGGAGGAGGAGGAGGAGGAGGAGGAGGAGGAGGAGGAGGAGGAGGAGGAGGAGGAGGAGGAGGAGGAGGAGGAGGAGGAGGAGGAGGAGGAGGAGGAGGAGGAGGAGGAGGAGGAGGAGGAGGAGAGGAGGAGGAGGAGGTGGAGGAGGAGGAGAGGAGGAGGAGGAGGAGGAGGAGGAGGAGGAGGGAGGAGGAGGAGGAGGAGGAGGAGGAGGAGGAGGAGGAGGAGGAGGAGGAGGAGGAGGAGGAGGGAGGGTGAGGGGGGAGGGGGAGGGGGGGAGGAGGAGGAGGAGAGGAGGAGGAGGAGGAGGAGGAGGAGGAGGAGGAGGAGGAGGAGGAGGAGGAGGAGGAGGGAGGAGGAGGAGGAAGGAGGAGGAGGAGGGGAGGAGGAGGGAGGAGGAGGAGGAGGAGGAGGAGGAGGAGGAGGAGGAGGAGGAGGAGGAGGAGGAGGAGGAGAAGGAGGGGGAGGAGGAGGAGGAGGAGGAGGGGAGGAGGAGGAGGAGGAGGAGGAGGAGTGAGGAGGAGGGGAGGAGGAGGAGGAGGAGAGGAGGAGGAGGAGGAGGGGAGGAGGAGGAGGAGGAGGAGGAGGAGGAGAAGGAGGAGGAGGAGGAGGAGGAGGAGGAGGAGGAGGAGGAGGAGGGAGGAGGAGGAGGAGGAGGAGGAGGAGGAGGAGGAGGAGGAGGAGGAGGAGGAATAGTAATAATAAGACTAAGGATCTCAATCATACGAAGACGAATACTAATCAGAACAACACGTATACTAGCAACAAATAAAATCACATTACGAAGTCTATTAAGAATACTGCGAATAATAGTAAGACAAGGAACGCATTATTAATACTATGAGGGTTCCGAATAACAATGTTAATAACAACGCTACTCATCAAAACAAGAACACGAATCCGAATTCTAATACTAACGCTCCGAATAATACTAAACATGAGAATGATGCGCATACTAATGCGAATGTTAATACTTATAATACGAATACGACTCATACAAATGTTTACACGGATTATACCAATGCTAATACCAGTATTAATGCTACAAAGAAGAATGCACTTACGAATATTCTTAATACTAATAAGATACATAATAGGAGGAGGTGGAGGGGGAAGAGGTTTTGGGACCAGTCTTGTTTCCCGCCACAAGAACAAGGGGGCGGGTGAGACCACAACGAAAGACCTCTAGCAGCTAACCCTGGATGCCGCCGCCGGCCTCGGATGGCCCGCCTGGCTCGGGCGGGCCCTCGGCGGCCCGCGCGAGGCGGAGGGCCTCGCGGCGCCCCTGCGGCGGCCCCTGCGGAGCCCGCCAGCCTGGCCGGTCTGCCGGCCCGCTGGGCTTCGCAGGCCTCCACGACTTCGCTGAAGTCGTTGTGGTTTGCGAGGTCAGGAGGGCCCACTGTGGCGCGCCCGTTTGCATTCAACGCGCGCGGAGCGCGCGTTTTGGGTGCCTTTGGGCGCGCTGAAGTCTTTTGGGGGCTGGGAGGTCGTCCGTCTCCTACCCGCAGCAGCGGCGGTGGAGAGTCGGGGCCTGAAGGGAGACCTCTTGCTCCCAGGTGGCCCCGTGGAAAGATTTTGGCCCGCGCCCACGGCCTGTGGCGGGGCCGAAGGTTTCGTTGAAGAGAGCTTGGAGGTCGGGGGGGTCTTCGAGGAGGACACTGGCCTTCGCTCGGAGTACGGCTGCAACATCGAGGACCCTTCGGACAGCTCCGCTGGGCGGACGAGGGGATATCCATCGATGAGCTGGACTTCATGGTGTCCCTGGCCGCTCCGAGGCAGACGTCCCATGCCGGGCGTGCTCAGATGCGCAAGCGCCGTCACTGACGCGAGGGTGGCGGCTTGCCTGCACGCGAGGCCCATGCGTCGGTGCTGAGCTGTTGCCCGTAGCGGCGGGGGGCCGCGCTCGGCTGCAGACGCTCCCAAGAAGGGGGCTGACAAGGCGCGCGGGCGGGGGGCGGGCTTGGAAGCGCCGCCGCCCTTGCCCTTGCGCCGAGGACCCGTGCCGTGCGCGCCCAGAGGAGCGCGGGCCGCGAGGTTGGCGGCTCGCCTGTGCGGGGGGGGCCACGCATCCGTGCCGAGCTGAGGCCCCGCGGGCGGAGGGCGGGGTTCAGAGCGTCGCCGCCTCTGCCCGTGCGCTGGCGGATCGCCCGCAAGAGGAAGCGCTGCCTGCTGACCTTGAGGAGGAGTTGGGCGCTTTCCTGGCCGCGTCCGCCCCGTGATTCTCGCGGTGCGAGGAACTGCACCGGCTGGTCTGAGGCCGCTTCCTTTCCTCTCGACGCCGGAGCCGGCGCGGTTCCTAGGGGCTGATGCGCTCCAGGTGCAAGCGCTGCCGCTGTGGGGTTCAGTCTCGGCATCCCGCCTGGCAGGCCCCATGTGAGGGGTGCCGCTCGGACGGGAGTGGGGGACCTCTCCCCTTTCTCCTCCGCGGCGCACCTCCTCCTCCTCCGCGGCGCACCTCCTTCTCCCCCTCCTCCTCCCTCTCGTCCGGCCCGAGTCGCGTCGCCATCGTTTCTTCTCAGGGCGACTCGGAGCCCGCGAGGAGGACACGCGCGGTTCCGCGCAAAGACATCTGACGACGCGATGTGTTCAAGACGTGGTCCACCAGACCTCCTCGTTTCTTTCCCAGGACAGCTGTTTGCGCTTCATATCTGTAGTATGTATGCATGCATGCATGTATGTATGTATGTATGTATGTAGGTATGTATGCATGTATATGTGTATGTATGTATGCATGTATGCATGTATGCATGTATGCATGTATGCATGTATGCATGTATGCATGTATGCATGTCTGCATGTCTGCATGTCTGCATGTATGCATGTATGCATGTATGCATGTATGCATGTATGCATGTATGCATGTATGCATGTATGCATGTATGTATGTATGTATGTATGTATGTATGTATGTATGTGTGTATGTATGTATGTATGTATGTATGCCTGTCTGTCTGCCTGCCTGTTTGTCTGTTTGCCTGTCTGTCTGTCTGTCTGTCTGTCTGTCTGCCTGTCTGTCTCTCTGTACGTATGTATGTATGCATGCTTTTATGCATGCATGTAGGTATGTGTGCATGTATGTATGCATGCATGCATGTATGCATGTATGCATACATGCATGTATGCATGTATGCATTCATGCATACATGTATGTATGAATGTATGTATGTATGTGTGTATGTATGCATGTATGTATGTATGTATGTATGCATGCATGTATGCATGCATGCATGCATGCATGTATTCATGTATGCATGTATGCATGTATGCATGTGTGCATGTATGTACGTATGTGTAGGTGTTTGTATGTATGTATGAATATATGTATGTCTGTCTGTATGTATGAATCCATTCATGCATGCATGCATGCATGCATGCATGCATGCATGTATGTATGTATGTATGTACGTATGTATGTATGTATGTATGTATGTATGTATGCATGTATATACGTATGTATGTATGCATGCATGCATGTATGCATGTATGCGTGTATGCAGGTATGCATGTATGCATGTATGTATGTATGTCTGTACACATGGATGTATGTATGTATGTATGTATGTATGCATGCATGCATGCATGCATGCATGCATGCATGCATGCATGTATGTGTGTGTGTGTATGTATGTATCTATGCCTGTCTGCCTGTCTGTCTGTCTGTCTGCCTGCCTGTCTGTCTGTCTGTCTGTCTGTCTCACTGTACGTATGTATGTATGCATGCGTTTATGTATGCATGTAGGTGTGTGCATGTATGTATGTATGTGTGTATGTATGTATGTATTCATGCATGCGTGCATGCATGTATGCATGTATGCATGTATGTATGTATGCATGTATGTATGTGTGTATGTGTGTATGTATGTACGTATGGGTAGGTGTTTGTAGGTATTGATGTATGTCTGTATGTATGTCTGCCTGTCTGTATGCATGCATGCATGCATGCATGCATGCATGCATGTATGTATGCATGTACGTATGTATGTATGTATGTATGCATGCACGCATGTATGCATGTATGTATGTATGTATGTATGCATGCATGCATGCATGTCTGTGTGTATGCTTGTATGTATGTATGTATGTATGTATGTATGTATGTATGTGCATGCATATGTGTATACATGGTTATATTTCTCTCTCTCTCTCTCTCTTGTTTGTCTGTCTTGTTTACGCATGTTCCAAGGATGGCAAACAGCTTTCAGAGGCTGACCATGGTGTGATCGAAAGGCGGTGCAGAGTTTCGAGGCGGGTCCAGCCGTGGTGGCCAGAGTTCCCCTCGAGGCCCCGAGAGGGGAGAACAGACATCACCAAGCCTCGATTCCCGATTATCCGGCCTCGGTCTCCGATCCTCAAGCCTCTGGTGCGCCACCGTGCGCTCGGGCCGTGGCCCCGCCCCGTGGAGCAGGGAGGACAAGGAAGAGGAGGAGGCGGAGGAGGAGGAGGGGGAGGAGGGGGAGGAGGAGGAGGAGGAGGGGGAGGAGGTGGAGATGGAGGAGGAGGAGGAAGAGGAGGAGGAGGAGAAGGAGGAGGAGGCGGAGGAGGAGGCGGGGGAGGAGGAGGTGGAGATGGAACGCGCTTATTGTCGGCCTACCGAACTTGTCCCAGGGCACGTTCCTGCCATGATTTCGAGGCGGACCCGGCTTGGCGACGAGGAGCCTCCTGGATGCCCAAGGACAGGGGCCGAACAGCGTCGAGAATTTCCCAGAGGTCTGCCCCCCTTCCCCAGCACTGGCTTTTCAGCATGGATCGTTTCTTGACAGTCCTGGGGCCCAGCGAGGGCCCCCGGAGGCCGAACATAACAAAACGCCCAACGCCGTTTTTTTTTGATGCGCTTTTGTTTCACGACGCGGTGCTGTCAACGGTCCTCGGCCCTCGATCCCCGCAAGAGCTGGCGCGCGCGCGCGCGCGCGCTCAGCGCCACAGCGCGCGGAGCCCCGAGGCGCCTGCGCCCTGGCCGCGGCCGCGGCCGGCGCAGGCCCCGCCGGCTTCCCGAGGCGCACCCTTCAGCTTGCGGGGGGGGGGGGGCCTCCTTGCGGCCCGCGGCGGGGGAGTCCTGCGGGGCGGCGGGGCATCCCGGTCCCGCCCGCCTCTCGCCCCCCCCCCCCCTCCTCGCTCCTCGCCCCTCCCTCCTCGCTGCTCTCTCGTTGCTCCTCGCTTCTCTGTTCTCAGTATCGTTGGACCTATCCCCATCCCCGCTGGGCAATGGTTTCTCAGCCCCACCATACCACCACCCCAGCTGGGGATATGACCCTCGAAACCCGAAGGGAACAGCCTGTATCCCCATTCAGGGGGGTAAATCGGCCAGTGGGGCCGAGGCCACGCCAGTGGGGATGGGACTCGGTTAAACGATGCTCATGTCCTCGCTCCTCCCTCGTCTCTGGCTCCTCGCTGGTCCCTCGTCGCTCACCGCCCCCCCGTTCCTCTCCCTTCTCTCCCTCCTCGCTCTTCACTCCTCGCCTCTTTACAGTATCCTCGTGGCTCCTCGCTCGAGGAAGGGGGGGGGAAAGGCCCTGGAGGGGGAAGACGGGCAGAGGGAGGCCCAAACACCCCCGCGTCGTGACAAAAATTCACGTCGGAAGGTTTTCGCCAGTTTTCGGCCTCTGGGGGCCCTCCCTGGTTCCAGGGACCGACAGAAGACGGCTCAGGCCGAAAAGCCGGTCCCAGAGAATGAGTCTAGACCTTTGGTAGTCCATGTTGCGAAGTACGTAATCACGTCGTCGGGGGTGTGGGGGAAAAAGAAGGGGAGGGGGAGGTGAGGGGGAAGAGGTGTGACTTTTTGTTTGTACGATTGCGACAAGGATGCGTTGGTATGTTTCCAGCCGCCTAGCATCACTCTCGTGGGCATCACCATCACCATCACCATCATAATCATCCTCATCCTCATCACCTTCACCTGTGGCGACCCTGTGTCAAAACTTTTTTGTGTTACGGCCTCGTAGAAGGATTCTATTCAAGGCAACCGTACAGCAGGAACACGTGTGATCAACATTTGCAAACAGGTGTCCTTGTGCGACCACCTTGCATCACAGGATTTGAAGTGCTGGGGATCCGCCCTGGCGGCGCCGTGCGATCGATAATGCTTGGGAGGGCAATGGGGAAAAACATGCAAAGCCCCAGAACGCTTGTGTTTCCACATGGGAAAGAGGCAACTGCTAGGACAACTTGTGACTGCCGTCATTTTTGTTATGCAGACCCCCCACAGTTAGAATCCTGTTAGCAGCCAGTGCAACAGGATTCCTTGTGTGGGGATTTTTCGAAAGCATTTTACGTCCGGGGGATCTGCAATGCCTCCACAACGAACATCCTTTTATAGCATCCCTTAGAAAGGGAGTCCATGTGTGGCGATCTTGCAACGAGGATCTTTCATTGAAGGGGATCTGTAGTAGCGGCGCCATGCGACCGACAATGCTATAGAGGAAAACACGGGACACAGAAAGCACAGTAAGACACATGTGTTTTGACATGGGGGATCTTGATGGCGCAGATCCCCCCACACTTTGGATCCTTGTGCATCAGCCTTTACACAACTATTCCTTTGTGGGGATCCAACGAACGGATTTGAACATGGGGGGATCTGCAGTGCCCACCACACTCAAAATCTTTCAGATTTTCCTTCAGAACGGGGTGATTTGTGTGGCCATCGTGCAACAAAGGCCAGCGATGGGATACGGGAAAACATGTACAACATCAGGTGCTTTCGCGCGAACAAATATGATAATGCCTGGGACACCCAGGGCTGCCGCAGTTGTTATTGTGCAGACCCTTCAAACTTCGAGTCCTTATGTAGCAGCCTTTGCAAACACATGTTCCTGGTTTTGGGGTCTTTCAAAACGATGTGAATTGTGCAGATTTGCAGTGGCCTGCACAACGAACGCCCTTTGGAAGTAGCCTTGACACAATGATTCCTTTCTTGCAGAACTGATTTTCAGTGTTGGAGATCCGCAGAGGCGGCGCCGTGTGACTGTGAGTCCTCGAGAGGACATGTGAAAACCATGCAACACAATATGTCGTGTGTCTGTGTGTGTGTGTGCGTTGGTCCCCGTTTGAAAACTAAGAAACCGCTCGGGGAGCTCGTTGCAGTCGTTATTCTCATGGTGCATGACCCTTGCACGTAGAGTCCTCGTGCAGCAGCCTTTTCAACAGCATTGCATGTGTAGGGCTTTTTAACAGGGTGTAAAGTGTGGGTGGTCTGCAGTGGCCATCATCGTTAAAACCATTGCAACGCGGCCTTTGCAACGGGAATCCTTTTGTGGCTTTATCACACCAGGATCGTATGCGTGGGGGGTCGGAAGAAACAACTATGCTAGCGAAGGGCCCGACCATATGCAGTTGCTAGTGCCGCAGCTGTGAGTATGGTCTTCGGTGAATTTCCCCATGGATCCACGGAGCGCGCGAAAGGCATGCTGAAATGGGGGAGCGCATGCGGACCGTGCAATTTGGGCCTTCGGTGGAGCTCTCTAGGAGGCCACAAAGTGCGAGGGGTGCGTGACGCCCACATGCGAACGCTCCCTCTGGGGCCTTCGGTGGAGCTCCCTATTGGGCCGCGAAGTGCGTGAGTGGTGTGCCGAAACGGGCGTGACGCCCACATGCGAAGGCTCCTTTAGGGGGTCTTCGGTGGAGCTCCCTGTGGGGCCATGAAGTGTGGTGTGGTGCGCCGAAGCGGGCGTGACGCCCACATGCGAACGCTTCCTCTGGAGTCTTAGGTGGAGCTCCCTATGGGGCCGCGAAGCGCGTGAGGGGTGTGCCGAAACGGGCGTGGCACCCACATGCGAACGTACCCTCCGGGGCCTTCGGTGGAGCTCCCTATGGGGCCGCGAAGCGCGTGAGGGTTGTGCCGAAATGGTTGACCTGCGGAGGGCAGAGGCAGAGATTGGAGGAGGGAGGGGGGCAGCAGGAGGGAAGGAAGGAGACGCGGGGCTCTGTCTCTTTTTGCAACCAGCTTCTCATGCTGATGTTGTTTTCCTCTTGAGCTTTCTCGGTCCCACGGCGCCGCCAGGGGTAATTCCACATAATCAAACATCCTTCTTGCAAGATCGCCACACAAGGATGCCCTGTATGAGCCCGGTCATATTTGTGGAGGCCACCGCGCACCTCCTATTGAACATCTATTTCAAAGGTCTAGTCAACAAGGATCTGTTTGCAAAGGCCGTTACATGAGGATCTTGGCGGTGGGGGATCGGGGGATGTGCACACTCTATAACACGACTTTTTCTCATTTGCCCATGTGAACACGTTTTTGTAGTAGTGATTTGCACTTTCGGTCGCACAGCGCCGCCACTGCAGATCCCTCCCGCGTTCACACATAATTTTGCAAGGTCGTCACGCAAGGACTCCCTGTGCAAATGCTGTTACACAAGGATTAGTGGTGTCCACTGCAGACCCCCGCAGATACAAGCTTTTTGAAAGATCCAGACAAACACATTCCTTTTGTCAAAGGGTTCTAGTTGTGGAGGATCTGCACAACGCGATCACCGGTTTTCTGAGCTTTTTCTTTTGTTCCTTGTGCAGGTGCTGGTATGATACGGTTTTGCATGGTTTCCCCGCTGTTGTTCTTATTCGTATTCTCGGTGGCACGCCGCTGCCACTTCGGGTCACCCACATTTGTAAGTCCTTCGTGTAAGGTAGCGACGGGAAGAATCCATTGCAGGGTTGTCCAGTTAAGTATGGAAGCTATCGCAAACGCCCCGCACCGAAATTCCTTTTGTTATGCCACCACACAAGAAGTCTCATGCGGGAAGGCTGTTATGAAAGATATCCATTGCAAGGCGGCCTTTGATGCAATCCTAGTGTAAGGCCATTCCCAAACAAACTCGGTAGGTCCGCCACAGGATCATCGCACGTATGCGCGTATGCAAAAGTAACACAGAAACAGCTGGTTGTCACCGCACAAACAGAGGGTCCAACAGGGGGACCCCAGCGCGAAACCCTGTGCCTGGCAGGAGGCATGAGCAAATATTATTGATTCGCTTCGCTCATTCTGCGGACACGTATTTTGCCATCGCAGCGTTTGCCTGCGCGTTCGTGGCCTCTTGTGGCCTCTTGAAGGCCGTTTGGGGGCCTCTTGGGGTCTCTTTTTGGGCCTCTTGGGGGCCTCGTGGGGCCTCCAGGGGGCCTCCTGGGCTCTCTTGGGGGCTTCTTGGGGCCTCTTGGGGGCCTCTTGCGGCGGAAGGCTCGAATTGGTGGTTCGTTCTCCATCTTGGGCCCCTCTTGGGGCCGTCTTGGGGCCCTCTTGGGCGATCTTGGGCGCCTTTGGGGCCGTTTTGGTGCCCTCTTGGGCCGTCTCTCGGGTCCCTCTTTTGAGACCCCTCGGGCCGTCTTGGGGAGGTCTTGGGGCCTCTGGGGCTATCTTGGAGCGTCGGAAGCTTGGGAATCAATGATTTTTTCTTCTTTTGGCCCTCTTTGGGGTCCTCTTGGCGCGCTCTTGGGGCTTCTTTGGGGCCTCTTGGGCCGTCTTGGGGCCATGTTGGGCGTCTTTGAGCGCTCTTGGGCCGTGATTCCGATTCGTGGGCCCTTTGGGAGCTGCCTTGAGGTTCACTGGGCCGCTCCTGGGGCGATCTGGATTCCCCGAAAACCGCTCCCGGGAGTTCCGGCATCCTTGAGCGGACCTTGCCTGGACCTTGCAGGGACCTTGCTGGGACCTTACGGGGAGCTTGCAGGGAGTCTGCCGGGATTCTTTTCGTCTGGGATCCCCCAGGGGCCGCCCCGCGCGCGCGAACATACATGTACTCTGTGAACCAGTTACTGGAGGTCTTAGCACGCCTCTGGCTCGCTGGGCCGGCGAATACGAAACCCCTGTGAGAATCCGTTTTGGCAGACAGGGAAGTTCTGCTTAAGATCCCCCCTGGCAAGCAGGGGAGGAAGAAACGAATCTCGCTCAGATCCATGTGGCAAGCAAGGGGAAAGAAGTCTCTTGTCGATCCCCTGTGAGAGCCTCTGCGGCAGGCAAACGGGGGGGGACATCGAGTCTTCCTCAGGACCCGCGCGAGCACACCTGACACGAAAGGGGGAAATGCACAAACCTCACTTCGGACCGGCCTGGGCTCTGGCGCGTGGGAGCGTGCAGCACCGCGCAAGGCTGGGGACCCAGGGCCAGTGACCAGAGACCTGGGACTCAGGGCCTGGGACCCATACCAGGCAGGGGACCTGGGGATGGCTGGGGACCGGACCAGGGAACCGGAACAGGGAGCGCCGCAGGTTTTTTTTTGTTTTTTGTTTTTTTTTGTTTTTTTGTTTTTTTGTTTTATTTTTATATATATATGTACACATACGTAAGAGACGTTCCAGAAACGGCCTCGAAGTGGTTGGCCTCTCTTCCTCTGAGGAAGGCGGCGGAAGGCTGCGGAAACAAAACGAGGGCGCCTCCGCCGGCCGAAGGTGGGCGGAAACGGCGGAAATGAAAGTCGGTCTCCCAAGAGATGGCAAGGCTTCTCAGTGCAGGGTTTCATGAACCCGCCATATACACATCATGATTGCTATTACCATTCTTGCTCATGTGGCCAAGTTCAATGTTCCAGAAAGGCGGCGTAGTTTGACCGACTCCATGCCAAAGCAGCTAGGAGTATCAAAAACATGTTGCCCTGGAAGGGGCTTTTCTTCACCAGGGAACATCCTCACTCCGCGCTCCCAGCTTCTAGCTCCTCCGGCTCCTGCCCCCTCCCTCCTCTCTCCTCGCCCCTTCGCCCTTGCTGCTCTCTCATCGCTCCTCGCTTCTCCATCCTCGCTCATCCCTCCTCTTCTCCACTCTCCTTGTCCCTTGCTCCTCGGTGGTCGCTCCTTGCTCCCCGCATCTGGCTGCTCCCTCCTCCCTCCTGGCCCTTCGCTTCTCGCTTCTTGATCCTCGCTCCCCTCTCCTCGCTGCTCGCTGCTCGCTCCTAGCGGCAGCGAGCGGACGAGCCAGAGAAATGACGCCAAGCAAAACCACGCAAGCCGTGCAGCTGGTGGGCACTCGAGCAGACAGGGGATCACCACTGTCGCAATGGAGTAAGCTTGCGTAGCTAGACCTGTAGCCTACGGTTCAGCCCTAGTCATCTGTAATGCCCTGGCCAGCGCGTGCGAGAGGGGCGAGAGGTGGCAGCGGGCCCCGTCGTTGCTCAGCGAGGTGTGTGGCAGGCGAAGGTGGAGCTCCCCGCCACCGGCGCCCGCAGTAAGGGCGGACAGTGGGAGCAGACCCTGCCGCTGCTCGGCGAGGTTTGGGACGCGGAGCTGGCGCCCGACGTCATCTGTGCCGCCCTGGAGGCCCCTGCAGCTGGCGGGGCGCACGAGGGGTGCCGTGGGCAGCCACGCCGACCCCGACGAAGGACGCCCCGGGAGGCCCACCCGCGGCCGCCCTGGGGCTGAGCGGGGGCGCGGCCGCGGCAGCCTGCGCGCGGTGGCGGGCGAGCGCCTGGGGACTGGCGCGTGCGAGGGGCCCTGGGCGGCGGTGCGGCCGGGGGGGCTGCGCCGAGACGCCGAAGCCCTCCAGACCCGCCTCGGGCCGGCCCTCTCGGGCGGTGCCTCGGAGGCTCTGGACGCGCGCGCGCGCGATGCGAGCGCCCCGAGAGGGGCGCCCACGCGGCTGGCCTGGTCTCCCGTGCGGCACGCAGGGGGTCTGGGCCCGACGTGTGCGCGGCGGGCCCCGTCGAGCAGGCCACGAGGCGCGCGCGGGGGGGGGGGCCTCGGGGAGGCACGCCCGCGAGGAGCGCGCACGAGGCGCGGGGAGGCCCCCCCAAGAGAGGCCCCAGACGCCACGGGTCGTCCCGCGCTTTCGCCCCCAGAGTCTGCGCCGGCAGAGCCTCGCACGGCCTCTGGGTGCCCCGGCAAGTCTCCCAGATGATCTCCCGGCAGCCCGAGGAGGGCAGCTCTTCCTCGTCCTCCTCCTGCTCTCTCTCCCCCTCTCGGAGTCTCCTGCTGTGTCGTCCATCCCTCGAACCTCGAGTCCTCCTGCTCCTGCTCCTCCTCCCCCTCATCCTTATCCTCCTTCCCTCCTCCTTTCGCATCTTCTTCCGCGCCTCGACTGCTACTCCTGCAGAAGAAGGCGTAGAAATCGAGTCCCACCAATCCGGTACTAATGGACGTAGACGTTCTGCACATCGAGATGTTTGTCGATCCAGAGTTTTGCCTGATACAGCACGCTGTGAACACATTCTCCTCCCCCTCCTCTTCTTGCTCCTTACTCTTTCCCCCTCCTCCACCCTCTCTCGCCTCCTCATTGCCCTCGTCGTCCACGCTGGCGTCGTCGTCGCCCTCGTCGTCGCCCTCGTCGTCGTGGTCGTCGTCGTCGTCGTCGTCGTCGTCGTCGTCGTCCTTCTCGTCTTCCTCTTTCTCTTCTGCCTCTTCGCTCTCCACCTCCTCTTCCACCTCATTGCCTAAGTTTCCACATGCTGCTTCTCCGCCTTTTCCATGCCTCCTCCTCTTCGTCATGCTACTTCCTCGACGTCGGTTTCCTTTTCCTCCACCTCCCTTTCCTTAGACGACTCCGTCGTTCAGTCCTTCGAGTCTCTCTCTCTCTCTCTCTCTGCCTCGACGATGACGACGACGAAGGCCGCGGCTCGACGACGGAAGACGACGACGAACGTTTTTGACCGACGGCCGACTGCGACCGACGACGACAGACGACCGACGTCGATGACGACGGACGAGCGACATCCGACCGTCGACGTCCGACGACACTGGACGACCCGACGACGAGCGACGATCGACGACGACCGACGACGGTCGGCGACGACGGCGATCGACGGCGGCGGGAGTGCGGGGCGGCCCGCGCCCCTCCGCAGGCGCTGGCGGCGGCTCTTCCCCCCCGGCCCCGCGCCGACGCCCGGGCACCCGCCCGCACAGGCCGCCTTCAGCTCCGCTCGCGGGCGTCGCCGCTGCCGCCGCTGCCGCCGGCGACGTCGGCGTCGTCGGCGTCTCGGCGTCGGCGTCGGCGTCGGCGTCGCCGCTGCCGTCGTCGGCGTCGTCGGCGCCTTCGGCACCGGGCGAAGGGGGTCGGGGGTCCGGGGGCTGGCCCTCTGAGCAGGGCACCCCCGCCACTCGGCAGGCGCGGCGGGCACAGTTCCTGGAGGGGCTGAACTCTTCCAAGAGACCTTCTGCCTTCCTGATGACAGTACCGCCCTTCTCGCCTCGCCCCTTGATGCGCGCACTTGTACGCGCCGCGAACCGAGACTTCCAACGCTTTCCGATTCCCCAAATAGTGCTTGCACTTAGGGGTTCTTGCTTGGCCCAACCATCTCGGGGTGAATGGCGGCTGTTGCGGTCGCCGTCGCCGTCGCCGTCGCCGCCCCTCGGGGCGAGTGGCGGCTTTTGCGGGCGGTGTCGCCCGTCGCCGCCGTCGCCGTCTCCGTCGCCGTCGCCGCCGCTCGGGGCGAGTGGCGGTTTTTGCGGGCAGTGCCGCCCGTCGCCGCCGTCGCCGTCGCACATATTCTCTTTTTTTAAATGAGAATAGACTCTACCCCCCCCGGGATTTAACGTTTCCCCCTGGGACAGTACAATTATATATATATATATATATATATATATATATATATATATATATATTCTGCACACTCGTCCATCCTAAATATGAAATCATATCATCCCAGCCAAACTGGTATCCCCCCCTAAGGTTTCGTTGTAAAAAAAACACTATGTGGTGACATTTTTTGTTCTAACATCGCACTTTTTCGCGAATCCCTTGCAAAAAAATGGGACGAAGTGCACACGCGCGCGTCGTCGCGCGCGCATGCCGAAATCCTTCAAAAACCTTCGGTGCCGGAAGGATTTCGCAATCGAGTTGCCAAAAGACATGCAAAACACATGGTTTCGCAACACAGATTTGCAAAAAAGCTTCCGCGCGAGCTCTTGCGAAATCTTAAGAAAACCATGGGTTTTTCAAGATTCTCGCAAAATGCTACCAAACAAACGGGCTTCGCGCGCGCACATGTCGAAATCTGTCGAACGCCCTTGCGCGTGTGCCGTCGCGAGAATCCCCTGCAAAAAACGGGACGAAGTGCAGACGCGCGCGTGGTCGCGCGCGTACGCCGAAATCCTTCACAACCCATCGGTTTCGGAAGGATTTCGAAATCGCGCGTCCAAAAAACCTACAAAAACCGAAGGTTTCGCAACACGGAATTCCAACAAAAGCGTGCGCGCGCGCTCTTGCGTCGTCGTCGTCGTCGTAGTCGTCGTCGCCGTCCTCCGTCCTCCCGCGTCGTTGTCGTCGTCGTCGTCGCCTACGTCGTCCTCTGTCTTTCCTCGTGTTCGTCGTCGTCGTCCTCTTTGGCGTCGTGGTCGTTTCCGTCGTCGTTGTCGCCGTGGTCGTCCTTCCTCCTCCTCCCTCGTCGTCGTCGTCGTCCGTCGTCGGCGTCTCGTCGTCGTCCCTCCTATTTCGTTGCCCTCGTCGTCGTCGTCGTCGTTGTCGTCGTCGTCGTCTTCCCTCCTCCCTCGTCGTTGTCGTCGTCGGCGTCGCCGTCCTTCCTCCTTCGTCGTCGTTCGCGTCGTCGCCGTCCTCCTCCCTCCTCGTTGTCGTCGTTGTCGTCGTTGTCGCCGTCGTCGTCCTTCCTCCTCCCTCGTCGTCGCCTTCGTTGGCGTCGTCGTCGTCGTCGTCTTCGTCGTCGTCGGCGTCGGCTTTGTTGTCGTCGTCGAAGTCGTCGGAGACGTCGTCGGTGTCGTCCTAGTCGTTGTCGTCGGTGTCGTCGCAGTCGGTCTTAAGAGGTTTTGCAAGCCAAGTTGCGGGTGGGTGGGTGGGATGTTTGCACGAGCAGCGGAGAGGACAGCTTCAAGACGGTCAAAGATTAATTCTCCTTCCTAAAAAAAGAAAAGACTCTACCCCCCCCCGGACTTAACGCTTCCCCCTGGGATAATATAATTTCACACATATATATATATATATATATATTCTGCACACTCGTCCATCCTAAATATGAAATCGTACCATCCCAGGCAGGCCGGTTTCCCCCCACTGAGGGTCCCTTGTAAAAAAACACTATGCGGTGGCATTTTTGTTCTAACGTAACACTTTTCACGAATCCCTTGCAAAAAAAAAGACGATGTGCACACGCGCGCGTCGTCGCGCGCGCATGCCGGAATCCTTCAAAAACCTTCGGTGCCAGAAGGATTTCGCAATCAAGTTTCCAACACACATACAAAAACACATGGTTTCGCAACACAGATTTGCTAAAAAAGCTTCCGCGCGAGCTCTTGCAAAATCTTAAGAAAACCATGGGTTTTTCAAGATTTTCGCAACATGCTACCAAACGGGCTTCGCGCGCGCGCATGTCGAAATCTGTCGAACGCCCTTGCGCGTGTGCCGTCGCGAGAATCCCCTGCAAAAAATGGGACGAAGTGCAGACGCGCGCGTGGTCGCGCGCGTACGCCGAAATCCTTCACAACCCATCGGTCTCGGAAGGATTTCGAAATCGCGCGTCCAAAAAACCTACAAAAACCGAAGGTTTCGCAACACGGAATTCCAACAAAAGCGTGCGCGCGCGCTCTTGCGTCGTCGTCGTCGTCGTCGTCGTCGCGGTCCTCCCTCCTCCCGCGTCGTTGTCGTCGTCGTCGTCGTCGCCTACGTCGTCCTCTGTCTTTCCTCGTGTTCGTCGTCGTCGTCCTCTTTGGCGTCGTGGTCGTTTCCGTCGTCGTTGTCGCCGTGGTCGTCCTTCCTCCTCCTCCCTCGTCGTCGTCGTCGTCCGTCGTCGGCGTCTCGTCGTCGTCCCTCCTCGTTCGTCGTCGTCGTCGTCGTCGTTGTCGTCGTCGTCGTCTTCCCTCCTCCCTCGTCGTTGCCGTCGTCGCCGTCGCCGTCCTTTCCTCCTTCTTCGTCGTTCGCGTCGTCGCCGTCCTCCCTCCTCGTCGTTGTCGTCGTTGTCGCCGTTGTCGCCGTCGTCGTCCTTCCTCCTCCCTCGTCGTCGTCTTCGTTGGCGACGTCGTCGTCGTCTTCGTCGTCGTCGTCGGCGTCGGCGTCGTCGTCGTCGCCGTCGTCGTTGTCGGCGTCGTCGTCGTCGCCGCCGTCGTCGTCGTCGTCGTCGTCGTCGTCGTGCGTCGTTGACGTCGTCGTTGTCGTCGTCGTCGTCGTCGTCGGCGTCGTCGTTGTCGTCGTCGTCGGCGTCGTCATCGTCGTCGTCGTTGTCATCGTCGTCGTCGGCGTCGGCGTCGGCGTCGTCGTCGTCGTCGGTGTCGTCGTCGTCGTCGTCGTCGTCGTCGTCGTCGTCGTTGTCGTCGGCGTCGAAGTCGTTGGAGTCGGCGGCGTCGTCGTCGTCGTTGTCGCTGTCGTCGTCGGCGTCGCTGTCGTTGGCAAGTGCCATTTGGGTGAATTGCACCGCATAGTTTGTACCACATCTTTCACCACATACACTGCACCTCGTAGATTGCATTCCACATGGTGCCGCGCGTAAAATTCACCTCGTAGATTGCATCGCATAGATAGCATCACATAGGTTGCACCGCGTAGATAGCACCACATAGATTGCACTGCGTAGGCTGCCAGAACCTGTTGTTCGGGTTCCACGCTGACTAACAGATCTTGTGCAAAGAAGCAGAGTCGGTCCTGGAGCTGTCGACACCTTCCCTGGGACATGCTTTCCTTCGCGGGCCGCCGTCTGTTTGCCACGGGGCCCAGAAACAGCTCGCGGGGCGCCACTGTTGCGGACAAAGCGCCTGTCGCCTGCCCTCTCACAACTATCTCACTGTCGTTTCCATGCTCTCTTTTATGGCAGCTGAGCGACGCACCAAAACGAGGTCGTCTGCGCCGACACTGGCGCGTAAGCTGCCCGCGTGAGGTCGCGCGTAAACGCCCCCGTCTTCAATGTAGCGTGCCACGCTGACAGTCCGCGTAAGCTGCCGCGCAAGGTCGCTGCCTCTCCTCGCGCAAAACCGTTTTTGATCGTCGTTCAGCTGTTCCGAGCGACACCTGGGGGCCTGGGGCCAACTGAGCGAAGGACGCTTCCCCCGCCCGCAGGCTCCTGCGCCCTCGCTGGCGCCAGCGACGCCGGCGCCGGCGCAAGCCGCGCCCGCGCCCGCGCCTGCGCCGGCGCCGCGCCCCGCGCCCGCGCCGGGGCCCGCGGCGCCGCCCACTTCGTCGGAGGCCCCGCTCTGGGCGGCACGGCGCGCAGGGGCACGCGTTGCTGTTTCTGGGGCCGTCGTGGGGTCTGCGGGCGGGCCGGGGGGGGGGGCTTTGGGGCGTTTCTGGAAGGCTCGTGGTGTGCCCGTGAGGCCTCCCGAGGCTTCTGGGGACCCCCTTGGGGGGGGCCCCGCCTCTGGGGACGCTCTTGGGCCGATGGGTGTCTGGCGGGCTGCGGTGTCTGGGCGCTCCCGGCGCGCTTGTCCTGTGGTGCTCTTGACCGGGTGTTCGTCGGGGACAGGGCGAGGGGCGAGGTGGCGTCGCAGGGTCAGGATGGGCGGCCGCCCACCTCCAGACGGCACACAGAGTCTTGCATCATCATCTGTTCCGGCAAGGATTCTCTTTCCCGCGTCCTCCTCTGCTTCTGTGCCTCAATTTGTCCTTGCCGTGTCCCGCTCGTAGCCCGACCGGCGCCTGCACCATCTTCGACTCGCTTGCGCCCGCTGGCTCAAAAAGTCCCGGCAAGGACGTTGCCAAGCGGATCCTAAGATTTCTTCACGGCCAATTTAGCGTATGTCCAGGCTGAGGGTGCTGCTCTCTGTCTCGGCACTGACGATCTGGGTCCAGATGGTTTCCCTGGTCCGAAGCGGTCAAGAGGACGATAGACAAGCCGACCAGGGAGCTCCAACACATGTGGCCCAAGCGTCGCATTCTGTGTACCAGGTGGTCCAGGAACATGGCTTCGAGGAGTACAGGAGTACGGCATTATGTGTACCAAGTTGCTTCAAAGACGTCGATGTGTTATTGATAGGTCAGGGGCGCCACACGCCGAGACTCCTGCTCAACAGCACCATGGGTCATTGAAGCTGTCGTCATCAGGGAAGGTCGTCGACATACCTTCCCAGTCGCCTTCCGGGGAGTGTTTTTCGCCTCGCCAGCGTGTTCTTTCACGGCCGAGACCGTCGCACTAGACGACTGCATCGCGCATCCCACCAAATTTACTTGCCCACCCCAGTTCGCCAAGCATTGTTGTGGGATTTAACAGTACAGCTGTATTTTGTAGTTGCAGGCCTGTCATAATACGTGGCATGAGACGTTCGAAAAAGAAAGAAGAAAGAAGGGGTGCCATCTGAACAATCTGAGCGGGGGGTGTTCTTGACAAGCCGCACACGCACTACGGCACGCAGTGGCTCAGGATGTTAGCGGTGAGCGGCCTCCCTCCAGGCACGCCTGAGCTGTCTGAGCAGCAGATGCAGCAGCACTCTTTGACGTCGCCGTCGGCCGCATCGATGCTCGAAACAGTCGAAACATGCACCTTGTCTCCCTCCATCCTGTCCCCTCCCGTCGCCTGCTGCCCCTCGCGTCCTCTCGCCTCCCCTCGCGGTCCTCTCGCGGCCGGCGGGCCCCTGGCCGCGGGGAGGGGCTCGGGGACGGGCGTGGGGAGGGGGTGGGGCGCGACCGACAGGCCGACGAGAAGGAGATCGCCAGACTGGAGGAGCAGGCTCGGCGCGGGGTAGGTGAACGAGGGCCATACGCTCCCGAGGACCAGGAGGACGAGCATGACAAGAGGGAAAAAGGAGCGAGTGGGGGAGGAGGAGGAGGAGGAGGAGGAGGAGGAGGAGGAGGAGGAGGAGGAGGAGGAGGGAGGAGGAGGAGGAGGAATAGGAGGAAGAGGAGGAGGAGAAGAGGAGGAGGAGAAGGAGGAAGAGGAGGGGTGGGATAGATGAAGATAGAGGAACGACAGAGAGTGGCTGCTCGAGTGTAGCGCGGGCAAGCCTCGCTTCGCCCTCTCGGACGTCTGGCTCGTAGAGCGGACGCGCGACTGCAGGATTGGTGTGGGGAGCAGTTCCGGCGCACGGGAGAGTGCCCTGTGCGTGTGATGTACGTGTCTAGGCGAATGTTCGACATCCTCTCTCACTCTTTCTCTCTTCCTCTCTTGCTCGCTGTCTGTGCTGAACACCTGATCGTCCGGTGCCAGCGCGAGACCCCCCTCATCGCGGCCTGTCCTAGGCCCCTTGAGCACAACTCGCTGGTCACGGTCAGGGGTGCGAGCGCTGTAGGGGCCCGCGCAACTGGCGCAGAGCACTGCAACAGGCTCTGCTTCAACGGCACCGCGCGCGACGCTGCCAGGGGCCTTCGCGGCGCGGAGGCCGCCGCCCTGGCCACCACCAAATTTCGCACCGCCGGCATCGATGCCCGTTGACGACGACCTGACCGAAAGGCAAGTACCATTGCTAGAGGTCACTGGCTGGAATGGCCACGCCACTACAGCGCCGAATACCGATTTCCATTCTCAGTCGTGAGAGATTGCGGCTCGAGGTGCGAGTTCCGCCCCAGCCCACCATCCAGGCACAGCCCGCAGTGGCCGCCCGTCGGAGGCGTCGAGCTGCGCGGACCCGCTGACGTGCAGCCGCACGGACCCAGACGGCCATCGTCACCACTGCCCCCACCAGGGTTCGCGCCCACCGAGGCAGCGATGGCTCGAACATCCGAGCCACGCAGGGCAACGACATGTCGGCCACGCGCAGAGGGGGTATGGTTAAATCGGGCCTGCCCCCTTACAGGAGGAATATTCAGAAATAGTCAAACACTAGTCCAGCGACGATTTTTTTGAATACATTTGACATTGTTTGGAGTATTTTTCATTTTTCGTCCAAAATCCTCCTGTAGGAGGACATGCCCGGCCTGACGGGTTGGGGAGGGGGGGAGGTTTCTCAGAAGTACCCTGCTTCTCAGAAGGCGCGGGCCTTGTCTACAGATGCAGGGCCAGCGCCGTCTAAGCAGCCTCCTCCCAAGGGGCCTCCCCCCCTCCACCGCCCCCCTGTGCGCGCCGCCAAGCATGGGAGGAACCGCAGTCATTCATCATCGAGGGCTGCCTCAGGATCCAAACGACCGACTTCCATAGCCTCATGTCTCATCTCAACAACGACACCCGCGCGAGAGCCAACAGCGCGCCCTTACCGCCGCGCGCAACCATCACTACAGCAGCTCCGCCCACGACCAGGAGGTCCTCTTGCAGCTTTCGGGGCTCATCTCCCACGCAAGGAGGCTTCAAAGGTGATCCCCCACACTCCCGAGGGCGAGCAGATAGTCCGACGCAAAATATTGAGACAAGTACACACCAGCCGCGGCAGCAACCAACCGCAGAGCAGGAGACTCAACGCTAAGACGATCCCACGGACGATCCCAACACAACAGCCCCAGCCCAACGCAGGGCACCTACGATGCACCGACCACGGGCCACATCCACCCTCCCAGTGCTGGCGCATCGACACCGCCAAAATACCCGCCCGGACTGCAAGAGGTGGAGCACAGCCCAGCTCACCCAGCGGCTCAGGGAGATGCGGAGGGCACCGCGTGATCGCGCAGCCCTCGCCGAATTACTCCGAGCACCAGTTCTTTCGCACCAGCAGCCGCGGCAGACCCAGCAACATGTGGCAACAGCACCAACATCAGCACCAGCAACAGCACAAAACGACCTCGGTCACGGCTCGAGCAGCTGGCGCACGGCTCCGCAGACCCTTGGGGGACCACACCCCCAGCATGGAGAAGGACCAACTGGAAGGCAGGTACCATCGAGCGCCCCCCGCCACGGACCAGACCCGACCTGCCAGCAGATACCGAACCACCATGAGCGACCGCGCTCACAGTCGAGGTGTCCCGCGGCCCGCAGTGCCGCTCATTTGAAAGCTCCGCAGCCGGCAGACCTCCTGCACGGACACATCAGCACCGCCAGGCCCCCCCCCCAGAACGGTAGCCGACGCCACCTCGAGCCAGCCCACAGACCAGAATACCCCGAAGACAGAGATCGCTAAACCACTGAGCCACAGAAAGTAACTCGGACAGCGCGGCCTGCAGCAGCGACCAGCCGCACCAAACGTCATCCCCACCAAGATCATGCCAATCAGCATGACCCAATCCAAGCCGAAGGCCAATGCCGCCAGCATCACATGCCCAGGATCTATGCCAATCAAGGTACCCCCCACGAGTGCCAACTCCCACATCCCCTACACGCCCCCACTGGCCAGGGCGCTACCGAAGACGGCAAACCACAGCGTCCACCAAACGATTATGTAAGCAGTACACGGAGAAGCTGAGCTGCAGGACCGGGTCCACGAGGCTAACGACCACGCCGCGGAGCACGTGGATATCAGTAAAATCGCCAGCCTGATCAGAGACCTCCACGGCACCCCCGGAAGCATATCCTTCAAGATGGACGCACACCGCATCATCCAGAACAGCCGCCGCAAGATGAACGGCGCCAGCCAGACACGCATCGACTTCAACGACCCCGCAACAGTGACAGGTTGCCACCGACAAAATTGGGAACCACCCGGAAAGCGGCGCCATCTACAAGTGTGATTTCAGAAGGACATCGACAGGAACACTACTGCACGGCGGATTTTCTGGGCCCAGACGTCGGGCCGCTCCAATTTGTTCGATGCGTGGGCCCGGGAGGTCTGGAACACTTCAATCAGGGCCGATTCTTCGTCCTGAGTTGTTTCTTGACGGTCCCGAGGCTCGCCGAGGGCCCCCAGAGGCCGAGAACGGCCCAAAACGGGCCGCCCGAATTTTTTCGGAGCGTCGGATCTCTGGGCAGTACCCCGCGCGGCCAACCACCAGCGACGGCTCCGATGTCAGCACGCAGGGGGCCGAGCTCGGATGCTGAGGACCACGCGCAAACCCCCCCTTCCCTGGCAGGCCCACAGGCTTCCGACCCCCAAGCCGCCGCCGCTTACGCTGGCAGCTGCAGCTCCGCAGAGTCCAGCAGCAGAACACGCCACGTTCACTCCTACAGTCGGACCGAGGCATGAGATCGAGGTAGGATTCGGGGAGGGTGCCTTAATGTTCTTCGTGCTTGTTGGGTGTTCTTGTGCATCCTGTGGAGGGTGCCTCTGGCTGTTCCGTGTGTTTTGGCCGGCGGAGGGTCTCAGGTTCTTGAAGGATGTTTTTCTGTTTTGTGTTCGATTGTAAGTACCCCTACCAACACTCGAAGGAGCAAACATGCCGTACACATCATCTCTGGTAGCCGAGGCGTTAGGGAGAGGGGTCCAGCGCAGATCCAAGAACTCAGTGCGGTCCGTCGAAAGCTTATGTTTATGCCGCTGGCTCTTCCTCTGTGCCCACGCGCTGGCGAGATCAGATTGCAGCGGTGCAGGACAGACTGCGAGGAACTCCGCGCATCAAGCTGGCACGCCCACAGCGAAGATATGGATACGGCGCGCCTCTGACCGCAGACACCTCGGGGGCATCCCGCCAGGTATCTCACCACGAGAGCGCGAAAGCTTCGACGACGACGGCTGCTGCGGCCAAGGCCCAAGGACGCAGATCAAGATCACCAATGACTTGAACACCGACTACTCCATCGCGGACCACAGTCTCGACCCTCGCTACAGCATTCTCGCCGCCAACATGGAGGCCAGCGGCGACAACAACTGGAAAGGGCGCCATCCCGGCTGCGACTGCCTGAGCTCAGCCACGCGCAGAAGGGGGGTGGGGGGAGGGGGGAGGGCTTCTTAGAAGCACCCTTGCTTCCTAGAAGGCGCGGGCCTTATCTATAGATGAAAGGCCGGAGCCTTCTAAGAAGCAGCCTCCTTCTACGCAGCCTTCCCCCCTCCCTCCATCCCCTTGTGCGCGCCGCCAGTGATCGGAACCACCGTGGAACACGCGTCCCGACCACCGGCACGACGAGTGGCCGCTGCGCAGGGAAGCCGCCAGCGGGATCCCACGACGTGAGCGAGACTGCAGCGGCTCACGCGCCCCGCCGCTGTTGGGACGTCGCCTCGGATCGTAACTGCCTCGATGCGCCCGTATTGAAACGCAACACGTGCCGTGGTCAACACGTCCGTGTCAACACGTTGCGTGCCAGCTCAGCGTGTTGGCCCACGCTTTGGCGAACGCATCGCGCCAGACCTACGGTCTTAGTCTACGTGTCGAGCTCCGTGTCGACACGCTGCGTGTTGCTGGCTGCGTATCGGGGCAGCCAGGCGCCTGATCCCTCCCGTCGTGCAGAGCGCAGGCCCGTGGCAGGCACGGGCCAGCCTCCACGAGGTGCCACTGCATACGCGCATGTCCTCGACCTCTCCCAGGGCACCTTGCATCACTCGGACGCGTGCACTCTTTCCTCGGCGAGAACCATTGAGGAGCATCTTGGAACATGTTGCGAACAAGTAAGCGTACGAGACCGAGAAGTGCACGAGGAAGAGACGTCCGAGCGATGGCGAGGGCATCGAGGCGAACACTGCCCTCCGAAGCCTTCGAGAGGACCTGCCCGTGAAGGGGCCCTGTCCCCTGCGCCACTTTTTTCCCCTATTCCATCTCTTGCTCCAACGCGCGTCACGGCGCACAGCTCTCTCTCTCTACACCAAACACCTACATTCGAAGAAACAACGCCATGCACATGAACGTTTGGCGCTCCGCGCGGAGCGCCAAAAGTTTATGTGTATGGCGTTTGTTGTTTGTTTTCTCTTTTCTTTGTTATGTTGTTTTTATGTTTCCCCTTCTAAGATCTACATTCTAGTCTCCCCAGCTTGCCGCGCTCACTGTTGCTGACAAGCAGCAGCGGACCACGACTCAGTCCCTCAGCCTCCAACGAGACTGCATATCGTCCATCTCTACTGTCACGGCGGGCCCCAGCTCATCACCTCTTACTGTCTCGGACCTACTTCCAACTGGCCAGGCACGTCCAGCGACCTCTTTCCACTGGTGGACGGCTCACGGCATGCCGTCTGACAGAGCTCCCTCACGGGTCAGGGCCTCGGAGGCGGCGACGCGAAGGGCCACGTATCGGTATGGCATTGCTATTTTCTTGAGGACGTCTTCCCACGGACAGCACACCTTGGGATAGCCTCCCCGACGTGAACCTTCTAACTCAACCGTCCCTTCTCTCCTGGCTGCCCACTCGCCCAGCCAAGCTCCCGCCCACGGCACGCCCCGTTCACCTTCGCCTGTCTGCTCTCGTGGTGGAGAGGACCCACTCATTTTTGGTTGAAATTGTGTTTTTTTGTTGATTGGCGTTTTGTCGCCGAAAGCTTCGCCGGTAGAATGTCATGACTGACAGACCCCCGACGTCACTTTTTTTCACGACGTGGACCCCCAGAGGTCTCGACCCATTCCCCGGGACCGGTTTTTCATCCCGAGCCGTCTCTTGACAGTCCCAGGGCCCAGCATGGGCCCCCAGAGGACGAGAATATAGAAGAATCATCCGTCGTGATTTTCCGATGACCTCGAGGGGGGTCTGGGGAGGGAGTGGCGGTGGACCGTGCGCGGGGAGGCACACGGGGGAATGCCGCCGACGGCCGTCCTGGCCGGGGTCAGGGCGGCCGCGGCCCACAGCAGCCCGGGCCCTTCAGCCGCGCGCCCTTTTGCACGTGCACCGGCCCGGCCTCCTCTGCCGCTGCCTCCACGGCCAGCGGTCCGCTCATCGCGACACTTTGCAGCCGCCGCAGCGACGGGGGTGGATGGGCGAGCACGGGGGTGGGGGACTACACCGCCAGCCACGGCCTCGTTCATGGCGCGTAGACGTAAGTCGGGCACGTCCCAGGAGGAGCATCCGAAAACAGTCAAAACATGGTCTGGGGACGATTTTCCGATCATTTTTGGTTTTCGAATGATTTTTGCTCATGTTTGGACAATTTGTAATTCTTCTTCCAGAACCCGCCTGTAGGAGGACATGCCCGACCCAAGCGTAGACCTCTCCCCCCAGTGGGAGTTCCCTGAGCGGTCTTGCGTCTCGCCGGGGGGAGGAGGGAGGAAGGGGGGAGGACGAGGAGGAGGGAGGAGGAGGGAGGAGGGAGGAAGGGGGGAGGAGGAGGGAGGAGGAGGGAGGAGGAGGGAGGAAGGGGAGGAGGAGGAGGGAGGGATGAGGAGGGAGGAGGAGGAGGGAGGAGGAGAGGGAAGGGGGGAGGCAGGTGGGGAGGGGAGGAGGAAGGGAGGATGAGGAGGGGGGAGGAGGAGGAGGAGGAGGGAAGGTGGGTGGAGGAGGGAGGAGGGGAGGAGGAGGGAGGAGGAGGAGGGGAGGTGGGATGGTGCGCCCGCGCGGCGCGTCGTCGGGAGGCGGGCGCCGCCCGCCTCGGGGGGGCGGCCGCGGCGCTGAGCGCGGCGGGCCGCGGCAGCGGCGAGCGGGACCGCGGCGGCCCGCGCCCGCGCCGCCGCGGCGGCGCCTGGGCCGGCCCGCCGGCGCCAGTGGCGGCCCTCGTCAGCCTTTGGCGGCGCCTTTGGCGGCCCTCGGCGGCCCCTCGGCGGCACGGGGGGCGCGTCGCCGTCGTGGTCGTCGGTGTGGTTGACTCAGTCGTCGTGGCCGTCGTCGTGGTCGTCGCCGTCGTGGTGGTCGTCGCCGTCGTGGTTGTCGTGGTGGTCGCCGTCGTCGCCGTCGTTGTAGCAGGGAGGAGGGACGCAGGAGAAGGGGGGAGGCTGCAGAGGTTTCATGACGTTGCAGGACGTTTTGGAGGCTGTAGGACGTACCAAAATGTTTTAAGACGTGGTTGAATGTTCCAGGAGTTTCTACAGGGATTTGTTTGAGGGCTGTTCAACGAAGGACGAGGGGGAGGGGGATGATGATCACGGTGATACTGATGGCGATTAGCCTCATCATCATCATCATCATCATCATCATCGTCATCATCATCATCATCATCACCAGCATCATCATCATCCTCATTATCTCATCCTTATCCTCATTCTCATTCTCATTCTCATCATCATCATCATCAACATCATTATCGTCATCACCATTCTCATCATCATCATCATCATCATCATCATCACCATCACCCGCACCATTTTGGCTCAAAATGGCCGTAGCCATTTTGAGCCAAAATGGCCGTAGCCATTTTGGCTCAAGCATTTCTTGAGCTGGCTGCGCCGACGGCTTTGAGCTGGTGGGCCGACGGCTTTTGGCTGCGCCGACGCCCAGCGCAATTCTCAGCTGGTGGGCCGCCTGGCTGCCATGGCCAAGCGCAGACAGATCGAGGTTGACGACATGAATCTGGACAGTGACAGTGAGGACTCCCGAGCGGAGGAGGACTCGGGTAATGCGGTGACGCTTGCAGACATCATGAAGCAGCTGAAGAAAAGCAATCGACACACTAAGAGACAGATGGGCAGGGTCACCACTGACATCAAGGAGATCAAGGAAGAGCAGGTGCACATCAAGACGGCGGCCGACAAAGCTCTTGTCACCGCCGAGAAGGCGCTCGCGGCCGCGGAGGAGGCGAAGAAGATCGGCACTTCGAGGGCGGCATCGTCGAATGGGTCAACAGATGTTCCTCCAGGCCTTCGGTCAGCACTTCAAGGAGGAGGAGGAGCTGATGAGTCCCCCGCGAAGTTAGTCATAGGTGGGTTCGAGGCCTACTCAGAACAGGATGAGATGCAGCCCTTCGTGGACATGATCCTGGAGTGCGTCATCACAGATGTGAAGTCCACCTGGTTTAGCAACCCAGGCAACCACGCCACGGTGACTCTCAGTGGCCCTGCGAAGATGTGGGAAGTGATCAAGAAGCACCAGAAGAAGTCAAAGGATGATAATCTTCAGGGAGACGACTCGGGCAAGGCCATCTATACCGTGAATGGAATCACTAAAAAGTTGTGGATTAAGAAGCACAGTACTTACGACGAGAGGCAGCGCTACACGAAGTTGCTGAAGATCGCGGAGGAGCTCAAGTCCAAGAAGGGCGACCTCTCCTTGCGCACGCTGGGGGGCAAGCTGGAGGCCATCGACACCCAGCGCAAGGTGCTGCTTGCCTACATCGACCGCAACTCGCAGGACATCAAGCTGTGCCAGAGGAACCTCCCAGAGGAGCTGAAGGGCCAGTGGACGGACGCGGACTTCGAGAGGGCTGTCATCAAGAGGGTGAACGACTGGAACACCCAGCAGAGGGAGAAGCGTGGGTAACATTTACGCAACCAGAAGACAGGGGTACGGCATGGGGAACATTCGTGACCTGAATGTTGTTGCTCCCAACTGTAGCGGGGTTTCTGCAGCTGAGTATGCATTCATGCTTCAATCTATGGAGTTTGTGTGGGATGTACTTCTTCTCCAGGAGTCCACCACGGTAGGGGATGGGGGCATCTTCGACGTGGACGGCCACACCATCCTTGCCTCGCCGTGCCAGGGCGGGGTCAGGGGCTGCGCCATCGTCATCCACAGGCGCCACGCCACTGGTCTCGAGCAGCCTAGAGTCAACGGTGACTCCAGGGTGATGGTTGCTCACCTCAGTGTCGGTTCGGCCAAGTTTTGTTTAGCCCCAGGATACCTCCCGCAGAAGCACTCCGATGGGGACTTCTTCGAGCGGGCGAATGAGGTTTTCAAGCATGTCATCTCCGAGCTGTGTGACTCTGAGATTTTAGTTTTGTCGGTCGATTCGAATTGCGAGTTCGGCGAGAGTTTGCACAACGTCGAGTCGGATGTGACTGGGAATTTCTCCAAGGGGTCCAGGAACGAGAGGGGGGAACATATTCTAAAACACTGTCTGGAAAACGAACTGTCTGTCGTCAGCACTTTCTTTGAGGGAGTTCAGTCAGGGACTTGCTTCAGCTACTCTACTGGTACGCTAACTCAGATCGATCATGTTATTACTCAGATACCAAGGCGTGGTAGGTTTCGAAATATTAGGGTATCGGAGACTACTTGTACGAACACGAACCATAGGCCTATTGTAATTAACATCGCTTGCGAACACCAAAGGAAATGGGGGACCCGAAAGCCTCTAAACTGGAAGATCGATCATCCCGAAAAGTTCATCGAGGATATTGCCGCGACGATCGACCCGAATCAGACGATCCAGGACATGTCGAATGCGATCGGCCATGCAGGTAGCCAGTGCGGGGTTTCAATGTCTAGGCGATGCCAAGCACGGCTTGATCGGCATCACCTTCATCAGCTTGAGTTTCAATGGCGCCAAGCGGGAAACAGGCTCGAGAAAATTAGATTGAGTCGCGAGGTGTGGAGGGAACGGCATAGGCTTTTGGAGCTGTCGAAAGAAGCTGAAGCCACGTCTGTCCTGAGCAACCTCCGCAAGGGTGGATGGGGCAAGAAACGACAAAAGCAAAGCTGCCACTATTGCCTGAGAGATCCCGTCACAGGTGCCAGTAGGAATGAGGCCCAGCACATCAGAGAGGACATGGGGGAGTTCTACACTAAGCTTTTTAACGAACCCGCACATGAGCAGGAGGTCTCTAAGATACCTGAATGGATTTATGACGAGTTTGATGATGAGATCCCCATTTCCGGTCTTCTCTCTAGCTGCCAGTCTCCAGAGCGGCAAGTCCTGCGCCAGCGACGGAGTCGTTGGCGAGATGCTGCGCACGCTTGTCACGGTAGGCCAGTAGGTTCCCACAGGCGCCCCCGTGATTTTGAATGATGAAGACCTTGGGGGAGGACTTCGGCCTAGGACCAGGAGAGTATGGACGTAGTTATCTGTTGCAGTTCGATGGGGGCAGGAGGAGTTCGGAGGTCTCTGGCATCGGCTTTGCCATCTTTGAGCCCGAGGGAAACATGATCACGCACTTCAGCCACCGCCTGACTGCAGGCGCCACGTCGGATGACGCAGAGTGGCACGGTTTAATCTTCGGTCTCGAGACCGCGCTGCTGCACGGCGTTGAGGACCTAGTGGTGGAGGGGGATAATATCAGCGAGATTTTTCAAACGGGTGGGAAGTGGATGGTGTTCGAAAACAGGGTCCTGAAGTATTTAACGGTTGTCAATGCTCTCCCGGCCAGCTTCAATCGCGTTCGGCTTCGCCATGTTCGCAGATGCTTTAATGTCATCGCCGACTGGTTAGCTAATCAAGCTATGGATCATCATGAATGTGTTTCTAGTCACCACTACGGTTTTTACCACAGCTGTTCTATATGTATGACTGACGGCGAGGACGTTGAAACACTGAAGGTTCACTCTTGCGAGGTTTGGCTTCCTGACAAGCAGTTTTTCGTGGGGCACCCGCTGCGTACCATCAAACGGGCCCTAGACAAGGATCTCCAGGGAGGTTTCTCGAGGCATGTTTACGATTTTGAAAGGGAGGAAAAACGTCGGAGGCTTTATACTGAAGATGTTCCCTGGCACATGGTCCGACAAAAATCACGACTTTGTAGAAGCAGGTCTGATCAGATCATCCTGTCCGAGCTTGCCTTGCTCCCTAAGCAGTCGCTGATAGCCTGGTACACGGTGCTCAGGCCTATTGCTGTACTGCCGGTGCTTGCCAAAGCCATTGGTGGAGCCATGCTGGAATATGCAGAGACGCAGATCGGGGATTTTCCATGCGACTGGCAGTATGCGTACAGGGAGGGGTACAGCGTTTGTGATTTGGTCCTGGTGCTCGCCATGATTGCCCAGAAGTGTATGCAGATGGGGGTGCAATTTATCTTTGCCAGCATGGATATCCCCAAAGCTTTTGATTTTGTCCGACATGCCCGAGTGCTGGAGGCACTGCTTAAACGAGGAGTTAGTGAAAGTGTGTGCGCGTGGTTCTTGAGGCACATGAGGTCCTTCCACTTCAAAGCTAAACTAAACGAACACGAAGCTGAAATACCTCAAACTACCCGTGGGATTCCTCAAGGTACCAAGTGGGGCCCCAAGTTCTTCTGCTGGACCCTCGCGGACTGTTTGCAGCCTGTGTGGGACCTGTGCCAGCACGAGCGCCTCGGCATCGCCATGGCATCGGTGCTCCCTTGCTCCGTGCACGCCAGGAGGAAGTGTTCGGACTGCGTGTCGCTCTACCTGCCCTTCCTAGTGTGGAGCGACAACATCTTTGTGTTGTGCCATAACCATCTTCAGGCGAAACGTATTTATCAGCTTCTCCTGGATTCTCTCCGTGGATTTGGTTGGGACCTTCCTCTGGGCCGAGTTTCTTTTATGGCGCAACAGGTTTACCAGGAGAATCCGTGGCCAGGCACTGAGATGATCGAGGAGGGGGGCTCGTTAAAGATCACGGGGGTGTGGGTGACTTCTCGGGGACAAACGCACATCGATACTAAGAAGAAAATCGGGTCTATGACATTTGCAGTGCGGGCCAAGCAGGATCTCTTAGTGTATGGTGGGGCAGGCCGTTCGAGGAGAATGGAACTCATCTCCAGGCTGATCAGCTCCAACGCACTGTGGGCCGCTCCCTGCTGGACAATGGGCCAGGGGGACCTTCTTGCACTTCGAGGGCGTCAGAATAAACTTCTCAGTGAACATGTTCACCTTCCTCGTGTCTGGCATGAATGTGATCAAACATATTGCCAGAGGCTCCATCGTGAACTGCGAGCTCAAAAGATTGCCCAGCAAATCCCCGACCTTGATGTGCAAGCGTTGCGGCGTCAGCATCGATATGTTGGCCATCTTGCTCGTAGATGCAGCAGGGAGCCCGAGACCATACAAAGCAGAGTGGTGAATTGGAATAGGTATCAGCATGTAGCCGTGGGTCGCAGTACGAGGCTTCAAGGGTTCGTGAGGTTTAGCGATTGGTGTGTGTAAGAGTATTCCTTCGTTAGACACTACTACTTTGACAAGGGGGAGGACTGGTATGAGTTAGCGCAGGACCGAATGCGCTGGAGGAGGCGGGAAACTGAGCGGGTGCTCTTTAAGTTAGGGGAGTCTGCCAAGCGTGTAGTTCTGTAGAGTATCAGTGGCGTCTGCGCGCCTCCGTATGCTGGAGCCAGGCTCGTTCATAGCATGTAGCAGCAGCAGCAGCACCCGCACCATCACCATCACAATCATCACCAACATCATCATAACAAACAGCGTCATCATCGTCGTCGTCGACGTCGTTATCATCACCACCATCATCATTACACGCATTGTTTACCATTATCATAATTATGATTGTTGCCATCACAGTCACCATCTCCATCACCATCACGATCATCATCGTCATCGTCATCACCATCGTCATCTTCGTCGTTATCTTCATCGTCATCGTCATGGTCATCGTCATCATCACCACTACCATCATTATCACCATCATCGTCACAATCATCATCGTCATCATCATGATCATCATCATCGTCATCTTCATGGTGCTTGTCTTCGCCGTCGTCATTGTCATCGTCATCGGCATCATCATCGCCATCGTCACCACCAACACCACTCTCATCATCATCATCAGCATCAGCATCAGCATCATCATCAGCATCAGCATCAGCATCATCACCAACATCATCATCGTCATCGTCATCATCATCATCATCACCGTCGCTATCTTCATCATCGTCACCATCATCTTCGTCATCATCATCATCGTCATCTTCATGGTAATTGTCTTCGTCGTCGTCATTGTCATCGTCATCGGCATCATCATCGCCATCGACACCACCAGCACCACTATCATCACCATCAGCATCACCAACCTCAGCATCTTCATCGTCATCATCAGCATCATCATCAACATCATCATCATAGTCATCATCATCAGCATTATCATCATCAACATCATCATCATCACCATCATCATCATCATCATCATCACCGCCGCTATCTTCATCATCGTCAACATCATCATCAACATCACCATCCGCATCACCATAATTCAGACCAGTGTGGTGGTGGTCACGGTGACCGTTCCCCCAGGACCTCCGGCACGCCAGAGCCCAGCTTGCTGCCGCCGAGCGGCAGGCCGTACCCCTCCCAACCCTCCGCCCTCAGGGGGGGGGCACTTGTTCGAGCGCACGAATTCCAGACAGCCAATGCGTTGGGACGACCACCTTGGTCTCGGAAGGGGCTCTCGGGACTCACCGGGCCCTTCCTCGGGCTTCTCCTTGGGCGCTCCTCGCAGATGTGTGCGCAGCTGGGGCCCCAACTGGGATTTGCTCCAGTCTAATGTTCCTTTCGGCGAGACTTCGACAGCATGGTTCGGCCTGCTCCCAGAAGCCCGAGGTGAGTTGAGGCCAGCGCGCCGCTGTCGCCGCCGCTGTCGTCTTCGTCTTAGCCGAGGTCGTCGCCGCTGTCGTCGACGCCCGACGAGAAAACGCCGCTCTGCATTGGACCCTGTACGCACCCAGAGCACTGTTCCGAAGCGGCGCCGACAGCGGCGAAGACAGCGGCGCCGACAGCTGCGAAGACAGCGGGGGCGACATCGGCGCCAGCGGCGGCGGCGGCAGCGTCGGCGGCGGCGGCGTCCTCGTCCTCGTCCTCGTCGTCGCCGTCGTCCCCTGCGATCCGTTGTCACGAAAAAAGTGCAACATCACAGCAAAAACTCGACTGGAGTCCTCGACCCCATCTTTCTGCGGCATTCTCCGAGCCAGATCGATCCGTGAGGGCCCCGATGCCCGAAACAGGCCGAAACCGCCCGTTGTAGAAGTTGCGACGCCAGGATCTCAGGGTCGTCGTCGTCTTCGTCTTCGGCGGCGGCGTCGTCGTTGCCGCCGCCGCCAGGCGCGCGAGGCCCGGAGGCGCGCCGCCGGCGCCAGGAAGGCGCTGCACGACGCCCAGGCCGCCGCAGGCCCGACAGGCGGGCGCGCCGGCGGCGGCGGCGGCCGCGGCCAGGGCGGCGCGGGCGGGCGAAAACACGGAGTGCGGGGGGCGGCCAGGAGGGGCGGCCAGCAGTTCCTGTTCATTTTGAACAGGGCTCGCTGTCCGCGCCGCCGTGGCCTGTGTCCATCTGAGACAGAAGACCGCCTGTTGGTTCAGCGGCCGCTGTCGGTTTGGGACAACATTTGTTGTTGGGCATTGTGCCCATTCTTTCCGTGCCCATTTCGGGCGTCCAAAAGGGGGGGGGTGAGGACAAAGGGGGGGGTGGGCGGCATGGCGGGGGCCATGACAGCTCCCCCGATCTCATGGCGCCGCCTCTCATTTCAATGCGTCCCCTGCGCCCCCCCCCCTGGGCCGCGCACGTGCCGCCGGCCATGGTCTGCGCCCCCCCTCTCGGACGCCTTCCTCTTGGGCCGCCCCCGAAGAGTCGGGGAAACGTAAGACTCGAGGAAGCCGGAGCTCGGGTTTGCCGGAGTTTTTTGACGAGCGCGTCCTGGATTTTGACGGTCCAGTTTTCGTGGGATGTTTGCAGCGGGAGCTCGCGTCAAACTGTAGATTGGGTTTCGTCATTTTCATGATGGCCACGTCGGGCGGCCGACCCGGGTCCCCCGTACCCGAGTCTTACGCGCAGGTCCGGCTCGACGCATGCCGCAGAAGGATGGAGGAGGAGGAGGAGGAGGAGGAGGAGGAGGAGGA
>CAUYUJ010018632.1:0-112500 GCA_963575745.1 Prorocentrum cordatum
GGTTGAGTGTCAGCGGCGCGAGGCGCGCGTGACGGAGTCAGGGCTCCCCCTCCCCCTCTTTACGCTCCCCTTCCCCTCCATCTCCTCCGCCTCCTCCTCCTCCTCCTTTGCCAGCCGTGCCCATCCTCTATCTCCAGGGCCCGTCGAGATCTCTTGGGCAGGACACCGAGGGAGCTCGAGCCCAAGTGCAAGGGGAAACCTGAACACGCCTAGTCTTTGTCACTACGTGATGGCGCGAATCCTAAAAATCCTCCTCTTCCGCCTGGTCCTCCTCTTACCCGTCTCCGTTCCTCTGGCTCGTCGCTCTCCCACTGCACACGCCTCTGCGGCAGCTTGGCCCCGACCCCCGCGCGCCTCTCTTTCTCCTCCTCCCCCTCTTCCTCCTCCTCCTCCTCCTCCTCCTCCTTTTCCCCCTCTTCCCCCCCCTCCTCCTCCTCCTCCTCCTCATCTTCCTCATCCTCCTCCTCCTTCTCCTCCAGCTGCTCCCATGGCTTGCAGGGCTGCGCAGCACAATAGGTCACGAAACCACTTCTTATGGCCTGTTTCCTCCTCCCACCAGGGGTCCACGGCCAGCGCCATGAGAACTCGGATTCTCTCTTCTATGGTGTACAATGCCCTTCATGCTTGCGGTGATCGTCTCAATGATCGTGGCCGTCTCAATGATCTTCTATCAGAATTGAGTGTTTTTAATATTGTGGGCCTCCAAGATACACAGACTCGAGTGCATGATCGCGAAGGGTATCGGGTACAATGTCCCGGGGAAAGATTGGCAGTGCACGCGGGATGGAGGGCATTATGATTTGTCACAAGTGCTGCGGGATGCTCTCGGTTGCTGTTTCGAGCGTGGACCCAAAAGAACATACGCAAAATTGTCGTGCCCCCTGGGCCCCTACAAGGTCGTGGTTTAGCTGTGGAGCTGTCCAGGGGAGGGTTCCTGTACATGGTGATCATTCTCTATTTCCCCCCAAGGCCCTCGAGAGCTCAGCATGTCAAGCAATCTCTAACATGTTGTGGCAGAAATTAAAGAAGGGGTTCGTGAATGTCTTCGGTGCTTGCCATCTGGGGTGCATCCTATACTGATGGGGACATCAATGACGGCCTGGGTACCTCTAAAGTCTCTGGAGAGTGGGTGGATGTGTATATTCCGAATGTAGGAAGAATTCGAGGCAAAGGGTATCATCGAGGAGGGGCTGGGGAGAGCTTCCGAGAAATAGTGCACGAGTTCGGGTAATTTTCGCCAGCGGCAATATGTTTAATGTGTCCGACATACTATGGTTCCAAAGGGGGCACGTCGATGATTGATCACGTTGCCCTACCACTCTACTGGTCTGAACAGATTACATGTGCCAGCCCCATGCACAGACTGGGGAGGAGATCGCACGTGATAAAATGTGCTGCGCCACGGAATCATACACCTGTTGTGGTGAAAATTCGAGTGCCACACGTTCCGATTGCGCATCGGCGAGCTGAAGACATGACCCCAGACGGCAGGCAAATGGAGCATGCCCAATGGGATCGCGACGACCTGATGCAGGCGATCAGTGGAGGCCCGATGAGGGAGCAGTTCATGAGAATAGTAGGGCCCCAACCCGGCCAGCAATGGAGAAATATTGAGAATGCGTGTTCGGATCCCAATATTGTGTCGGAGAAGTTGGATAAGATTGCCCGGGGCGCTGGTGCAACAGTATCCAAGAAAGGGCCCAGTTGCTGGTTATGTCCGATCTGTGCTGGCTTAACGACGGCTAGACCTACTGGCTCGGAGGCGTGATATTCGGATAAAGCTGGGCGATGGTCTTTCGAATGGGGAATGCAAGCCATGTTGTGATGAACTTGCCAGTCTAACTAACCAAGCAGTGTAAGGCTCTCCTCAAAGCTGACCAACAACGGAAGCGAGAGCAACTAGCATATGATAATTGGAGCCCATGGCGCAGTCGTGATCTAGCGATTGTGAATCGACTATCGCTTAGACTGGCAGGAGGCAGATATGGTGAAGGAAGGCGCGATTTCAGCAGACTTGAGGTTGTGCTTCCTACTGGTGATGAAGTGGGATTCACACTTATCTCAGCCAGGATGCAGTGGTGGATACCAGGCGTCGAGAATATCCTGGGATGATATGACGGCCATGCAACAGTTGTGGTCTCGGCCTGCACCTACCCCAGAGCAGTTCGGTGGGCGAATGCAACAAGCATGGGCCAGTGCGGTTATTGATATGGAGCAGACTGAACGATGCTTTAAGCGTGCGTTCAAGAGGCGAAGTGCCCCAGGCTGGTCCTTGGTTTTGACCGCAAGATCACGGATGGAGCTTACTGTCGAAAGGGGTTGCACAACATATTCTGCGGACATCGCCCCAGGGCTGTGGAGCGCTAGTTTTTGCTCCGCCGAAGGCGGCTGCGCCTGGGCCGAAGGAAAAAGGGTAGTAGTGCGCGGACTTGATCCTGTGGGGAAGGGGTTCTTCGAGGGCATGATGCGCACCGGGCCGAAGTTTATCGACTCCGACTGCGATCGCGGGATCTCGAGGGCTCGTCGCAGGGAGGATGCCATCGTGGCTAACAGGTGTTTCTGTTGGCGCCTCTCGCATGCAGGTTACGCCTGGGCCGACTCGCATAGAGATCTGACCAGCGCCTGCGCGTCGTCGGATTAGGGGGCGCTCGATCAGGCCACTCGCACCCTCGTGCTGCCCAAAGACCTTGACCTATGCCGTCTCGGAGGGCCGGCTGTATTCTGCCAGCTGCCGACGGTCCCCTCTGTGTTCGAATTGGTCGTGGGTCTCTCCGGCCGCGCGCGGCCCGATCGTTCGCGCGCGTCTTTCGGCCGCCTGTCGATCAACGGCTCGAGCGACGCAGGGGGGCCGACCCCGAGAGCGAGCAGCTGATGCGGCCCAGGGCCCCCGAGGCCATGACCCCTGGGGCCCCGCGGGTGCACTTGGGGCCCGAGAAGTTCGCGGATGATCTCCTGAAGAAAGTGTTTGTAGGCCCCCCTTCAACATAGATCGGTCCCTGAAGGCCCAGAGAGAATGGCAAATTTCTAGATCTGGAGGTCGACAGGATAGGTTCGAAGAGGAACGCTAATAAACAGGAGGCGCTCCCCAGAGCCCCCCAGAGCTCTCGGCGAGGCGCTGCTGCGGCCCCAAGGGGCTCGGAGACGCAGGCGCGGTACCTGGGCCCGTTCTTGACCCCCGCCCTGAGTTCCAGCGTTGAGCCCGCGAAAAGAATCAAAGCCATGAAAGTTGCGCTCTACAGGACGGGGCAACTCTGGTTCCAGAAGGGGGCGCCGTGCATATAGAAGAGGTGCTCTGCTGTGCCACGCGGTTAACGCGGCGCGCGCAGGTGTAGAAGGTTCTGCGCCCACGTCGTCTCAGTTGCCGACTTTGGAGCAGGCCGTCGGAGGTCTTGCCGGAAAAGCCATGGGGGGCGAGGCCAGCTGGGAGGAGGAGGACGGGCGACGTCGATGTATTTCCATTCGTGAGGTGTATAGTTGGTGGCGCCTCTCTCCTCTTGCTAGTGAGCTCCAGGTTCGTCGCGCGCGATGGCTGCAGGCATGCGCGCGACGCCCAGGCTCGCACAAGTAGGCGTTGGCGGCTGCTTGTGGACCCCCCCTGTTGAGCACGCCGAGGTTTGCGCGGCGAATGGGTCTCTGGGGGTAGACGCGAACCCGTGCGCCTTGCAGTTTCAGGGGGACCTTGAGGAGCTCATTAAGTGGAATGAGGATGCGGCCTCATGCTGGGCCAGAGCGGGAGGATCGATCTTGGGGCTTTCCGGCTGCGAGGTGTCTCAGGACTTCGTGGAGATTAACGTTCGGGTGCTCCGGCGTCGGCATCTCGGCGTTGAAGTTGCCCCCCCTGGCGTCGAACCAGAAGATCCCGAGGCTCTAGACGCAGGTGCTCCACGTGTTTCGGTGGATTTCAGGCGCTCGTGGACCGATGGGGCTGGACCGTGCGGGGCTGCATTTACCTCGAGGAAGGGGCTGGTCAACCACTTGCGCCTGGACCGCAACTCGTCCAAGTTGCCCCAGGTCCTGACGGTGACCAACCAGTGCGCATCATGTGGGGAAGTACTTGGGGACCGAAAAAGCGCGCAACCACCGCCACGGGGCCATTAACTTCGGGCGATGCTTGGCCAACAAGGCTTCCACGCTGAGACCGTTGATTGAGCCTGACTCCCTTATCATTTGTGGGGCACGCGGGTCAAGCTGTACGTCCTTGTCTCTCTACAACGATCACGCTAGCACCCGCTTGCCCTACCAGCCTCGCGTCCAGCCTCGCAGAGATGTCCGCCGACTGGGGCGTGGAGCTTTTCGGAGAGGAGCGCCCCGCACGGGCCATGGCGGCTCGCGGCGCGAAGAGACCGGGGGCGGCCGTCGACGGAGACAGACCGATGCAGGCCAACGCGGGCGGAGGCTCGCAGGGCGCAGGGCCCCAGGAAGGCGCCGCCTTTGGCCGAGGAGGCAAGACCAACAATAATCTCGAGGAACTTGCTGAGTTGACGGCCCGCCTTGCCCTGATCACGGCGCGCGAGCAGGCCCTCCTTGAAGGCTGCGTTCTCGAGGGCCACCTCGCCCCCGAGCTGCGTTTTCTCTCGGGGGCAGGCATCGAGGCGAACCGGTTTTACACCGACGCCGTCGCCAGCCTGAAAGAGGAGAAGGAGACCGACGAGACCGTCGACCTAGGAAAGATGGCCCCCCCTTTCGCTATTGCGTTTTCTATAGTCGCGGCGGCGGCGAGGAAGGCGGCGCGAGGCGCGGCCGTCGAGACCGCGGCCAACTTCTGGGAGGCTCACGTAAAAGGGAAGCCAGTCAAGCACATCACTCATACGTCACACACTGCTCGATCAAGTCTCCGAGAGGCGAACGCGTCAGCGCCAAGATGAAAGGCGCGGTGAAGTTTCAGGTGCACGCCCAGACGTCGAGGCCAGCAGGAGTTCTGCCACGCGAGATCTTCGACGCCATTCTCGCGGAAGCGGGCGCCCAGAGGCCGGTCGGGTCGGCCCCGCGCGGGCCCCTCGAACGCAAGACCGGGTAGTTGCCCCAGCAAAAAGTGAATGATGCTGCTGGCGAGGATCGAGCTTGATCATTCGTCCCCGACAGGCTGGAGGCCAACCACTCTTGAGCTCTGCTGGGGGTGCAGCTGATGAACTTGGAATTCAATGCAGCGGCGAAACCCAGCCTGACCTGGAGATCGAACGGACGAACGTGCAGGCTAATACTATATGCGCTGATGAGTGTTGCACTGATGGTGGCCGATCACTCAGCGGGCCAAGTAGTTCTGATGTTGTGGGTGGATATTCAGATATACCCCAAGCGAGTACTGATAGTGCAACGACATGTGAGAATACCTTGGAGCGCGTTCCATTTCCACATGAACAATTTCTTGGTGCGTGTACTCATCCTGATTATGACCCAGCTCGGATCCCATTTTTTGTCTCAGACGAAGACCGACGGCAGTTTCACGCATGGGCGCGCCTTATCAGACATGAGAGAGGTGAGAGCATGTCGTTAGTCTCGAGAAGTGAGCCTGCTCGTTCTGCGCCCTCTCCCTTTTCGCCCGCCATATGACCCCCATGAAGTCCGCTGCAGGACCTTGCCTCCGCCCCAGCTCTCTTTCTCTCTCTCTCTCTCTCTCTCTCTCTCTCTCTCTCTCTCTCTCTCTCTCTCTCTCTCTCTCTCTCTCTCTCTCTCTCTCTCTCTCTCTCTCTCCCGAGCGCGCTCATCAACGGCGAGCGCCTGCGCTCGCTGATCAAGCGCGGGGCCATCAAGGACTGTCGCGTGACTGGGAGGGGCTCTTTTGCGGTTCGGGCGGGGGGCGGGGGTGGAGGGGGCGGCGGACGTGGGGGGAGCGGCTGCTGCTGCGACCGATCGGGCCGAGGGCGAGGCGACGAGCTCTTCCGACGCGCGGAGTGTCAGCCCGAGGCCGACGGTCCGAGGAACCATGAATTCGAGGCGTCGCGCTTAGAGTTTGCTGGCGCCCTCAGGCAACCCAGCGCGGCCTTCCGCACGATGGGTGCGCCTAGCGGGGGTGCCTCCCTCCAGCGAGGGCCCCCCCATCGAGGATTTGGATTTGCTGGGCTACGCCCCGCGCAAGGATCTCTTTCTTTTTTCCCCCCGCAGGCCTATGTTGGCTTCTGCAAAGCTGTCCGTCTGACTTGGATAGATCCCCAGCGTTTCCCTGTCTTGACGCTGGTCCTTCTCCTCCCTCTCCTCCTCCCCCCTTCTCCCCCTTCTCCCCCCCCCCCCCCCCCTTCCACCCCCTTCCAGGGCCAGCTCGGGTCGAGCCCTCGCTCGTCCCGCCGAGCCCGCGCCAGGGGGTCAATTTCGCCACGTCTTCCCTCCGCCTCGCGTTCGTTGGCTCCTGAACTGTTCGCGCGCGATGGCCGTCGCTGCCCCTGGCGACCTGGCACCGCGGCGCCGCCAGCCCAATCGCTCCGCTGCGGAGCGGCGGGCCCAATGTGCCCGGGCGAAGGAGCGCGCGGCTTCGCGGCTGGTGCGCGCGCCCGACCGGATCGCGCGGCACCGCGGGCAGCGCTTGTCGGGTTTCGCCCAGGCGTTCCAGGAAGCGCTGGCCGCCGCGCCCGCCCTTGACCCTTCGCCAAGGTGCGACCGCGGCGAGGCCTGCGCCGCGCTTGCGGCTGACGTGGACGTCGACGACGAGGGCGAGACCCTCCTGGCGCGGGCGGCCGCTGACGCGGTCGCGGCCGACGCCGAGGCCGAGCCCGAGCAGTTCCGCGCCTTGGCCGCCCCGCCTGCCCCGCCCGCCCAGAGGAGCGAGCCCGAGAACCTCGAGGTCGGAGGGGATGGAGGTGTTCGAGGTCGCGGAGCTGGCGGCGGCGCTGCGCCGCCGCGGCCTCGGGGGCCCGCGCGGGCGGACCCGGTGCCCCTCGCGACACGTCGAGCCGCCGCTGGGCCCCGCGCGTCCGCCGCGTCGGCCACCGCGCCTGAAGCTGCGCGGGCGTCTCGCCGCGGCTCTGCGCGGCCGCGCGGCCGTCGCGTCGCGTCTCGGCGCCACCTTGGCGGAGTTGGCGGCCGTGGAGGCCGCCCTCGCGGCCGCGGGCCATCCCATCCCGATTCGACCTCTCGGTTGGGCGCAGGTTCGGCTGCTCGCCCGTCGCCGCGCAGGCTTGTTCTCGTCGCCGTGCCCTTCGGCCAGCTCGGGCACGGCCTCCGTTTCGCCTCGCTGAAGGAGCCGGTTCGCCCGCGGGGGCGGCTGGGCTCTGCGGAGGCGGTTGGTCGCACCCGTCCGCGTTCCTCCTCCTCTTCCTCCGCCGCCTCGTCCTTCTCTTCCACCTCCGCCTCGTCGCCCTCCCCTTCCTCCTCCTCCCCCTCCTCCTCCTCCTCCTCTTCCTCCTCCTCCTCTTCCTTCTCGAGGAGGAAGGGTAGAGGTGGGATGGGAAGGACAAGCCAGGTGCGCGGTCGCGTCGTAACTGACGTCCTACCCACCCCCCATCCCTCACCATGGCGCCGATCCCCCTTTTTCATTTGCGCAATCGGATGTCGTTGCACGGCATAGCATTACATGGCATGGCGCGGCGTCGAAGGTCAACGCGTAGCATGACATAGCATGGCGCTGCGACGCCCCAAGGTGGGGGCGAGCTTTTGCGAACCAGGAATCCACGAGTCGGCACCGAATGTGCTATCACTTCCGATGGTTTCTTCGGGAGGTCATGTTTTAGATTTTGGGCCGTATTTGAAAGGGCCGAAAACCATGCCAGGGCATGGCTTTCGAAATAAGAACGCCAACGCTGCAGCGGGAGCACGCTTCGGAACGAGCGGAAGCGCGGAAATGAGGCCAGCGTTTCAGCGGGAACACGATTCGGAACGAACGGTCGCCCGAAAATGAGGCCAGCGCTTCAGCGAGAGTAGCATCATGAACAGCAACATACGCGGAAACGCGGAAATGAGGACACGCCGCCTGGCATGACATGGCGTGGCGACGCCCCAAGGTGGGGTGGTTTCCGCGTCCAAGAAGAATCACGTTTCGACACCGAATGTGTAATCACTTCCGATGGTTTCTTCGGGGGGGTATCTTTTATATTGTGGTGCCTACTTGGAAGGACCGAAAACCATGCCGGGGCATGGCGTTGGAAATAATGACGCCAGCGCTGCAGCGGAACCACGCTTCGGAACGATCACAGGAACGAGGCCAGCGCTGCAGCGGGAACGAGATCCGGAACGAACGGTGGTCCGAAAATGAGGCCAGCGCTTCAGCGAGAGCAGCATATTGAAAACAGTCTTCAGCGCGGAAGCGCGGAAATGAAGACGCGCCGCCTGGCACAACATGGCGTGGCGACGCCACAGAAGTGGGGGGGGAGGTCCGCGGCCCAAAACACCCAAGCATCGACGCCGAATGTGTGTTCACTTCCGATGTTTTTTTTTTTTTGTGTGTGTGTGTGTGTTTTTTGTTTTTGTTTCTTTGTCCGGGGGGGTGCACAATGTATTGTTTGGTTCCTATTGAAACGGGCCGATAACCATGCCGTGGCATTGCGCTGGAAATAAGAACGCCAGCGTTGCAGCGGGAGCACGATTCGGAACGAGCGGAAGCGCGGAAATGAGGTCAACGCTGCAGCGGGAGCACGATTTGGAACGAACGGTACCCCGAACATCAGGCCAGCACTTCAGCGAAAACCGCATTTTGAAAACAATCCCAAGCGAAAACCCAACTCCAAGGAATCCTCTGTAAAAAACCGTACGCGGAGGGGGGCCAGACATCCCCTGGACGCCACCGGGGGGAGAGAGGAAAGTAGTATTCATATCGTGTAATTGTGGAGGAGTGCGAGGAGAAGGGGAAGGAGGAAAAGGTGGAGGAGGAGGAGGACGAGGGGGAAGAGGGGGGAGAGGGGGATGATGATAGTGATGATGATGCTGCTTTTGATGCTGATGATGATGCTGATGACGATACTGATGACAATGATGATGATGATGATGATGATGATGATGATGTGATGATGATGATGTGGTGGTGGTGGTGGTGGTGGTCGTGGTGGTGGTGATGATGATGATGATGATGGTGGTGGTGGTGATGGTGTGGTGGGGGGGGGGGGGGGGGGGGGGGTGGTGATGGTGGTGGCGGTGGTGGTGGTGGTGATGATGCTTCTGATGATGATGGTGGTGATGATGGTGATGATGATGATGATGAGGAGGAGGATGATGATGACGTCGATGATGATGATGATGGTGATGAAGATGATGCTGATGATGATGATGAGGATGATGAGGATGATGAGGATGATGAGGATGGTGAGGATGATGATGATGATGATGATGATGATGATGATGATGATGATGATGATGATGTGATGGTGATGATGCTGATGCTGATGCTGATGCTGATGATGATGCTGATGCTGATGCTGAGGAGGAGGAGGAGGAGGAGGAGGAAGAGGAGGAGGAGGAGGAGGATGATAAGGACGATGAGGAGGCGGAGGAGGAGGAGGAGGAGGAGGAGGAGGAGGAGGAGGGGGGGGCGGGGAGGCAAGGGGACGAGGAGGAGGAGGAGGAGGAACGGAGGTCGACCCTCGGCTCCCCGCTTGCCCCTTCCAGCGGCAGCGCAGCTGCCACCCGCGCGCGGCCCCGCCTCCCCCCCCCCGCGTGCCCCTCGGGCCGCGCCTCGCGGGCCGCGGCCGGCCACGCTGCGCGCATGCCGGCCAGGCGGCGCCCCCCCGGCCGCGCGCCGCTGCCCTGCTAAAACGACGCGAAGATCGGGACAACACCGGATCGGGATAACTCGAAATCTCTGAGAATCGGCGGATTTGGAGGATATATTGGGCGCCGCGGCCGCTCCAGAGCGTTCGGGAACGCTCTGAGAGCGCTCTGGAACGCTCTGGAGCGATTTATCCCGATCCTAGCCCTGTTTTACCTGCTGCCGAGCGCCAGTGCGATCGGGAGGGAAAACTGATGGGCCTGCTTTCCACCACCACCACCAGAAGTTGGAGGGGCAGGGGGTCCTCCTCCTCCTCCACCTCCTCCTCCTCCTTTTCGTTCTCCTCCTCCTCGTCCTCCACCTCCTTCCCCCCTCAAACTCATGGTGGTGGTGGAAAACAGGCTTATCAAAAATCCACACGGGCGCAAATACAAGGCCGATTCCCAGGACAGTATGGAAAAGATAACACAAGCGGTGGGGAAGCCGAACGTCCAGAACGTCTGCAAACCGATGTTGGGGTGACGACCGACGACGACGACGGCGACCACGGTGAGAGCGACGGCGACGGAGATCGACGACCGACGACGAGGACGACGACAACCACGAGGACGACAACGACGACGTGGACGACGACGACGACGTCACCCGATGCGCTAACCCCCCGTTTGGTGTTCCCCCTTCGAGCCGAAAGGGTCGCAAAGCGGCTACCACGGCCACCTGGTGCCCCGCAAGATTCTGGAGGCTCTGGACGGCGTTGGGCGTCGTCGTCGCCTTCCCGAGAGGTGGAAGAAGAGGAGGAGGAGGACGAGGAGGAGGACGGGGAGGAGGAGGAGGAGGAGGAGGAGGAGGAGGTGTGTGAGAGAGTGAGTCCTCCCTCTTCCTCGGAATGGGTAACTAGGCCTCGGCAACGGTCAGGGTTTTTTGTCAGGCCCTTCAGAAGGTGTTCTGACAGGTGTTCGGTCATTGTGATCGCTTTGGAGCGCTGCGTCAGGAGCGGGAGGAGGGGGAGGGAGAGCGAGATGAGAACGAAAAGGGATGCGGACGGAGAGAATAAGGACGAGGTGGATGACATCGACGGGATGAGAAGGGAATGTTCTCTGTCTGGATGCGAAAGAAGCGAAGCGAACGCGCTGGAGTCGGGCACACAGGTCGACTGGCCGTGGCCTCACATCGTGTGCGAATACAATCGTTGATGAAATACTGCTGGAATCAGTGCACAAAGTAGTCAAGGAACAAGACGCGTGTGAATCGGAAGAATTTGAGGACGTGACAAATGATGTATATGAATTTTGTCAGGATCGAATCGGTGCGGTCGGGGTTGTTGCAGCTACTGTTGATGGTCGTCGGTAGTCGTTGCTGCATGTTGGTGCCACTGTTGCGTTGCTGTCGGTGTTGCTGTCGGTGTTGTTGTGTTACTGTCGGTGTTGGTGGTCAGTGGTGTAGTCGGTACTGTTGAGTGTAGTCGGTGTTGTTGTGTTACTGCCAGTGTTGGTGGCCATTGGTGTTGGCGCTGGGGGGTAGGATCGGCTATGTGTACAGTTGGTGTTGGGGAGTTTGCGCTCTCAAGCGAGTCCCACCACATCGTGTCGGTCGCGGCTGGTAACCATCTCACCTGGTTGCTGTCGTAGGGGAGGTATCGACGTGGACGGATGGCGTCGTTGGTGTCGCTGCCGTGGCTTCGTCTATGGCGTTTGTATGCAACCCCTGCAAAATCTTTCTCACGTCGTCGTCCCACCGCTTTCTTTGGCCAATGCTGCCTGTGACCTTATTGTGTCGTGTCAAGACTGGGGTTCCTCGGTGTGTCCATCGGTTCTGCAGATGGCTTGCAACGCGCGCGGCCCAATGCCAAGCTTTTGTGCGATGTATCTGTGCTACGTCATGGATGTCGTGCTTGCTGGTGAGCTACTCAACTCTGCGCGTGCTCCGGCGGATGAAGTCAGACCACAGGTCGTCGTCGTCCATCGTCTGTTCGTGGGTCTGGTGTGCGTCACAGGTGCCTTCTTGTGTGCTGGTCTGCTCTGATTTGGACGGGGGTCGATGGATTCGTCGTGGTCGCTGAGGTCGTCAGGGCAGACGCTGTCTGCGTCGTGGTTGCTGTGATTGTCTGCCGCCGGAGCGGTACGCGTTCGCAGGGTAGTTCCGATGATCGCTTGGACCATCCGTCGTTGATTGCGGCGTAGATGTTGTCGGAGTGTCTCTGCCAAGATCCACGTTGCCGCGCCGTATGTCATCGTGGGTACGAGTGCGCTCGGGTAAAGCCTCAGCCTGTGTTTGAGTGGGCAGTGTTTGCTCGTCAGATCTTGTCTGTTAACTGTGAAGCATGCTCACGCAGCTTGTATCTGGTGTTGGACTTCGGCCGCCACGGCGTCTTGAAATGTAATCGTCTGGCCGAGGTCTGTCAGCTTGCACGGCAAGGTCCATGGTTGCAACGCTGGTAGAGCGAGTCCGAGTCTTCCTTTGGTTGGTAATGGTTTTGATGTTGGTCGGGTGCATTTCGAGGCCATGTGGTTGCGCGGTTGTGATTTGAAGTCTGCAAGTAGAGTCTTCAGGTTGAGCAGCGTCTGGTTGACTAGCAGGATGTCGTCGGCGCAACGGAGGTTGGTGAGAACAGCTTAGTCGGTGTGCGCCAACTGGACTCATTTTCGTCGTCGCTGCCATTCCAGAAGGAGCGGTGCTAGAGCATGCTGTAGCAGGGCGGGCGTTGAAGAACATTGAGCGTAATCAGTCTCTTTGTTTCGTGCCGCATCGCAATTTGAACGGCTTGCTCGTGGAGTTAATACGTACTCTATCAAGCGACACGCCCTGCTGACGCAGTGCTGATGTTTCGCAGACTAGTGCTGCAATCCACAGAGTATGATTGCATTCAGAGGCCCGTTCCAGCAGGATGCTAAATGTGAAGAGGTGGTCGCGCGTGCTGCGCCCAGATCGGAAGCCTGCTGAGTCGTTGGGTTGGTGGTGGTCGAGTATTGGTGAGAGCTGGTTGATTAGCAGGCGGTTGAACAACTTGTAGAGCATCGGTACAGTTCCTATCGGACGGTTGTTGTACGGGAGGTTTTGATCGCCCGATTCGGGAATGATTGTAATCACCGTCCTCGGCCAGCTTGATGGAGTCGGGGCGTTTTGCTTTATGCCAGCTTCGTGCATTTGCGTCACGGCATGCTGTAGTTCCAGGCATGGTCATTTCGGCTTTGATCCCTACGCTGTCGGGTTCCTTGCCCTGAGTTGCGAGGTTGCTGCTTCGAGCTTTTGGGCCGTGCAGGGTGGGCTGTGGCCGTGGGTGTCGCTCGTGGTTGGTGATGTGTCGTGAGTGTTGGTGGAGTTGCACAGCTCCTCGTAGAGGGTCGCGAATGCGTTGGCGATCCCTTGGTGGGTAATGTGCCTGGTGGCTTCGATCCCATACAACTCTGTGATGAGTGTCCGCTTTCGTCTCGTTTTGATGGACTGGTGCGTTTGGGGCCTCTGTGTTGCTCCAAGGTGAAGCGTATATGCTGTGTCCAGTTGGCGATTATGTTGTCGGACGTGTTTTGTATTATTTTGCTCATCGTTCGTCGTCTGACCGTGTCCATTATTGGAATACTTCTTACGCTGGTCCACCAGGTGGGTGATGATGTCGCCACGGTTTGCCATCTGGATCGTCGCCTCTGTAGGTGGTGGTCGTCGCTGTGGATGGTCGCGCTGGCTCGTGGGACGTGCTCCGCAGCATGGCTTTGCTAAGGCCTTGCTCGATGACGTCGTTTAGGTCGCTTAGAGCAGCAGGGAGACGGCTGCTCTGGGTGAATAGTTTGGATATCAATTGTCGTCGGTGTTCGTTGGGGTCCGTCTGTTCTCGCGGTCGGCAGATGGAGCGCCTGGTTGGCTTCGGGTGGTCCGACTGTGTTTGTTCGCGCCGGGTCGTGATATTTTGAAACGCGCGTGTAGGGATACGGCTTCGTGGCCGGAATTGAGGTCAACAATATTGCTGGATTCGGCAGGGGGGTTCGCGCTCGAATCTAGCCCACCTCCAAAACAAAAGCGGACCTCCGCCGAACATTTAGGTTTGTGATCGGTACGATCGAAGCGGGTACGGAAATGTGGGGCACGAGGGCCGACAGCATTCTTTGTTAATATTGAACAGGGTTCGTTGTCCATGCCGCCGCGGGCGTTCTTAGTTTGTTACAGAGGGCCCCCTGTCCAACAGCGGCCGCTGTCCGATTTGGACAACGTGTGCTCTTAGCCGTCCAGATCGTCCAAGCTGTGCCGATTCGGTGCCAGCGGCTTGTTTCTCCAAGGATCGGACGACGGCCGAGAGCAACCCTAGCTTTGGAGGATGACCCTTGTGTTCTCGTGTTCGGGCGAAGCGCCCTGGAAGGTGATTCAATTTGTGTAGTTGCATCCATCGGCCCTCGGCCCCTCGGACGTAAGAGGGCCCAGTGTCTTGATCCACGTAGGAGGAGGAGGAGGAAGAAGAGGGGAGGAGGAGGAGGGAGGAGGAGGAGGAAGCGGAGGAGAGGAGGAGGAGGAGGAGGAGGAGGAGGAGGAGGAGGAGGAGGAAGATGATGATGATGAGGAGGAGGAGGTGCTCGTGGCCATTCCGTGGATTTCTACGCGCACTCTCCGATCCCCATGCCATGCTGTAGGCATGTGGGGACCCTCGCTGCCCCAGCGGCTGCCGGACTCCCCGGCGGGCACCGTCGGGGCTGCGTGCGCTCCCTCCCTGCAGTCCCCACGCCGTCCTGCCAGCGCGTTGGACCTGGGGCCTGCTCCGCCTCAGAGGGGCCGCTGTACACCTTAGGCGATGCTTAAGAAAACTTGAGTTTTCGGCCAGAGTCTCGATTATTCTTAACGTTTCAATGTAAATTCTAAGATGTTCATAGAAATGCTGGGTTTTTATTCAAGTTCTGAGACTGTGAATTTCTTAACCCATGATTTCTTAAGCATTTCGCAGGGTGTAGGTGCGATCGGCTTTCGGTTGGGCCGGTTCCAGGAGCACGCCTGAGCGCAGCGCGCTCGTCACCGCCGCCAGCACAGCCACCGCCGTCACCACCGCCACCACCGCCGTCGCAGTCCGTACCTCCTGCAGGCCCAGTCCGCTCGCCGCGGCGGCCGGAGCCCTTCCTTGAGATCCGACGTCACGAAGCAGTTGCGCCATCGCATTGAAAGCTCGACCGGAGCCTCGGCTTCCGCGGCATTTCTCGGGCTGGATCGATCCTTTAGGGCACCAGGGCCCGAGACAACGCGAAGCCGCCCGTGGTGAACCAATTGCGACGCCAGGACCTCAGGGTCCGTTGCGCAACGGCGGCCGTCCCCGGCAGCCATGGAGACAGTGGAGGGTGAGGAGTCCCGCGAGGACGAGGAGGACCAGCTGATCTACTCCACGGCGCTCGGGAGAAAACAAGGAGGCGACGGGCCCGAGCCCTCGCGCGTGGGGGCAGCCGAGGACGGCGCTGCCGCCGCCGGCGGCGGCATGGACGGGGGCGAGGACCTTGAGCGGGGCGCGCTTGAGGTTGAGCCGCCGGAGGGGCGCAAGGTGTACAAGAAGAAGGCCGGGGCTATGATGTTCCAACCTACTTTAGCCTTGAGGACCAGAAAGAATTTCGAGCACCAGAAAACATACCGAAACTCTAGGGTTTCCACGCGTCGGGCGCTAGGAGACGTTCGTCCGACACTGTTTCGACACTCTTTCGACACTTTTCTGGGTGCTCGAATTTATTTCTGGGATGTGGTCATTAATCGGAAACTGGAGCATATACATTACCATTGGTGGGCTGTTTTTCAATTCCAGGATTTTTGTTTACGGTCGGGGACGACGTCGGGGTGGTGTGGTGTGTTCTTGTTTCCCCGCTGTCCTGGGGCAGCGACGGACAACGTAGACACCAGGACCCCGTATACACCAGGGTCCGCTTTCCCGTGCAAGTGCCAGTGCAGGGCCGCAAAAAGCATCGGTGCATAGAGTTCGGCTCCCTACTTGAATATCGGGGAAGCGTAAGACTCGAGTAAGCCAGAACTCGGGGTTGCCGACGTTTTTTGACGGGCGCGTCCTGGATCTTGACGGTCCGGTTTTCGTGGGATGTCTACAGCGGGAGCTCGCGTCAAATTTCAGATTTGGTCTCGTCATTTCCATGATGGCCCCGTCAGGATGACCCGAGTCCCCCGTACCCGAGTCTTACGTCTCCCCCAGAATACGAGGGGAGCAGTGGAAGGCCAGGGGAGGAGGAAGGCCGCGGCCCCGCGGCCCTCGGCCCGTGCTGCCGCGTGCTGGGAGGCCTCCCCGGGCTTTGTGGGCCCCGGAAGCGGCAGGGCCGTTTTTTCACCGTTCCCAGAAAAATGTCCCTTGGAAGTGGAAGCGGCAACAAAAACGGCGACCGGAAACGGCAAAAATTGGCTCCAGGATGGGAACCGGAGCCGGAACCGGTCCAACAACGGCGACAGAACCGGTAAGAAAACGGCGTCGGAACCGGCAACAAAAACGGCAAAACGGAGCCGGTGAAAAAGCGGCCCTGTCGTTTCCGGGGCCCGCGAAGTCCCCGGGAGGCCTGCGTCGCCACGGCCAGGGGCGCCTCGGAGCTCTGGCCTCGAGTCGGGCCCGCCCCTCCGCAGGAGGAAACTTCGAACCTGGTCAACAAAAGGGTCTGGGGACGAGTTCTCTCGACCGTGCTCGACCCTGTTGGGGCACTGTTTGACTAGTTGTTCATGCTTCGCTCAGAAAATCCCGGGCCTGTCCCTCTACGGGCGGGAACTTCGAGACTGGTCAACAAAAGCGTCTGGGGACGATTTCTGTCGTCCATGCCTGACCCTTTTGGGGCACTGTTTGACGAGTTTTTATGTTTCGCTCAGAAAATCCCGGGCCTGTCCCTCTACGGGCGGGAACTTCGAGACTGGTCAAAAAGATGGTCTGGGGACGAGTTCTTTCGACCATGCTCGACCCTGTTGGGGCACTGTTTGACTAGTTGTTCATGCTTCGCTCAGAAAATCCCAGGCCTGTCCCTCTACGGGCGGGAACTTCGAAACTGGTCAAACAATGGTCTCGGGACGAGTTCTTTTGACCATGTTTGACCATTTGGGGGCACTGTTTGACTAGTTGGTTATGCTTCGCCCCCAAAAAAAATCGCCTGCAGGGGGACGTGCCCGACCGAAAAGTCTGGTAAGGGCGCGCCCTGGGAGAGGTCTGAGGCGCAGCGGGGACCGTATTCTGTGGCCTCCCCGAAAAGGGGTCGAAGTGGCTCTACCAGGTGTGGCCCTCGGAAAATCGCCGAAGGAGCCACAGCGGAGTGAGCATAACCTTGCGGAGTTCCGCGCGGACTTCTCGGATCGGCGCCGGGTTCCCCTTGGCGGCGCCTCGGCGACGCCCCTGGCGCGCTCCGTGCGCCAGGGGGGGGGGGACCAAGTGCCAAGCCAAGACATCCGAGCGGGTTTCCGGACGTTCATGTCCATGCCGCTGTTGCTTCCTCTGCGATCGCTTCTTCTGCGGCGGCTTCTGCGTGACCGGCGGCTCGGACGAGTGCTGGGCGCCGAACTGCTGCGTGTGGACGTGCATCCCGGGCCGGGCGAAAGGGGGGGATTGGGAAAGGGGGGGTTACGAAATTTGCTGCATGCAGCTGGTTTTCGGCCTCACCGAGGGGCCCATTCCTCGATACATAGCCGCCTCCGGCGCCGGGAGGCGCCAGGAAAATCAGCTACGCGAGCTGATTCTCAAACCCCCCCTTTGCTATCCCCCCCCCTCCCCCCCGACCCGAGCCTCCTGGTGCCTTCGGCCGTCTACTTCGTGTACGTGTTCCCTCACCTCTGGAGCCGGGGCGCGTACGCGCTGCCCGCGGCGACGCTGGCCGTCTTCCTGAGCACCACCGGGCTGCTCTGCGCCACGTGCTGCACGGACCCCGGCATCATCCCCCGGCGCGAGGTGATCCTGGCGACGGGGAGCGCCGCGAAGCTGAAGGAGACGCTCGGCTACGACGTGCTGGGCGGCAGCTACCCCATTAGGGCGACGATATCTATACATATCCACTGCTCCTGGCCAGGCCCATCCTGGGCCCAGGAGCGGTGTATACGCCCTCCTGGTTTGGCCAGGGAGGCATATACACCGCTCCTGGGCCCAGGATGGGCCTGGCCAGGAGCAGTGGATATGTATAGATATCGTCGCCCTACCCATGGACAAGCAACCCGTCATCCCAGACAAGCTGCAGGCCAGGGGGTACCGGTGGTGCAGGACGTGCAAGATCATCCGCCCGCCGCGTGCTTCGCACTGCCCGGACTGCGGCAACTGCTGCCTGAGGCACGACCACCACTGCCCGTTCGTCAACAACTGCGTCGGGCAGCGCAACTACCACTTTTTCTTCGGTTTCATCACCTCGGTTTTAGTCCTAGCGGTGATGGTGTTGCCTTCTATTGCAATGTATTTCTCGGCCTTGAAGCGGGAGAAGGGGGTGCAGCAGCTGATGACGTTGAGTTCGGGGCTGCGCGTTGTCTTCTACGCGATGATCGTCGGCAGCCTCTTCATTGTCGTAGCGACCCTGCTCTCCTGTGGGCTGTGGGCGTATCACGTCTTCCTCATAAGCACAAAGAGGACAACGAAAGAGTACAGGAAAAGCCTTGAGAATGCAGCCAGCTTGCGCCACATCCGCCGACCCCCTTTGTCTGGAGCCATCCTGGCTCGCATCGCGGGTTCAGTCGGAAGCGTCTTCAAGGGCTCAGTCGGAGGCGTGTGGGGGGTATTTTTCTTCCTCCCCCTCCTCCAAGTGGCCGTCAAAGGTCTCAAGAGCCCAGCGCCACTTCCGAATGCATATTCATGTCTGTAGCAAGCGCAGCATCCACCCATGCCAGAATTCTCAGCGGCGCGTCTCGGGCAAGTCAGTGTGGCCGCCGACAACCCGAACCGTGCTACCCCTCGGCGCGCCCAAGACTGATTCGACGAGCTAAACAAAATAACAGCATAACGATTGCGACCCTCACTGGCACCCAGGAGAAGAAGTATCAGGGACAGAGGGAGATGCGAAAGTGTTCCCCTACTTCTAGGGTTTACACCGAGGGGTGGAAGCCAGGGGCTCTTACGAACAAGTTTTGTAGGACCGGCATCTGGTTCAACAGTCGGTTCTGCCGCCCCGCTCTTCTTCTTGGAATAGCAGCGGCCCCACGATGGCTACAAGGACGCGTATTAGGTTGCTGGGGCGCCAAGCGGTACGAGTAGCATCAATGTCCTCGTATTCCCCGCCCCGAACGAGAGAGAAGGCGCAGCATGTCAAGTACATAGGTTGTTTTGAGGCTATGATCAGGTGGCTTCGCAAAGCTGGAGATCCGTTAGCCGGCAAATCGATCTCTATCATTACCACGGGTCTGAATTCAGCTCCCACAGACGAGATTGATGATGTGATATGCCTATTTCCGCTATGGTGAAGAAAGACGATCAGCGGCTTTGCTCAAGCCAGTCCTTGCTACACATGAGTTGTACATGGCCAGCACGATGCGAGATGCTGGCTGTACTTTTGTGGCGCCCGATGGCATTACGCGCACGCTCGACTACATAGCTATGCCAAGCTGTCAGCTGCAAGCCGTCATGCGGTTCATCATTTTCGGAAGCAGCACGAGGAGGTTGCAACCACATCGATGGAGAAGAACATGGGATCACTTACCGCTTGGGGCGAGTTTTCGTTAGTCACATAACATCATCCCACGCCAAGAGACCCGAACACAGGACGCATCGAATTTTCGCGGGCGGGCGCGCTGTTACAAGGCTACAAGCGCAGAGGGTTCACGAAGACAGTGTATCACAACACGTCGTCGAGAGCAGCATGTGTGCGCATTCAAACGGGCGGCGCCATGACAGTGGAGGCGAACGAGTTGCTAGTACAGGCTTTGATGACAGGAGCGACGGCGACATGTACGACAAAGGAGGATTACACGGGGAGTCTCACATATCATGCAGCTTGCATCGGAAATATTATGATGCAGAGGCGGGCTCTTCGAGACAAGTTTTCTTGGGCGCGTTCGGAGAAGAACGCGGACGCGCAGCTTATTTTGACGGTGAGAATCCCTAGTTTGCACAAGTTCCTGAGGCCACGCAGAAACAGGCATTGGCAGCGTGCCCAGTGAGATCGAGCCAGCGCCTTGCCCGCGGTCGTCCGGGTCCACCGAAGTTCTCGTTTCTCAAAGAGCGCGGGCGCGAATGCGAGCGCGCGGGCAGGTAACGCGCGCGCGCGCGCCTGGCGCAGTCTTGGACATCCAGCGTGGGGCCCCCCAGGGGCGCGGGGCGCGGGCGACGCCTTCGCCCGCCTCCCGCGCGCCCGCCTCCCTCCGCAAACCGACTCCTCCTCACTGTATTTCTTTTTCGCCCACGGGTGCTCTGGTGGCCCCCCACCTCTCACAGCCAGTAAGCCCGTCCCGCGCAGGGCAGACCAGTGAGGCGCTGGTTGCCGCCCCACCGCTCCCGAGACCCCCCAGCGCACAGCGCATTTTTCCTGGCTGGATTTTGGGGGTGTGCGCGCCCAGCAGGATGAGATCGGTTACAAGAGCTTCGCCCCAAAGCAAACGGTATACAGTTGACAACGTGTGGAGCTCGAATTGGGAACACAGACCGACAGACTCCTACCCCTTCTCCTCCTCCTCCTCCTCCTCCTCCTGAGTCCGTTCCCCGTCCTCCTCTTCCTCATCCTCCTCCTTTTCCCTCCTCCTCCTCCTCCTCCTCCTCCTCCTCCTCCTCCTCCTCCTCCTTCTCTTCATCCTCCTTCTCATTCTCCTGCTCCTTCTGCTCCCTCTGCTCCTCCTCCCCCTCCTCCTCCAGGCGCCCAGTCGGAAGGCGTCGGGCGGGCCATCGGAATCTACGTATGGGGTGGTTCACCCTCCCGCAGCTCCGCAGTCCGGGTGGCTTGCCCAGGAGCTTGCCCCCCCCCCTGCCCCCCCATGTTCTCTCTAGCTGCTATTCCTCCTCCCTCCTGCTCCTCGTCCTTGCCCCTCCCTCACTCTTCGTGCCCCCTCCTTTCCTCCTCATTCCCCTCTCGTGCCTCCTTGTTCCCTCCCCTCTCTCGTCGTGTCCTTCCCCCTTCGTTCCTCCTCCGTTCCGCGCTTGCTGCTGCTGCTGCTGGTGGCCGGGGCAGACCTCTTCGCGCCCTTCTGGCCACCTCGACGGGAGCCCGTGGACATCGACGAAGAGCCGACCCTCTGCGGCGACCGGGCCGAGGGAAGCCGACGAGAGCAGCCCAGGAGGAGGAAGAGGAGGAGAGGGAGGACCAGAAGGGAGGAGCAGCAGGGAGGAGGACGAGGAGGAGGAGGAGGAGGAGGAGGAGGAGGAGGAGGAGGAGGAGGGGGAAGTGTCAGTTCGGTTCGATTCGGTTTCACTTGGCTGCTTCGGTTTCGGCCAGTTCGACTTGGGTCTGGTTCGGGTTCGAATCGATCATTGTTTTCAGAACGGTACGACCGGTTCCAGTTCGAGCCGGCTCCGGTTCGAGTCTGTTCCAGTTCGGTTCGGGGTTCGGATACGTGGGGCGGGGGCCTATGGGGGCATATTGGGGCCTGATTTTGGTTTATGGACGCCTGCGGGGGCCCGAGGGGGCCTAGGGGGGAATATGGGGCCTATGGGGTCCTGAGGAGGTCTAAGAGGGCCGAAGGGGGCCTCAGGGGGTCTTTGCGGAACTTTTGGGGAGCCTATGGGGGGCGACGGCAATGGCTGGCGACGGCGGCGCCGACGACGACGACGCCGACAACCGCGGCGGCCGTGGCGGCGGCAGCGGCGACACGCGATCCGCGGAGCCGCCATAAGCCCCCTCTGAGCCCCCTTACGCCCCCATGGGTCTCCATAGGCTCCTTAGGCCCCCACAGGCTTCCTTAGGCCCCAATAGGCCCCCTTAGGGCCCCCATAAGCCCGCTTGGGCTCCCATAGGCCCTTTAGGCCCCTGGGGCCCCAGAACTAGGCCCCCATAGGACCCCGTCGGCCCCCATAGGCCCCCGTGGGTCCCCGTCGGCCCTCGCAGGCCTCCGTCAGCCCCCGTGGGCCCCCGCGGGCCCCCATAGACTTTCTGGGGCCCCCATCGGCTGCCGTAGGCTTCCACAGGCCCCACTGGGACATCTTAGGCCCCCTCAGGCCCCCGCAGGCCTTCTTGGGGCCCCCCGCGGGCCTCCATAGGCTCCCTCGGGCCCCGCAGGCGCCCACAGGCCCCCTCAGGCTCCCTTAGGCCCCCAGGGACCCCTTGGGGCTCCCATTAGGCCCCCTTGGGCCCCCCACATGCCCCCGTAGGCCTCCTTGGGGGCCCCCGTAAGCATTCAAAGGCCTCCTTGGGGCCCCTCGGGCTCTGACTCCCTCGGATTCTGGACTTGGGGGGGGGGTCCACTTCCTTTTCGGTTCCAATCGATTCGGTTTTGGATTTGGTGCGGTCTGTTTCTGGTTCGATGCCTGTTTTGATGCGGTTCGGTTACAGTTTGTTCCGTTGTGTGCGGGTTTGGTTCGGGCCCGTTTGGTCTTTGATGCTTTGTGTTTTGGCCAATTGGGTCTCGTTCCGTCACGGTTCTCGGTTCTCGGTTCGGTTTGGTCTCTTCATGCAGACCTTGGATGCGATGCGATGCGATGTTAGGAGGAGGCATGTACGGCAGGTTCGTGTCGTGTGGGCGGGCTTTTGGAAAGCCGCGACTGTTCAAGGATGACCAGTCCACGCGGTGTCAGAAGCCAACGCGCAGGTCGTGACGACACGAGCCTGCAGTAGGAGGATGCCCTCTGAAGGCGAGCGGGGACCCGCGCTGTTCTCGCCCTGGGACCTGGTGGACCCCCAGGAGCTCCGGGCGTACCAGGTGACCTGATAGGCAGGCGGGCCTCGTTCTTCCCTCCGCCTCTTTCTCCTCCTCCTCCTTCTCCTCTTCCTCTTCCTTTCCCTCCTCTCCCCCCTCCTCCTCCTCCTCCTCCTCCTCCTCCTCCTCCTCCTCCTCCTCCTCCTCCTCCCCTTTCCTCCTCCTCCTCCTCCTCCTCCTCCTCCTCCTTCCCTGGGAGGCATCCTGGCGTCGAATGTCTGTTCACACCTGGCTGTGTTGCGTTGTGTCGGGCCCCAGAGCCCTCGCGGATCGATTTGGCTTGCAAATGCAACGGACAGATGAGATCTAAGGCTCTTGTTTGGCTTTTCTGCTATGTTTCATGTTTCGTGACGTCGGACCTTAGGCTTCATCCAACCCGCGTTCCTTCACAACATCAGTCCTCGTCATTGCACAGCGAAGCGTGCTGCCAAGGCGGGCCGTGCTGCCAAGACGTCTTCACCACCGATGATCGTGAAGCGTAAAGTTCCCAGCAGCTATACGGATGTATGGGGGACGAATGATTGTCCAACTGTGGTTTTCGTTCTGTCGCCGCGAACAATCGTCTTGAACACGTCTACCTGTTACATGGGTAAAGGGCGGGTGATTCAGAACATGTGGCTTCCACCATCAGCGTTACGCACATTCGCCGCGCACGTTCGCCGCGAACTTCCCTATACTTACACGGAGAAAACGCGGTCCGTTTGGCATTGGGTTCTTGTCTGACTGTTCGTTATAGTGGTCAGCGTGGTCAAAGTGTGTTAGCCAGTGTGGGCATTGTTTGTTTCTTGCAAATTGTGCTGTCCAATGTATGTTGAACCACCGACGTAGCGCAATCTACGTGGTACAATTTTTCTGGTGCAAACAGGGTGCTTCACTCTACGTGGTGCAATATACCTGGCGCAATTTATGGCGTGGAGCTATCTATGTGGTGCAGTTCATCCTGCCGTCTTTAAAGTTGTCAACTCCATTACTCCCGCAATCATCACACCCACCCGCATCTTGACTTGCAAAGACCATGTTGCGGCGATTGCAATGAGTGTTTGGTGTTGGCTTGTGGATCCCTGCGGTCGCGGTAGCCCCCGCATGCTTGCGCGCGAAGCGGCCGGTTGGTTTGGCGCGACCGACGCGGCCGCGGTGGCGCTGACCGCCGGGAATTGTCAAGCGGGCGGTTCAGTGCGAGTCGGCGAGTTGGGCGGGCGCGGTGCAGCGAGCGGCTTGAATAAGGAACGCTTACTTTTCAAAAGGGGCTCGGTCGTTCCTTAGGCTCGCATGCGTTATTTACAGTTCCTTGTCCGTCATTTGTCATTTATCGTTCCTTATGCGTTATTCCTTGGGATAAAAAAGGGGCTTCGTTCCTTATTTATCGTTCCTTAGGCCAGGTCGATGACTGTATCATGGCAGCGTCGACAACGGTAAGCGCGATGATGGTAATAACGATGTCGGTGACACTGGCGACACCAACGTCGGCAAGGCCAGCGACGGTGCCGATGCTGATCACACCGGCGACGATAACGGCGTCCCAGGGTCGGCAATGAAGGTTTTGGATGGAGTTCGACCCGCGCGCGCGGCCGACGCGCGAGCGCGCCCTGCGCGCGACGATTTGACACGGATCGCGCCCCCCAAGAGCACGCGCGCAAGGGCGCTCGAGGGATTCTGACATGCAGCGCGAGAGGCCCGCTTTGCAGAACTGCAAAATCATGTTGAAACACATCGGTGGTATTCTTTCTGATTTGCTGGATGGCGAGCGCCGGTTTTTTACAGCTGACGTTGCAACACCATATGGTTTTGCATGCTTTCGGGAATATGCCCGAAAACCTCGGTGTTTGAAGAATTGCCGCATGCGGGCGCGACGACGGGCGCGCGCGCATGTCGCCCCATTTGCTCAATGGGTTCTCGCGGCAGCACGCGCGCAACGATGTTCGAAAAAATCCGACGTGCACGCGCGAGAAGCCCGTTTGGCAACACGTGACGAACATGTTTGATAACGAACGATGGTTATATCCAGAATCCGCAAGAGCCTGGGCGCAGTTCTGCTGTTGAGAATTCGTGTTGCGAAACCATGTGTTGTTATATGTTGTCGGCGCGCTCGATTTGGAAATCCCCGTCAATGTCGATGCTTCTGACAAGGATGTCGACATGCGCGCGCGACGACGCGGTGGGGTGGAGGAACACTTATGGTTTTTGATGATCAAGTGCGCGCGCATAGTAGCTCCTTGTAGAGGGGATTGGGGGGGCGGCGCCGGCCTGCCTTGGGCGGCGCGAACTCAATCTTAGGATGGGGGGGCGGGGCGGTGGCATATTCAAAGTTACGCTCCCGAGTGGAGGGCGCCGCGTTACGGCGGGGGGGCAATTCGCAGCATGTTTATATATATACACATAATCTACGTGGTGCAAGTTTTTTTGGTCCGCAGTGAGATTCCCAGTCTTTTGCGGGCGCAGTCATCCCTCCCACCCGCCCGCAACTTGGTCTGCTAAACTCGCGCGGTGTCGATTGTGATTGTGCTTTGGGTTGGCTGGCGCATCTCCGCGGCCGCGCTAGCCCGCGAACGCTCGCGCGCGCAGCGGCCAGCATGTTCGGCGCGACCGACGCGGCGCGGCGACGCTGACAGCCGGGCACATCCCAAAGGACTTTTCAGTGCGAGTCGGCAACTTGGGCGGGCGCGGAATTACGGCAACGTCGACAACGGTTGACGAGATGATGATGGTGGCGACGTTGACGACGACGATGAAAACGACGACGGCAAGGCCAGCGACGGCGCCGACGCTGACCGCGCCGAACGATAGCGCCGCCCTCGCGTCGGCAGTGAAGGTTCGGGAGGGAACTCGACGCGCGCGCGGCCGACGCGCGAACGCGGCCCGCATGGGGTTCTTTGACGCTGGCCGCGCCCCTGTCAAGCACGCGCGCAGGGGCGCATAAGCGCTGCAAAGCCGTGCGTTTTACATGTTTTCGGGCCACTCGGTGTTGCTTCCCCGACGAACCCTTAGGTTTTTGATCGATTTTGGCACGCGCCCGCGACGACGCGCGCGCGTGCACTTCGCTCCGTTCTCTGTCGCAAGGGAGTCTCGGGCGATTTTGACGCGCGTGCGACAGGCCCGCTTGGTAGCAGGCTGTGAACAGGTCGGATAAACAATGAATCCCCCGAGAATTCGCAAGTGCCAAAGCGCGAGCTTTCAGAAAACCCCCGTTGCGAAGCCATGTGCTTGTTGGCATATTTTCTGGGTGCTCGGCTCTGACACCCTCGCGAATACTCGCGCTGTAGAATTGTTCTGGCACGCGCGCGCGATGGCGCGTTTTCGCATGTTCCCCCCTGGGATCTTCGGACAGCTGTTGATTTTCAATGAACGAGTGCGCGCGCAATATTTGTTTCTTGGGGATGAGGGGGGGGGGGGGGGGGATGCCGGCCTGCCTAGGGCGGTGCGGATTCAGTCTTGCCATGGGCGATGGGGCAAATCCACGTGCAAATGGGAATGCGAAAGGGGGGCCGTTAATGCCAGGGATGGGGGGTGGGGCGGGTTTCGGGGGAACTTTTTTTTCTGCTAGAGCACAGACTTCACCCTGCCGAATCTGAACTTGTCATTTCCACTGCTACCGCAGACATCCCAACCACCCACCCGCACGCAACTTGGCTTGCAACGCCCATGTGGTGGCGACTGCGATGACGGCTCGCTCGTCGCCGCGTCCGCGCTAGCGGCTGTCGCGGCGCGTCGCCGCGGCCGCGGCTGCGACCCGCGCCGGTTGGCGCGTCGCCGCGGCCGCGCTAGCGCGCGTGCTCGCGCGCGAAGTGTCCAGCTTGCGCGGCGCGACCGACGTGGCCGCGGTGGCGCTGGCCGCCGGGCATTTCCCAGCGGGCGCTTCAGTGCGAGTCGGCGACTTGGTCGGGGGCGGTGCCGTGGCAACGTCGGTAGACGCGATGATGGCGGTAATGATGTTGGTTGCGATGATAGCGACGACGACGGCGAGGCCAGCGACGGCGCCATCGATGACCACGCCGACGACGATGACGGCGCCCCCGCGTTGGCGACGGGGGTCTTGGATGGAGCTCGACGCGCGCGCGCGGCCGACGCGCGAGAGTGGCCCGCACGGCGACGCGGATCGCACCCCTCCCAGGAAGTCCAGATGATTTCGACATGGCCCTGTTGACCAGATGCATGGAACACGCCCGTACTCTTACTGTTCAGCATTCGCAGGAGCGCGAGCGCAGGAACATCTGAAAACGGCTGTTGCAAGCCCGTGTTGTTTGCATATTATTTCGGGGCGCTCGGTCCTGAATCCCTTGCGCAGCCAATGGTGTTTGAACGATTGCGGCGTGCGCGCGACGACGCGCGCGCGTGCGTTTCGTTTCACTTTTCGCAGGGGATTCTCGCGACAGCAGGCGTGAAAGGGGGTTTGAGCGTTTCCGACGTGCGCACGCAAAAGGCATGTTTGGCCTCAGTTGGCGGGAGCGTTGAACCACTTGTGGGTTGTGTGCCAAGATTTCGCAAAAGCGCCAATGCAGGTCTTTGTAGGTAAATCTTGCATTGTGAACCAAGTTGTTTTCTGCGCGTGTTCAGGGCCGCCGAGTTGGCAGCGCCCCGGACCCCGAAGCTTTTGAGAGGTGTTCTGGCACGCGCGCGCGACGACGCGCGCGTGCGCACTTCGTCCACTTTGTTGCAGAGGTTTGCTGAAGACTTATGAGTTGCGATAATCGAGCCATGTTGTTATTTCTCGCAGAGTGCGAAGGTTTTTTTTTGGGGGGCGGGTGAGACTAATTTTGTTGTGATAATGCGAACTCGTAGCTTGGATGGGCGATGGGGCAGAATCGTGTGTAAATCTCAATGCGCGAAGGGTGGCCGTCTAGTCCTGCGGGGGATCGTTTCATTATATATATATATATATATATATATATATGTTACAATATGTTATGATATGATATATACATTTATATACATACGTACATACATATATAACGCACACACGCGCTCGCGCGCGCGCACACACACGCGCGCGCACACACGCGCACGCACACACACGTAGCCGCCAAACCGTGAACCAGGACCAGCTTGTCTGAAAAGACTTTGGGCAATCTGCACGGTGCAATGCAAGGGCGGCGACGGGCGGCGACGGGGCGACGGCCGCGATATGATTGCCGCCAGACCGCCTCACCAGCCCTGCTCCCCAGACAGAAAATGAGAGACGCTAGCTACAAACGCTGTTAGGAAATTTTACTTACGCGGATGGCCGTTGCATCTGAGGTTCTCGCTTATTTTTGATCAGAGCGTGCCATCGGAAGTGCACTCACAGGAGGCATCGCGTGCGCTTGGGTGGAGACTGGATGGTTTTCAAAGCAATGTCCTCGACCTACGTTTCGAGGCGAGTCGCGTCGCCAGCCTCGGTTACCGAGCGCCCTTTTCAGCGCTTCCCCACCCCGCTCGATCAAAGAGCCACGCGTCGAGCACTGCGCCGATCGGCACGGGCCCCCAGTGCGTTCTGCTCGGCGCGAGCCTTCTGGCGGAGCCCGGGCCGCGCATCGCTTGCGCTCCGCGGCCCGACTGCCGCCGCGCACCCATTCGGTCGTCGCGTCGCCGGCTGTCGCCCCGCCGCGGGGGGGCCCGCGCTGGGCTGCGAAGCGGCAGAAAAACACCGTGGAGGCGGGGGGGGGGGGGGGGGGGCGACGACCGCAGAGAGAGGGTTGCGGGCAGGCGAGGCGCCCGATGCACATCGGCCTGGGATCGCGCGCGCGCGCGCGGCGGCGCCCGCGCCCGGGGGCGCAGCGCGACGGGGCCAAGCGGGCCCCCGGCCAGACGGCCCACGGCGCCGCTGCCAGGCCGGGGCCGAGGCCACATGCAGGGGCCCTTGGTCGGGGGCGGCACGGAGGGGGGCGATGGCTAGGGGGGGTGGATATCATGACGCGGGCCAGGATATGTCCCCTGATTTCGCGGCGCCTCTTCTTATTTCACTGCGCCCGCGACCCCCCGCTTGGGCCGCGCACGTGCCGCCGGCCATGATTTGACCCCTTTCTTGAGCCCCCCCTCTTCGGCCGCCCCCGACATGAGGGAGGGGTCTGCGCTTGCTGCAGCGTCGCCCACGGGCGCCGCAGACGTCGCCGCCGGCGAGGCGACCCACGGCGCGCGCAAGGCGAGTTCGCGCCGCCCCATGAAACGGGACCAGCTTCCCCGTCGGAAGCAGGACCATGCCTGCGTCGATTGTCGAGCCGTTCTCAGTCCGCGAGCAGCTCGGGGTCCGAAACAGGGCATCTTCACCCAAGCTGTGGAGACATGCCACGTCAGGATCTTTATTCAAATGACCGTAGGTTGTAGGCCACCGTGGTCCGGGCCAGGAGACGGCTCCGGGCCGCGGGACAGGGTCCGCGCGCGGCAGGGCCACGCGCGCGCATTTTATTCGTGTTCCGTAGCCATCCCGGCACAGGTGCTGATGCACTGGAGCGAAGACCTGGCCCTTTCAGTGCAAGGCCTTCCTCTTCATCATCAACTTCCTGCGGAACCCAGGGCGGGGTCGGCTCTCTGGCACCCTTTCCCCGCCGAGCACTTCGGCCACTTTGGAAGATCGGGCCCGACGCGCCCCCCGGCAGCTCCCGGCGGCATATAGATCCAACGAGGTTTGACTGTTTGACGTGCTACAGAAAGGGTGTGAACACATGGGTGTAGCAGGGATGCGTCGACAGGGCATTGGGATGTCATCGGGCTTAATTCTGCACCGCACCGCGCACATGTCAAATGAGCGGGCCGCGTGGCTGGTCTAGAACTCTGGCGCTCTGGTACCACGCCAGCGCCACCGCTAACGGTGCATATGTGTGGGGGTGTTTGTTTGTTGGAGTTTTTGTTTTTGGGTCGGGGCAATATGGGTTGTCGGCACCATGCATGCATATTGCGTGATTCAGCTCTACGGCGCCTCCTCTCCGCGCCCGTCATGGTTTCGAATGATGAGGCGGTCTATTTCGCTATTTGAGACGGGGCTGTCGCTTAAAATGCCGCTCGCGTATCAAGGGGTAAACGAGGGCCGTCGGCCCATCCCACCACCGTGCTTGGGTTGTGGGTCGGAGCTTTCATGGATGCGTCTTCGGGACTCTTCGGACCGTTTTCGGGGGCTTCTAGTGAGCAGTTTAGGGGGCCTCGTGGGGGCCCCTCGGGGCCGAGGGCTCGAAATGGCCGCTCGGGCTCCCCATCTGGGACGCCTTTGGGGGCCGTCTTGGGGCCCTGTGGGGCCGTCTTGTGCACCTCTTGGGCCGTCGTGGGCGGCCTCTGGGGCCGTTTTGGGGCCCATTTGGAGGCCCCTGGGGCCGTGTTGGGGCGATTTTGGGGGCCTCGTGGGCCGTTTCGAAGCGACGGGAAGCCGAAAAGGCGAGGGCGCCAAATGATTGAAAACAACGCAAAACAACCATAAATAAGCAATGCTGTTGGCCTCTTCGGAGGCCTCTTGGGGCGTTTTGGAGGCTTCTTGGGCCGTCTGGGGGCCATCCCGAGCGTCTTGGAGCGATCGTTCGACTCGGGGCCCTGTAAGACCCTTTTGGAGCCTCCTTGGGCCCCCTTGGCCCGTTTAGGGGCCTTCCAGGCTTCGACACAGTCAAGCGACAAGACGCTCGAAGGGTGCTTAAAGACTTTGACAAAACACTTGGGGACACGCCCACCCCGTGCCCCGTACCCATCGGCACGGTGGTGGAATTTATTCACCGACGAGGAGTTGCCTTTCGGGTTGTTGAATAGGGCATTTGGGACGCCAGGGCTTATGTTCAGCCGTGTTGATGCATTTTGGGATTGTTTGGGTCATCCTCCCTTTTTTTCCCGCCTTGCCTCCATTATCCTCTTGTTCCTCTTGCTCCTCTTGCTCCTTTTGCTCCTCCTCCTCGTCCTCCTCCATATCCTCCTCCGCCTCCTCCTCCTCCTCCTCCGCCTCCTCCTCCTTTTCCTCTCTCTCTCTCTTTCTCCCTCTCTCTCCTCGAACTTCCTCGCTCTCCCTCATCCCCCATCAGTCCCTGCCTTCTCGCCTTCCTTGTTTCGGAACTGCGAGGTGGGTCTGAGCATGAGCATGCTTTCAGGGAGCCCGTCAGCGGAAAAGGTCGAGAGGTGGGGCGGCTTTCGATGTGGGGCAGTGAGAAGGAAAGGTTTCCCCAGAAGGCGGCGGGATTTCTCTGAAGCCTTCGCGCGTTCTGAGAAGTTGCTTGTTTTCTTAAGGGACGGACTCGAACACTTTGCAGAAAACTGGTCTGAAGAAGGCCCGCCGCCTGACAGTTCCCGCTGGGTTCGCCGCCAAAAGGTCCCTTCTCGCCGTCCTCCCTTCCCTGGTGAAATAACTCCACGTCCATCATCCTCGTCGTCTTCGTCCCTGCTAGTGTTGCGGCCGTTCTTCTCCGCTTCCTCCCTCCTGGCCCCCCTTTTGTTCCTCGCCCTCGCCCTCCTCCCTCGCTCCTCGGTGTGGTCTCTTTCCCTTCTTCCTCCTGCGGGCCCCTGCTCGTCCTTCCTCCATCGTCTCCATGCTCCTCAGCCCTCTTCCGTCCTCTCCCCCTCCTGTGCCCCCCTTCCTCCTCCTCTTCCTCCGCCGTTCGCCCCCTCCCTCTCGTGTCCCCCTCGCCCCCATCGGTGTTCCCCCACCCCATCCGCACCATTGTCGTGTCGCCCTCCGCCGCCAAGTTCTGCCCCATCCCCACCCGCCCGTTCCCCACTCGAGCTCGATCCCTCCATCCCTTCTTTCTTGTCCTCCTCGTCCTGGACACGCCCCGACTTCGGATGCGCCATGTTTCGTTTGGGCGAGACCGCCCCACGGGCGGGAGTGCCCGTCCTGCTGCTCACGCCCTCTGGGTGCCGATGTTCGCCCACTTTGCCGTCGTTGCTTCCAGCATGCCTCTGGGTACTCCAGATTTCGTAATAAAAGGGAGGGGGTCTGGACCCTCCAAGACAAGCCATTTCAGACCTCCCCCGTGGGAGAACCCCCCGAAACATCGTCCCCAGACCCCCCAGGCCCTCCAAGATAGCCTGGAAGTGACCCCCCCCCCGAAATGAGACCCCCCTCCCTTTATTACGAAATCTGGAGTAACCGTCATTACCTTCGCTATTCTTTTCAGGCAGAAACGTCCGCCCCGCTTTTTCGCACCGTCCGGGGCGCATCTCCGCCGACAGCTCCGGGTAAGACGCGCAGCCCAAGCACGGCAGATCCGAAGCCAGGGCGGCCCTGCCGCGTTCCAGTGCGCGCGCGAGGTCAGCGCCCCCGCCCCCCCCCCATTTCTCGCCCTCTCCCGCCCTGCCCCCCTCCTCCCCCCCTAATCGGACTCGATCTTCCCAGGCGTCCCTTCCTCCTCCTGCTCCTCCTCCTCCTCCTCCTCCTCCTCCTCCTCCTCCTCCTCCTCCTTCTCCTCCTCCTCCTCCTTTTCCTTTTCCTCCTCCTCCTCCTCCTCCTCCTCCTCCTCCTCCTCCTCCTCCTCCTCCCCCTGCTGTGCCCCACCCCCCCTTGTGCCCCCTGCCGCGCTCCGGTGCGCGCGTGGGGAGGCCAGCGCATGTGGTCGCCGTCCCGTCGGGGGCGGCCCAGAGGGGGTGATGAGTAACGAGGGATGGACTAGGGGGCCACATGCGAACCCAACCCCTACCCCCCACGATTTCTGAGGGGGAGGGTGGGGTTCACTTCGTCCGGGAGCTCCCGAGCGAAGTGAACCCCACCCTCCCCCTCAGACATCGTGGGTTGTAGGGGTAGGGTTCGCATGTGGCCCCCTATGGATGGATATCATTAGGAGGACGAGCAAGGACATAAGCATAAAAGCTCGGAGGTCCGCGCGGATTTCTCGGATCGGCGCTGGGGCCCCCTGGCGGCGCCTCCTGCGCCGCCCCTGGCGCGCTCCGCGCGCCAGGGAGAGGGGTCCAGCGCGGATCCAAGACATCCGCGCAGACGTCCTAGTTTTTATGTTTATGTCAGTTGTCGCTCCCCTAAGCTAGGGGTGGATGAATACCATGGCCGGGGCCAGTGCACCCCCCTGGAGTTCATGGCCCTCTTTTCTTCATGCAGTACGTCCCCTGGTCCCCCCCTCATCCGACGCCCCCCCCTCGTGGCCGGGCTGGACAAAAGGGTAATTAAGATAGGGAAGGGAGGACAGAACGAAATCCGCCGAGCCCAGTCCTCGATACATGGGTGCCTCCTGGCGCTTGGGGGCGCCGCGGAAGCCGGCTACTTGATCTGATTCCCTTCCCTCGGGGGTTGCTTAAAGGTGCCCTTGGCCCAAAGTGCCGCAGTTCCCCTATTCATTTTGGAGCTCCCCTGGGTCTTGTGAGGGTTGCAGCAGTCGAACAGAGGATCGACTACGAAATTCATTTACTCCAAAATCGGTTTTCCCCTGAAAATGCAAGAAACGCGAAGCATGTCCTTAGGTATAACGGGACAGCATGCGCATTTTTCGCAGATTCGGCGGGCAAATCAGTTTTGGGGCAAGTCCATTCTGTAGTCGATCCCCTGCTCGAAGCAACTCCCGACCCTCTGCTATCGGACCCAATCCTTCCCACCCACCAAACCACCCCAACCCCAACCCAACTCGAAGGCTCAGATTTACCCTCGATTTCCAGTGTGGGGGGGAGGGTTCGGGAAACATCGACAAAAAACACATGTAGAATTGGGGTGGTCTGGTAGGTCGTCACTTTCCTCCCCCCCCTCGTGGACGCCCCCCTCTTGGACGCCCTCGGGCGGGGCCGCGCGCCACCGCCGCCGCCACTGCGGAGCGCACCGGGGCCCGGCTGCGAGTCGCGGCGTGCGGGAGCGGCGGCCGGTCAGGCAAGGGGGTGAGGACAGGTCGATCCTCACCCCCTTGCCGTCCTCATCCTCTCCCTCTTCGTCCCCCCCCTGCCCCTCCTCATCCTCCTCCTCCTACTCCTCCTCCTCTTCGTCCTACTCCTACTCCTCCTCTTCGTCCTCCTCCTCCTCCACCACCTCCACCTCCTCCTCCTTCTCCGACTCCTTTTCTTCCTCCACCACGTCCTCCGTTTCCTCCTCTTTGTCTCAAGCCACTTGGGCCCAGGCCAGTTTGGCCAGGAACCCAAGCCTCGCCCCCGCCACGAGGGGGTTTGAGGGGCAAGTTGTATCCCACCGCAGCTCGGCCCTTGTCGGTAATCTGGTGTGCGATCGGCTTGGCAAAGTAAGGGGGCTTCTCGTGCATGGAGCCAGTGCGCAGGGCGTTCGACCTACGAGTGGAATGATGGTTTCGTGCCCCGATCGTATGTCCGTGCCAGATGTAATCCACCCACCAAGCTTTACAAACCCAAGGGGAATAATGTCACGTTCGATGATAGCGTCAAGCAGGCCGCCAACCAGCTCGCGCTCTCCACATTCGACAAGGGCAAGGGGAAGGGCAAAGGCACATGCGGTGGCAAATAATCGCGCGCTGATCTGGCGACAGAGGCGACGGGACGTCTGACCAGGCTCATCGGCTCCATTAAAGACATGTCGTTCAAGGTGCAGTTGTTGGCCCATCACGAGAACGTCGACAAGCTTTGGCCCGCGGCTCGGCAGCAGACGCCCGAAGACGTGTTGCGACGAGCATCGGGCGAATGGAATAATTCGAACATGGTGCATGAGCAAGCAGTGCTTCAGCTTTAGAAATTCAGACAGGCCTTGCAGAAAACCGAGGAGAAGGAGTTTCAGATGGCGAAGGGGTTGGCATCGGCCAGGCTCAGCGGAAAGGTGGCGGTGCGAGTTCTTACAGAGGCAGCAGGTGTGGCAGCTGACGGCAAGGCTGCGGAGACGGACAAGAGATCAACCTCTCTGTGGACGTTGAGTCGGGACGAGGAGCTGTTTGCCAATATCGACGGTTACGGCTGCGAGCAGCACGAAAAGGAGGAGTTGCAGAAGTCGGGAACGGAACGCCGATTCGCTCGCGACATGTCGGGGAGTGGAAAGCAGAAGTCGTTGCGCGCGCATGAGGAGACCACGGCAAGGACGACCAGGCAACGCAAAGTTTTGCAAGGATAAGTCAAGCCAGGAGGTGCTAGTAGAAGGGGAACTTCGGCGAAGACGGCGGCGACAGCAGCGAGCGCGCGGCTGGGGCGCCCTCTTCCGATCACCTCGGCGCCCCGCAGGGGGCCTGGGCAGTCGCGGGGGCGCCCCCGAGCGGATGAGCAGAGCGGCGAGGGCAGCTGCAGCGCGTCATCGAGATCGACAGCTGGCACCTGCCGCAGAAGGTAGCAGCGGGGCCTGGAACAGTGCCAGCGAGAGTTCCCCTTGGGAGAGAAGCCGTGTTCCAGGTATGTCTTCCGGGTGTTGTCTGGGATTGCGACGTGCCTGGGAGCGTTGGCCTCGGCATCTTCGGCGGTTGCGTCGAGGTGTAATTTTGCAGAAAGTCGCGTTTCAGCTCGTAGCGAGTCATTGGGCCACGCAGGTCAATATAGCACATTTGCGGCATGTTGAAGATTCTGCTCGGCCCCGAGCATGCGCGTCTAACTCTCGCTCCAATGGGGGCGAAGAGGTCGCCGTGGCGCAAGGCCATTTGCATGTGCATCGCACTGGGGGGCCCAGCGAGTCCTCTGCGTTGCGCCCGGCGTCGGGGGTCGCCTTCGATGGTTTTTGACCAGTTAAAATCCACTTCCGCGGGCATCCGCTCGCACTGGCAATGCCTTGCGGAGTCGCGTCTGTAGGTTCTGCGGAAGAGAAGGCCCAAATGATGGCCAGGCTCGGATCCTTCTTTGCTCGCGCGTCGGCGCTGTCCAACACTGGCAGCGCAAGGGTGGCGCGCGCGAAGTCGTTTCCAAACAGCAAAGGGGTCGCTTCGACTGCGCGGGCAACGCTGCCGCGCGCGGGGGCGTCCGCAGGCCGCGCGTTTCTTTCCCGTTGGCGACCCGGGCGGCGCCGACGACCGCGTCGATGGCGACTTCCGCGGCAACCTTGCCGCGGGCATGCCCGCGCGGCGGCGCCGGGGTTTGTCGGCTCCGGCAGCGCGCGTAGATCGCCGAGCGGCCAGCGCGCAAACAGCGTGGCCCGCCAAGTTCGACGCTGCGCATGATACTCCACCTACTTCACCTCGCTCGATTGACTACGGCGTCGGCGTCCTAGAGGTTTGCGGCGGGGGGGCGCGGGCCAGATGACTAGCTGCCCACGGCCGCGTCAGAGTTGGCGAGAATTTCGACTTAGCCGCCGGCTGCGACCTCGGCGACGAGAGCCAGCAGCGAGCCACAAGGATAAACACGCGACAGAATCAGGCCCTTGTGGCCATCATGGCTCCAACCTGCAGGCCCTTCTGTCATTGGGCGACGTTCAGCTGCGAGCAAAACTGCCGCGCCTGGCTGCGATGCCGCGTGGGCGCGGCCCCGCGCGGTCGATTTTGCGGCTGCCTTGCGCAGCTGCAGCTCGATCTAGGCGGCGTTCTCGTCGACGAGCAGCCCGACCCATAGCGGCCGTGCGACGAGCCGCCGTGGTCAGAGATTACGGCGGCGCCTGGCGTGGACGCGGCCGTCTTCGACCAGCGCGCGTTTGGGGGCCGAGGTCGTCGCGGAGGAATCTCAAGTCCGCCAGCCACTAGTGCCCGGCCCGGGCAAGCGCGCCCGCTCCTGCGCCGAGTGCCGCGATAGTTTCGACGCCCGAAAGACTCTTCCAACGCGCAGTGGACCTGCGTCGCCGGCTGAGACACTCGCACCTCGTTAATTACGCTCCCGCATGCGACGTCCAAACGGCATCTTTCCCAACAGTGGCCCCTGGAGCCACTATGGCGCCGAGGGCGAGATCCGGGGCGAACTGGCCGCCGAGCGCGCGGCGTGCGCGAGCAAGTCGCGCACGCGCGACGTGCGGGCGGGCGCGCGCATGCGCCCCCTGGGGTCTGGCAACGCGCCGCCGCATTGCGCTCCCGAGCACCAGGGGCGCCCCCGCTGCCGGGGGGGGGGGAGTGCGCGATCACGCCGCGCGCGCCTGCGAGTGCAGCAGGTGCAGTTTCGCGCACTTACTCGCGGCCGCGTCTGCGCGCCGGCCAACGCCCGCGAGCGCCAGCACAACCTGGACCGCGCAACTCCAGCGACCAGCAGGCTCAATTACCCAGCAACGCCGACCGCGTCGCGGCAGTCAAGGCTGGTCAGCCACCGGCGCCCGCAGGTGCACCAGGGGCCAGCTTGTCATTCAGCATTGGGGTCATGGCAGCGGCGCGAGTGACTCTGTTCCTCGACCACAGTTCCGAGCCAAGCAGTTGCTGGCGCAATGCCAAGACGGGCAGCGCTGCGAGCTGCCAACGCAGCCGCTGGCAGCCCTAAGCTCTCCGATTGGACTCGCTTCGACGTTTTCGTCGTTGCGAGCGCCGCGCGATGGGCCGCGCGAAGCAAGCGCGCGATCGCCGCGCAAGCGGCACCTCTGGTGGCGGCGCGCCACTGTGGATAATGGCATGAGCCCTTCGAGCAGCTAGTGTACCACATATGATCCTCGGCCCCATCCCCACATCATTCAAACAAGTGAGGGTTTGCCGGATTGGGGCAACCATCAGCACATCAAGCCACCCCCACACTCCGCTTTCCGACCGGTTCACCCAGCATGTCGAGTGCGATCGTTTGTGTTACAAAGATTGCATGACCTCGAACTGGATCAGCTGCACCTTGTGATGGCGCAGAGGCCAGGATAGCACATCACGACTCGTCGCTCGTTGCCATCGATCGTTCGTGGGTCCAGCTATTCGGCGCGATGGGGGCGTTCGTCGCAGATGGCGATGGCGGCGTGCCCTCGACGTACGTCACGGAGGAGATGAAGAGGCAGGCACTGAGTTCACGTTGATCATAGAGCTTCGCATCAACGAGCTCGTTTCATGTAACGTAGTGGCGCCATGCTACGACCGGCGCATCACGCCGCGGAAGGGCTGCTAGAGCGCGAGGGTATCGCGGCGGTTTTTGAGGGCAGCGGCCCCACCCACGTAGGCGGCGTTACACCACGTAACGTCGTCTTCGGAAGGCAGCCCGCCATGCCACCGCCCGTCGAAGCGGGCGAAAGGCGAGGCGCCCGATGCCTGCGGCACTGGTGCCGACCCTGCTGCTGGCGCGGAAGTTCAGCCAAGCCGATTGCAGTGGCGAGCCCGAGAGATCGCATTGCAATGCGCGATCGAGACCATGCCCATCTCACGCGTCAGGCTTTCCCTGAGGGCGCGCGACACCGACTCTGGAGATGGCCGCTTCAACGGGCCAGGTGGGGATCCACAGCCCCCCGGGCACGCAGGGCGCATCGGGCAGGGCGGGTCTTGGGGCGGTTTTGTCCGCGAGCCCTGCTCGAGGCGAGGTGGCGGCTCGCTGCCGCTAGGCCGACGCGGCCTGCAGACTGCCAGACGCCCGGCCCGTCATCGGCGCCGTGGTCGACGACGCGGGCACCAGCTTGGCGCGAACAGTTCTGACTTGGGACCGCGCGGAGGACATCCTGAAGCACGTCGTGCAAAGGTATGGGGCAGGACTTTCGGCCGTTGGGAGGGCGCTATGGGCGCGCAGATCACCGCGCAGACGTGGCGACGCCCCGACAGCCTCGAAGCTCTGTGCCAGTTGTCCCGCAGATGCGATCAGCTGCCAGGTGCGGGGGCCATGTGTCTGATGCGCGGCTGGCAATCTGCGGGCGATCGGCCGGGCTGCGCGCGCATCCCGCTTATCCGGTGGGCCCTGCGGAACTCGGAACGATATTCAACATATTCTTCGACGGCGTTAGTTTCAACAGCCATCAGCTCTCTGGCGAACTGCGGAAGGAAGCAAGGTTCATCTTGGGTGGCGATCTCTGGCCGGCAGCAGACGCCAGGCTGAACCCAGATTGATCGTTCGAAGATTGCGTCATGGACCATTCCGAGGACACTGGCAGTATCGCTGAGGGGTGATCTCAATCAGCCCAGTCGGCTACGCCCGAGGAGACCGACAGTGTCTTCTCCGGCCGCGTCCAGCAAGAGACGCTGACCGCCTGGCGCGAGGTCAACGGGGCAGAAGATCTGACCCAGAAGTTGGAGGAGCTGTGGAGCACCGACAGTCAGCGTGGAATCTTTGCCGCCGTCGAGCACGCCGTGGGCGGTCTTGGCCGATGGCCCCGCGAGTGGCCCCAGCACCTCGACACGCAGCACGGGCGTCAGAGCATCCACGCGCAGCGACGCCACTGCCTGCGCGGCGCCTCCCGGGACGACTACGCGACGCTAGAGGAGGAGAACGGGCGGGGGATGCATGCGGAGGTGCACCTCGACCCATGGGGTGCGCGAAGCACTCCCGAGTTTCAATGTGGAAGCCTCCGGCGACTGTGCTGCTAGCCCCCCTCAGACAGCCGCGCTCGTCATCTACGCCGCCGTCGAGGCCATCGAGCGCGACGTCGACCTTGTGACCGCCGAAGAGGTGTCGATGCTGTCAAGGGAGGTCGCAGCGGCTTGCCTTTGAGCTCACCAGCGGGGTCAAATGCAAATGTCTCGAGAGGCGACCGCTCAAGAGTGCCCGAAACGCCGTGGACGCCAGACGCGTCTGCAAGTGGAAGCACCGCAAGGGGCCAGACGGCAAGACCGCCGGGATCATCCGGCGCTGCGCGGCGCTGAGAGGCTTCCGCGACATGGGCGCCATAGTCCTAGAGTCGTTTGTTGGGGCAGCTGAGCGGGCGCAATATCTCATGCTGTTCTCGGAGGTGGCGCGTCGCTCAGACGGGGCGCACGTCGCTGCAGGCTTCGAGGAGGCGCGCCTGCGGGGCATGACCTACGCCGAGACGCAGGACAAGGCGAAGCACCGCGCGAGGCGCGCTTGGCCCTGCCGGCCGGCAGCGCAGCCGCTCTACGACAGCCCCCCGGCTACAAGAGCCATCGCGATCGCGCATAGTGCCTGCGCTACATCAAGCCAGGCACTGGCTGCAAGGACGAGTTCAGAGTCTTCTCAACGACGCTCGCCCGGCTCGCGCGCTTGCCGGAGCGCGGCGCTGGACCCGCTCGGCGGGGCCCAGAGTTCTAGGTCGAGCAGGGGCGCAGGGGCCGCGCCGACTGGCTGACCGCGAGCGTCGTCAGCAAGATGGAGGGCAACTGCGACGACTTCGCCATTTTCGGAGCACGCCAGCATCGCAGCGCCGATGGGGCCGCGGCGCTCGACCAGGTTGCCGATTGGGCACGTCGACCTGGTCAAGGCCGAGGCTTGGCGAGCAGGCCAGAGGTCAGCTTCCAGACCTCTCTGTCTCCCTCCTGGGGGCAGCGGCGCGCGCTTTGCTTGCGCGGCGCCGCGTCGCAGCGTTCCCTGTCGCCCTGCAGCGAGCCATACACGAACTGCTCATTCGACGCGCGACGCAGCTCAAAATTCCGTCGTTCTGGCCACGCAAAGGATCAAGGCGCACATCGCGTTCCCGGCCACGCACTGCGCCAGGTGACTCTGCGCGCGCAGCGACGGGCCATTCAAGAGGGGAGAGGGGGCCGGCCATGCGCTGCACGCCGTGAGCCGCTCGCGCAAGCTGGCGTGCAGATCGTCATTCGGCTCAGAGTTGAACGCAGCACGCGGGGCAGCAGACGGCTTGCAAGCGCGCCTCCACGCGCTGCGCGAGATGATGCGCGGCCCCGCTTCAGCTGAACTGGTCCGGAGGCTGAGCGGGAGGAAGGAGCATCCTTTCGCGATGCTTGCAAAGCTAGTCGCTTTGGCAATGGATGCAGTACGGCCGCCGTCCGATAACAGCATGGCTTGTCACCCGCGGTTGGTATCGGACCAGCTCCGCACCAAACAGATTGAGGACATGTTATGGCGCGACGCTCGATACATGATGGCCGACACCATCGCCAAGGGCAGCCGCGGCCGGGAGCTCATCCTTCACGTCATGGACGCCGAAGTCAGCTACGACCACAGCAGCAGCATGAGCGACGAGAAGAACGAGAAAACCGTCCCGATCTCCCAGTACAGGAGCCGCAAAAAGACGAAGGGCGACCAAGGCGACTAAGTCATCGGATCGCCAAGTTTCGTGGGCAACCGCGGTCCGGAAAACTATGGAAGTTGACCATTCACGTGAGTGCCGCTTCGCTGATTGCTTCGGTGGAGCATCAGCATCCATGAGGCATTTGCTTCATCCAGGCCCGGCAACTTTTTTATAAATGAGAGGTCAGTTGTGCCCTCTGTGTGTTCCGTACTGTTGGTGCAGGGTGCGGTCAGAGCACCCGGCCGGAGCCTGAATTTCTGGTTCGTGGGTTCCTGAGCAGTTTACGCACGGCGACCGTCGAGGCAGAACGGATCGGTAGTCCCGTATTATCGCCCCTGCTTCGCCTGGTCCTCTTGCGTCCGCTCACACCTTGCAGCGCCTAAAGCAGTGTGATTCGCGCGTTCGCCCGCCTTCACCCCTTTTTCAGTGAGATCACATTTTTTGTCACGTCACCCGTTGCATCCAGTTCTCCAGTCTCTGCTTTTGCTCCTTGTCCTCCTCGTCATCCTCGTCCTCGCCCTGCCAGTATCCTCTTCCTTAGAGCCCCATCGAGCATGGTTAGAAATCATGACGGGATGCTCTCGGACGTTTTTGGTTTCCATGGGCTCTTCATTGGCCCAGGCGCCGTCAAAGAAAACTCGAGATGGAAAACCGGCGCCGGGGAGTGCATGGAGACCTCCAGGGGTCCACGTTGTGAGAGATTCATGATGTTGGGGGTCTCTGTCCTCTTCCTCCTTTATCCTCCTCCTGCTCCTCTTTCTCCACCTCCACCTCCTCCTCCTTGTCCCCTTGGATGCTGGCGTCGCAATGTTATCACAACGGGTGTTTTCCCCGTGTCGTGATTCGGGACCCTCGCAGATCGATCCGGCTCGATACATGCTGCAGGAATTTGTTGTCCAGGGCTTTGGCCGAGTGCTGTCGCCATTGTGCACTTCTTTCGTGGCGTCGGGTACCAGGATGCTCCTCTTCGTCCTCCCCATCATCATCCTTCCCATGGTGGTCAGAAGGCTGCCTGTACGTGTTGGACGCAGGATGAGGATTTCTGTCCAGGGCGTTCAGAGCGCTCTCCGAGCGTTGTGGGCAGCCGCGACGCCCGAGACGTCTTCCAGGCACGTCTGACCTCGGAGTTTCCCGACTTATTTCGGAGGACGCCAGCTACGCACCAACATGCACTAATTAACATGCCCCAAGCTCGGGCCCAGGTCTCGCCTAGTCAGACTCGGTGTAGGCATATGGCTGGCGTCCTTCTCTTATCCTCATCCAAGTTTGTCCTAAGCCTGCCTTCGTCTCAGAAGGGGGGTAGTGGAGGGCCGATCCTCCCTAGGGATGCTCTGCGGAACATATTCACCTCGCTTGCAGACAAAAATACATTATTGTTCCGCCGTCGCCGTCGCAGCCCTCGTCATCACTCGCCGCTCGCCGACCTGTTTTCGCCATCGCCATCATGGTGTCAAAGTCCATGTGTCGTCATCCTGGCTCGATCTGCGTGCAGCCTGATGAGACTCGCGCTCACCTCAATTCTGGCAAGCCTGGTACCGAAGGCTACATGGTGGAGATTTGCGGAAGAGGTGCGGGCGCGGTGAACGGGTAGCGCCATCGCATTGAGGTCTAGAGGCCAGGTTGCACCAGACAGGTTGGTTCGGCACGAGGGTTGGCTGATGTGGTGCGCGTGGGTTCTCAGGCACCTTGGGCGAGTCGGTCACCCGAGGCACGGTTCTCTGGAGTCACACTGAGGCCATGCGTCAAATGCCCCAGATTCTTGGGGGCTCGAATGGGTCTTGTGACGAGCGGCGACGCTGAACTTGTTGAGCATGATACTCATTGTTGGCAGTGGGGCAGAGATTGTATGCGTGTTCTCGGATGGCCCAACGCAAGGAGATTCGCTTGCCTCTCCCCTGTTGCAGAGAGTTCGACTTGGCGCTCACGGTGGCGCAGCGTGCGCAAGTCTGAGTGCAGGCTTTTGGAGAGGGGTGGACTTGCTTGTAGTATGAGTGGCTACTCCAGATTTCGTAATAAAGGGAGGGGGGTCTCATTTCGGGGGGGGTCTTTTCCAAGCTATCTTGGAGGACCTGGGGGGGTCTGGGGACGATGTTTTGGAGGGTTCTCCCACGGGGGGGGGGTCTGAAATGGCTTGTCTTGGAGGGTCCAGACCCCCTCCCTTTTATTACGAAATCTGGAGTGGCTGCCCTCCTCCCCAGACCTCCCACGTCGTCGCTTCTGCCGCAGCGTGGAGCCCCGGAGGCCTCGACCCCGTCCCGTCGTGAGTCGTCTCGCTGGCGGCACCACGGCGTGGCCAAGGGCCCCCCGTCTCCCGGGCCGGGAGCGCGACCCTGAGGCCTCCTTCTCACTGCACGCACGAAATGGGTACTGAAAGAATGGGTACAATGCCCAACAGCGGATCTTGTTCATTTTGAACAGGGCTCGCTGTCCACGCCGCGGCGGCTTGTGTCCATTCAAGACAGGAGGCCGCCTGCCCAACAGCGGCCGCTGTTGGTTTGGGACAACATTTGTTGTTGGGCATGGTACCCATTCTTTCGGTACCCATTTCGGGCGTCCAAATCTCACGACGCGAGGGTTTCTGGGCCCTCATCCCTCCCTCAGGGAGGGGAGGAGCACTGTGGCTCGAGGAAGGGGGGGGAGGATGGATCTAGGCCTCCCAGATGGGGTCGGAGTGGATGGGGTCGGAGGATCGCGCCGCATCGCCGATGCATCGGCGATGCGGCTCGATGTGGAGCCCGTGTTTCCCAACGCCGACGTCGCCGATGCATCGCCGACGTCGCCGATGCATCGCCGCCGATACATCGGCGACGCGTTGGCGATGCGGCGCGATCCTCCGACCCCACCTACTCGGACCCAATCTAGGAGGCCGCTATAGCAGGATCGAGGAAGAGGTGGAGCATCGAAGATCGAGAAGGAGGAGGAGGAGGAGAACCCCCCAGCCGCCCCAATTTGCTGGTGGGCGAAGGAGGGGCGGACGCGAGTGCTCCAATTCCGAGTGTACAGGAAAGTCCGCAGCACCGAGCTACCGAGGAGAGGTCCCCCTCCATCCTCCGTCGTCCCTGCCGGTCTGAGTTCGAGAGGTGGCCCCTGGAGGGTGCCTCACTCACTTTCGGCGCTGCGGCGGCAGGCGACTTCGGCCGCCCAGCAGCCTCCTTCCAACTCCGATTCCCCGATCCCTCCGGCCCGGATGACGCTTGCCGGCCCGCTCCCCGCTCCTCCTCCCAGACAGCCCCATGAAGCGAGGGTCCAGAGCCTCCGCACCCCCCCTTCCCCTCTCTCCCTCCCCCCCTTCGAGGGGCCCTCCAGGGTCCCTCCCATTCCCCCTCCCCTCCCCTCGATGCCCCGAGACCAGACGTCAGGAACGAGCTGCAACATCGCGACGAACAAGCTCGACCGTCTCACGGGACACTCTCTCGAGCTGGATCCATGCGTGAGGGTCCCGGGGCCCTGGAACGAGGCAGGATCCCCCGTTGCGAAGAGCTGCTACGCCAGGGTCTCAGGGAAGGCCTTCCCCTCGCCTCCCTCTTCTCCTGGCCCTCCCTCCTCAGCCTCCTCTCCATCATCGTGGCCCCTCCTCCACCTCCCAGGGCTGGACCTAAACGGTGTCTGGGCGATTTCGCGACTTCGTTTTGCGGAGAAGGCGGACTGAAGACAAGACGAGGTAAGACGACAACAGAACGAAAACGAAAAGCACTGTTCAGGTTCAGCCCTGCCACCTCCTGTTCCTCTCCTCCCCTCCCCTCCTCCCCTTCCTCTCCTCCCCTCCCCTCCCCTCCCCCTTCCTCTCCTCCCCTCCCCTCGAGGCTGCCCTCGAGGGGGGGGCCGCGCCCCGGCGGCAGGCGGCCAGCCCAGGCGCTCTCGCCCGGCGCGCGGCGCGCTGCTCGAGCGGGCGGGCTCTCTCCGGGGGCGGAGGCCGTCGTCAGCAGGCGCGGGGGGGGGGATCATCGGGGGCCCCCAAACGGGGTGCGCAAGAGTAACCTTTCGCCGGAGTGACCTTTGGTGCAGGCACAGATTGGTCCCCAGATGGCTTAAGACGGGGCAGCAGCAGCTGTTTGCGCGCCCAGGTCTGGTCCCCCCGCGGCCCCCCAAAAGTCGCGCACCGAAGGTCACCCTTACCCAGGGTCACTCCTGCGTGTAGCCGACAAACGGGGTGGTGACCGCACCGTGCGGTGAGGCCGTTGGGATTCGGGGTCATCGCACGGTTTTGGGACTCGGGTCGTTCTCCGAGGACGTCTGGAGCGACAGGGGCCTCCAGGGACCCAAGACCGTGCGGTGACGGACCGTGCGGTGAGGTCTTGGGGGATTTCGAGGTCACCGCACGGTGTGTCGCCGCACCGTTTCAGGATTCCAAAAGGCGCGGGGGGGGGATCAGCTCAGTATCGTTTGACCGATCCCCATCCCCATCCCCATCCCCTTCGAGACCCCCACCAAACTACCACCCCAGTTTAGTGCACCCCTCGAAACCCGAAGGGAACGACCTAGATCCCCATCTACGGGTGTAAATCGGCCAGTGAGGCCCAGGCCACGCCGCTGGGAATGGGGATCGGATGAACATCAGCATCGTCGAGCTCACTCTGCATAATCGCGGGGGGGGAGGGGCCTTTCCTGTCCCGTGCATGGCAGGCTTTTTTGTTGCACTCCGACGCGGGCTCGGCGCGGAGCCCACGGTGATTGGACACGGATTCGATACGGATTGGACGCGTTCGCCGTGGATTCGACATGGATGCGGCACGGATGGCTGGCGCGATGGGACAGACGATGTTTCCCGAAGATGCAACGTAAGTCTGACGTATCCCTATCCCCAGTTGGCTGAGCAGCCCACCTGCCCAGGTGAGGTTATGCCCGCGAGACCCGAAGGAAACAGCACAAGGGTCCAGGATTCACAGCCCCCCCCGCAGATGGGTTGCGCCCCAGGGTTCCACGGGCCCCCTCAAGATGGCATGGGACGACGACGTCGACGACGCCGATGCCGACGCCGACGACGCTGACGTCGACGCCGACGGAAGACGACCTCGACGACGACCACGCTGGCGACGACGCTTGTGTCGACGACGATGACCACGACCACGACGATCACCACAACCACGGCGACGACGACGACGACGACGACGACGTCCGCTCCACCCTCCACCACGCCACGCCCGCAGGGCCGCGACCGCGGGGTGGGGGGGTGGCGATCCCGTTTGCGAGGCTCGCGGGCGTGCCCGTCCAGCTGGGAAGGGAGGCGGGGGCGATCCCACTGGCATTGGGGGGTGAGCCCTGGATCATGTACATGGTCGTGGGTCGAGGGCTCACAGCCGTCCAGATGGGACGGGTACCCCCCCCCAAGATAAGATTGGGGGAGGCGACGACGACGACGACGACGCTGACGGAAGACGACGCTGGAGACGACGACCACGACGACGACGACGTCCACCTTCCACTACGCCACGCCTTCAGGGCCACGACCATTCGCGGGGCCTTGCGACCTTGGTCGCGGAAAGTTCCCGGTTCAAAAGCGGAACGTCCAACCTCCGCCACGCCACGCCCACAGGCCAGGGCGTGGGGGAGGCGATCCCATTCGCGAAGCCTCAGTGGGTCTCACAGGCGCACTCATCCAGCTGGGGGGAGATCCTATATGCAGTATGCATTGGGGGGGTCGCCTTGGATCATATATGTATATATCTGTACAAATCTATATATTCTATATATTCCCACCCTGGAAGGCGAGTCGCCAGTGTGGCCAAGGCCACGCAGTGGGCGGGGTGGAGGTGGGTACCCTTAGTGCTACTAATGGGTGGGGTGGAGGAAGGGTACCCTCAGCGCTAAGAAAGAATGAGAGAGAGAGACTTCGAAAAATCAAGAGAGATGGATATAGAGGTATACAGAGAGAGAGAGAGTGAGACACACACATGAATCCATAATAAATGCCAACAAGCAACACATAAGGGAGAGATAGAGAGAGAGAGAGAGAGTCTGAGAGAGAGAGAGAGAGAAAGAGAGCAAGATACCGCTAAATATATGTATATGTGTATACTAGAACCATCTCGCGCGCTTCGCGCGCCCTCGGGTTCTAGCCCAGGCTGGGGGCGCGCTAGAAGATCTTGGACAGCGCTATCAAGCACAGGCGCGTGACATAGTCGTGCCTCCTGAGGGCTTCTTGGGAACCTCTTGGGTCTTCGTGGGGGCATCTGAAGGGCTTCTGGGGGGTTCTCCGTGCTTCCTCAATTGGCTGTTGGAGGCATCTCTTGGGTACTTCTCGGGGGGGCATCTTGGAGCTTCTTGGGGTCCCTTGGGGGCATCGTCAGGGTTCTCCAGGCAGTCGGAAAGTTATGTTCTGCAGTCTGAAGCAGTCAATTGGCCGTCTTGGCTGCGTGGAGGCCCGGCTTGAGACCACACTTGGACAATCCGGAAGCCTCCTGGGGCCTCCTTGAAGCAATTTTGGTGCATCGAGAGCACTGTTCGGCTAGCTTGGGGTCCCGTGTACCTCTCCTGTGAGCCTTTTGGGGCCTGGTGGGGGCTTTGGGGGGCCTCGTCGGACCACTTGGGGACTCTTGGGGCCTCCTGTGGGCCTCTTAGGGCGGAAAACTCTGCTGTTGGGTTCGCGTTCCCCTTCTTGTGGCTCTCTTGGGGCCCTCTTGGGGCCCTCTCGGGCCGTCTTGCGCGCCTCGGGCACCGTCTTGGGGCCCTCGTGGGCCGTCTTGGGGCCCTCTTGGAGGCCTCTTCGGCTATCTTGGAGCGGCCGTGGGGGCCACTTAGGCCGTCTTGGAGCGTCGGGATGCCAAAAGGCTGGGAACTCTAAAATCCATCAAAAGCCGATGGGAACACAATGCTTCTTGGAACCTCTTCGGCCTTCTGGGGAGCTTCTTGAGGGCCTCTTGGGTCCCATTTGGGGGCCTCTGGGGCTTCCTGAGAGCCTCTCGGGGTGGAAGGCTCAGATGTTCTATTCGTCTTACCCCTCTTGGGCCCGCCTTGGGGCCGTATTGGTGCCCTCTCGGGCTGTCTTGGGCCCTGTTGGAGGCCTCTTGGGCTATCTTGGATTGGTCTTGGAGGCCTTTTGGGCCGTCTTGGAGCGTCAGGACGCCAAAAGATTGAAAACTCGAACATCGATCAAAAGCCTATGGCAAGACATGGATTTTTGCCTCTTGGGGCCTTCGTGGGAGGCCTGTTGGATACTCTTCAGCCCCCTTGGGGGCTTCTTGGGGCCTCTTGGAGCCTGTAAGGGGCTTCTCGGGGCCTCCTAAGAGCCTCTCGGGGTGGAAGACTCGGATTTTCGGTTCGTGTCGACCCTCTTGGCTCCATCTTGGGGCCGTCTTGGGGCCCTCTCGGCCCGCCTTCGGCGCCTCTGGCGCCGTCTTGGGACCCCCGTGGGCTGTCTTATGACCGTATTCGAGGCCTCTGGGGATGCCTCGGAGCGGAAATTAAAGCCTCTTGGGCCGTTGTGGAGCGTCTGGAAACTGAAAAGGCGAGAACTCGAAACTCGATCAAAAACCAAAGGAAAACAAATTAGTTAAGCCTCCTGGGGCTCCTTGGGAGCCATCTTGGAGACCTCTTGGGGCGTCTTGGAGGCCTCTTGGACAGTCAGGGACCAATTCTGGGGTGATTTCGGGCGGTCATTGGTCTTCGTTGTCTGGAAACGCCAGGGCCGTCTTCGGGCGACTCTACAAGGCCCCCATCGCCACGGCAGGGCCCCCCAGGCCCCCCCGGTGCGAAGGCCCCGTCCCGGGCCCCGCCTCGTGCCCGCGGCAGGGCGTCCCTGGGCCGTCTCGGCGCCCTCGTGGGGGCCTGTTGGGGCGACATTGGGTGTCTGAAATCCATCAAAAACCTAAGGACAATCAATCATTTTGGCGTCCCTTTGGGCCGTGTTGGAAGCCTTGTGGGCCGTCCGGAGGCCATCTTGGGCGTGTTCGAACGATATGTCATCGTTTCGGGGCCTCTTGCGGCCCTTTCCGTCTGTGTTGGGGCTTTCTTGGGCCGTCTGGGGGCGGCCCTGGTCTGTCTCGGCGCCCTATTGGAAGCCTGTTTGGAAGATTTCTGGGTGTCTTGGACCGTCCTTCTTCAATGTCGGTGGCACTGGCCGTAAGACTTCCTGGGAATATGATTTGTTGGGGTGCCGTTGGGCGCCTCTGGAGGCTCCGGGGCCTGACGCGTTTCCGAGCGTGGCGGCATGTAGCGCTGCTTGGGACTCGTTTTTAGATCCTGGCAGGCGTTTATAAACATGGTTTGGGGAGAGGGCGGCAACCCGAGAATCATGTTCCCGGGAAGCTTTTTGGGAGCATGATTCGTTTGGCTCTCATATAAGAGGGGGCTCTGGGGGCTTACCGAGGGACCCTTTTTGGCCTTGTCGGCAAGCCTATTGGAAACATGGTTGGGGCGGTGGGCGGACGCCCAAGGAATCATGTTCCCGGAAAGCTCTGGGAAAACGATTCACCGAGGTCTCTTGGGGGCCCGCAGGGGGCTTCCCTGGGGAGCCCTTGGGGGCTTATTGGGGCTTCCGGGGGGCCTCTCTGGAGCCTCTCGGGGTTTCTTGGGAGCCTCTTGATGGCCTCCGGGGGGCGTCCTAGGAGCCTCTCAGGCCGGAGACCTTGAAATGTAGCGCTCTTCCGGCCCTCTTGGGTCGCTCCTGGGGCACTCTTGGGGCGCTCTCGAGGCCCTCTTGAATTATCTGGGGAGCCTCTTGGGCCGTCTCTGGTCTTTCCTTGGGAGCCTCTTCGGCCGTCTTGGAGCGATCTGAAGGGCCTCTGACGCCGTCCGGGACCGTGGGGAGGCGGAACATGCGAGAGCGCAAAAATGCGGGGCCCTGCGGAGGGGCCTCTGGAGGCGCTCTTGGGGCGTTTTGGCGGCGTCGTCGGCCGTTCTGAGGCCATCTTCGGCGTGTCCTGGGCCTCTTGGGGCTGTCTTGGCAATCTTTAGGGCCCTCTTGGCGTGTCGTGGCGTGTTTGGGTGCGGGTCCGGGCAGTTCCGGGAGCCCTGGGGGCTGTTGAATGCTATGTCATATGTGTTGTCTTGGAGGCGGAGGCTGTTGAGTGCAGGGTGGCGCGTGCTACGCGGAAGGCGGGCGAGCGGCCGGGCGGGCGTCGGGAGGGCGGGTGGCGGGCGGGCGGGCGGGCGGGCGGGTCGGGATTTGAATGAATTCCTTAAGGGTGCTCTCTTGCAGCGGGAGCTTGTTGTGTACAGGGTGTTGCCTTGAAGACGGGGGCTGTTGACTACAGGGTGTTGTCTTGGAGACTGAAGCTGTTGAGTACAGAGTGGTGCGTGCTACGCGGACGGCGGGCGGGCGGCGGGTGCCCTAGGTGGTGGGTCAGAGGCCTCATGGGTGATGGTTTGGATCTCGTGGTTGGCCCGTCGGGGACGTCGTGAAGGCAGTTTCGCAGCATTTCGGTAGCCATTTTGAGACCGTTGTGGAACTTCCTCGGGGCTGCTTTGTGGCCTCTTGAGGCCTTGTTTGGGTCCCTGGGTGCCTCTCGGGGGCCTCCTGGGGCCTCTGGGGGGCTCCTTGGGGCCTCCAGGGGCGCTCTTCAAGCGGGAGGGTCGAATTTTGGAGTCGTGGTCCCCCTCTTGGGCGCATCTTGGTGCCTTCTTGGGGCTCTCTGGGGCGCCTCTGGGGCCGTCTGGGGCCATCTTGGGCCGTCTTGGGGCGCTCTTGGGGGCCTATGGAGCTGGCCTGGAACGTCGGACAGCCGAAAAGGCTGGAATGCCAAACTCTTTCCCAAACCTGCGTAAAATTGGCGATGTTGGTCTTGAAGCGTCGTGGAGTGCCCTGGGGTGGTTTCTCGGGCCGTCTTGGGCCTATCTTGGGGCCTCCAGGAGCGGTCTTTCGGCGACTCGGGGCCCGCTTGGGCCGTCTGGGGAGCGTCTGGAGGCCCTCCTGGACTATTTTGGGCCTCCCCGGCCGCCCCGTCCTCCCATGGGGGGTCGGGGCAGCTGTTTGTGGGCCCTGGGCCTGCCCCCCAGGTATATTTTTACATACATATGTAGACAGAGAGAGAGAGAGAGAGGGAGGGATGGAGAGCGATCATCCAAATTATCCGCGAGAAAAAGGAAGAGGTATAGACAGAGAACGAGCGAGAGAGGGAGAGCGCGAGGGAGGATGATGCGGGAGCGGGGAGGGTGACGACGAGGAGCGGTGAAAGAAGAGGGGGAGAGGGAGGGGGAGGAGGAGGAGGAGGAGGAGGAGGAGGAGGAGGAGGAGGAGGAGGAGGAGGAGGAGCAGGAGGAGCAGGAGGAGCAGGAGGAGACGAGGGAGGGAGGAGGAGGAGGAGAGGAGGAGGCGGAGGAGGAGGAGGAGGAGGAGGAGGAGAGGAAGGAGGCGGAGAGGAGGAGGAGGAGGAGGAGGAGGAGGGAGGAGGAGAGGAGGAGAGGAGGAGGAGGAGGGAAGGAGGCGAGGAGAAGAAGGAGGAGAAGGACGAGAAGGCGAGAAGGACGAGAAGGAGAGGAGGAGGAGGAGGAGTAGGAAGAGCAGGAGGAGGAGGAGGAGGAGGAGGAGGAGGAGGAGGAGTGAGGCGGAGAGAAGGGGGTACTGTGGAAGAGGTAGGAAGTGAGGGATGAGGATGAGATGGAGAGGGAGCGCGTCGACGTCGAAGATCGGTGGACGAGAACGAGGAGGACGAGGAGTGAAGGAGGAGGACGAGGAGGAGGAGCCGGAAGAGGAGTAGAAGGAGGTGGAGGAGGAGGAGGAGGAGGAGGAGGAGGAGGAGTTGAGGAGGCGGACGAGGAGGAGGAGGAGGAGGAGGAGGGCAATGAGGGCGAGGAGGATTCCCTTGCGGATAACGAGGACGAGGTCGAGAAGAGGGAGGGGGGATTTCTGTAGGCACATGGGGTTCTGGGCGGTTCTGGAAGGTGTGAAGGGTCGTGTTGGGCAGGCCCAGGAGGAGGAAGGAACAGTGAGCGTGGGGGCCTTGGAAGGAATAGGGGGTTCTCCAGGTGTCTGTGAAGGCTGCACGAGGCCCTGGAGGGCTTGGCGAGGACCGGCGGGAAGGGGGGACAGCAGGATGACGAGCTGGGCTTTGCGAGAGTTTAGGTGCCTCGGGATACCATTGAGGGAGGGGGAGGAGGAGGAGGAGGAGGAGGAGGAGGAGGAGGAGGAGGAGGAGGAGGAGGGAGGAGGAGGAGGAGGAGGAGGAGGGGGAGGGGAGGGGAGGAGGAGGAGGAGGAGGAGGAGGAGGGAGGAGGAGGAGGAGGAGGAGGGAGGAGGAGGAGCAGGAGGAGGGAGGAGGAGGAGAGGAGGAGGAGGAGTGCCAGGAGATGAGGAGATGAGGAGACGACGAGATGAGAATGGCGATTCGGATATGCGGACTCTGCTGTCAAAGTTTTCAGCCTCTGCCTCTTGGTACATATGTTATCCATGACAGCTCTCTTGCGACGGAGAAGGGCCTTCGCCGCCAGGTCTCAGCATCCGGTGTTCTGCTCGGCAGCGTGTTTGCACCAAGAGCCAGGCTGTTTCACGCGGCCAGGCTGCGCTGTCAACGCTCGGGATCATCTCGTCCAGCTCCTCTCTGCCTCCTCGTGTTTTCCGCCAGGAGCCTTTTGCAGGACTTGCAACAAAAAAGCTCACAGGTGGGGCCGTTGTTCGATGGTGGGCGCTGGATCCCGGACACCGCGGGAGGAGAGGGGGAGAGAGTTTATCAGGGGGAGGAAGATGGAAGGCGGCAGGCTCCCTGCACTCTCATTGACTCCTTCGGGGGCATTCTGACCAGATTCGCTGCATGCACGGCTCGACACGTTTGCGACTTGCAGTGCAGTCAGTCGTTGCCAGGATCCTTCTTCTTGAAGTCAGTGCATTGACAGTGCCCATATGTGCCAGAGTTACCTTGCAGCTTCGTTCATCATCCTACTACTGCACGTGTGCGCATCGATCTTGGGCAAGGCAGTTCTTCTCCACTGTAGAAGTCTAGGCTCGCCTAGACAGCCAGACTGCCCGGGTTTCACTGGAACTCTCGAAGTGGATCGGAACATATGTTGCCAAGTTCGAATACGACTGGCACAGCACAGAAATTTCGAAATCGTGCGTGCAAGGTCACAACGACCTACAAGTTCGAGCAATTGCCATCGAGCCATCGAACATGCATATAGGACCGCCCTTCGGGTGAGAAGGAGGTTGTAGGGGGCTCTCTTCGACCCGCAAATGAAGCCTCCCAGATATCTCTCGGGATCATCCGGGCGTCTCCCTGGAGCCTCGCTGTGGATCCCGGGGTCCAATCGGGCATGCTCTTCTTCCTCCTCGACGGCAGCTCGCCCCCACGCAGCGAGCCGACACTGCCCGACACGCTCTCCGAGAGTCGATGATCCGCAGGACGTGCGTTAGCCTAATGTGTGGTTGCCCTCCTCCTCCTCCTCCTCCTCCTGGTCCTCCTCGTCCTGCTCCTGCTCCTCCACGTACTCCTCGTCCTCGTCCTCGTCCTCCTCCCGTTGAGCTCCCGTCGATAGCACGCAGCCTGCGTCGTCCTTCATTGTGACGCCTGCGTTGCAGAGATGAGCTTCGGTGAACAGGCAACGCTGGCGCTCATGTACGTGAGGCATTGCACTAAGGGCCTCACCTCGGAGGATCGAAGAAGTTGTCACCTCTTCTTCGGCGAAAGGTCGGCGGAAGCCGGCGGAAGGAAAACGAGGCCGCTTCCGCCGGCAGAAGCCGGCGGAAGTTCCATTATGCTTCCCAATAGATGGCATGGGGTTTTGTTCCAGGGTTTCTGGAACTCGCCACCTGGCCCATGTCCAAAGGCAGATTAGCGCTCACCCGGAAAGTCCCTCAGTTCTGAGTTGTTGTCACAGACACGTTCTTCTATAGGCCTCCCAGATGGGTCCGAGTAGGTGAGGTCGGAGAATCGCGCCGCATCGCCGATTCATCGGCGATGCTGCTCGACACGGAGCCCGATTTTCTCCACGCCGATGGCGCTGGTGCCTCGCCGACGTCGGCGAGGCATCGCCGACGCATCGGCGATGTATCGCCGGAGCATCGCCGATGCGGCGCGCTCCCCCGGCCCCATGTGCTCCGACCCCATCTGGGGGGCCTCCAGCTCTCCGATCAGCGAGGGGAGCCGACCCGCCCACGGCACGCTGTGCGGGCACGCTCCTCTTGTCCTCCTCGTCGGCCCCTCGTCTGCGCCCCCATCAAGACCGCCGCGCGGCGCGCCCGCCCCGCCCCACACGCTGTGCAGCCGGACTGACCCAGACATCCCAGACATCCGAGGTCATGTTTCGTTCCATGCGGGCCCCCCGAAGTCCGGACCAGCGGTGTTGCACGCAGGGCTGTTTTTGACGCCCCCGAGGGCTTGGCGAGAAGCGCCCCGAGAGGCCGAAAGCGTTCAAGCACTTTCGCACTGAATTCTGCCTGGGGACACATTCGGAGGATCGTCGAGGGAATCAGCATCGTGTAACCGACCCGTATCCCCATCCTCATCCATATCCCGTGCCACCCCAGTGGGGGATACGCCCCTCGAAGCCCGAAGGGGACAGCCTGTATCCCCGTCGATAGAGGGGCAGATCGGCCGGTGAGGCCCAGGCCACGCCGCTGGGGATACCCAGGCATGCGACGTCCTGATTTGTTCTCCAAGCGCGGTCCCCAGAGGTCCCGGCCCTTCCCCTGGCACTGGTGTTCCATCATGACTCGTTGTGTTGGCCGTCCTGCTTTGCCGGGCGAGGGCCCCCCCGGAGGCCGCACACGGACAGACGTTTCCCGTCGTGTGTTGTGGCTGCGGCGCGAGCATGCCCGGCTGGGAGATACCGTCGGCCCATAATCAGCAGGTCGACCCCGCCAGCCCCAGGGTACCCTCGTGTCCTGTGCATCGCGACGCGTGCCCTCTTCCGCCCCTGTGGCGAGGTGGCCCTCGGAAGGGCCCTGTGTCCTCTCGCGTGTCCTGCCCCATCAGTCAGGAGGGAAAGAAACACACAGACACAATTAATCGTCGACTCCCAGCAAAATATGCAAAAATATGGGAAGTGGTGGGGAAGACAAAAACCCAGAAAATATGGGAAAATATGGGGGATATTTTTATTTGTGTGTATTTATTTGTGTGTTCCAGTTCCCCTTCAATCAGGGCCGACGGTAGGGGTCGGCTGCACGATGCTCGCAGAAGCCGGCCCGGCCGCCACACCCCGCCATGGCCCCTGCAGCCCAGCTCCCCGCCGCCTGGCCCGCCGCGGCGCCGCCGCACCTCGCCCCGCCCGGCCTCCCGCCGCCCGCCGCGCCTGCCACGGCCCAGCAGGCGGAGGGCAGAGTGCCAAGGCCCCCCAGGTGCTTGGCATCGCTCGGACGCGTGCGTGTTTTCTCGGCGAGATTTCTCGAGGGCCATCCTGGACCATCGAGCAACAAGAGCACGCGCGACGCCGAGAAGTGCACGGGAAATGGGCGTCCGAGCGACGGCAAGGGTGGGGCCAGAGGACGCTCGGACCAGCGAGCGACCACCCCCGAGGTGGATGCCCTGAGAATCCTTGGCGACTCTAATTTTATGCGAGCCGGGCGTTTTCGCCTCGGGCTGCGGGCCGGGGGACCCTCACGGGTCGATCCGGCTCGAGAGGTGACGCAGGAAGATGGGGTCCAGGGCTCCAGTCGTGATCTCTCACGATGCTTCAATTTCTTTGAGACGTCGGATTTCAGGACAGGCCTTAGGTCGACCAGACTTATGACGCCCTGTGCAGTCAAACCTTTAACTGGGCGGGGAAAATTCTGAATATGGAACAAGTTTGACTTCAAGGAAAAATCAAAGTACGAGTGTGAAGTGCCCAGAATTTGGAAGCACGATGGGACAGATTAGCACAAGGTTGGAACAAGTCTAGTGGGAAATGGACGTATGAAAAGAGCTTGAAAACGAACAAACGTATGGGGGGAGTGCCCTCAGGCAAGGGCAGTTCTCCGGCTGGCTAGCGGAAAAGGGGGGGAGGGGGCGAGGTTTGGGGCAAGGGCTGGGGCGACGGCGCGGGTCTTGGGCTAGGGGCGCCCGCCAGGGCCAGGGCACGGGCACGGGCCAAGGCCACGGGCAAGGGCGAGGGCTGAGGCATGGGCCGAGGCGAGGTCGATGCAAGGGCAAAGGCCAGGGCCCCGGCGGCCGCGGGCGACGCCGGGCGCAATTTGCTTCAAACATTTCCAAATCGGCCCGCACGTTTCCCCGGTATTGCTCTCCAGTTTTATGCCCATATCAGGACACCCTTTTCAACACGGCCAAGTCGGGGCAAACTGTTTTGCACTTTTCCAACTTCCAAATCTGAGCCCCCGTTTTGCATGCTTGCTCAAACTCTCAAGCTAGGGCACACTTTGATCATTTTTGGGATCATTTACCGAACCTCCAAACTGGGACACGCTTTTCAAACTTCTTACGTCCCAAACCGGGGGACATGTTGTCGAAGTTGCCCACACTGTTTTCAACATGATTGTTTGCCCCCCTGCAATGTCAGACTTGTTTCATGGTTTGAGCTTGCTCAAACTTGTTCCAACACTCTAACTCTGGGCATTTCCCCCCCGAACTTTTTCCAGCTTTTGTCAGACGTCCAGAGTGGGACGCGCTTTTTCTCAATGTTCTACACCGTATGCGATGCTTAAGAAAACTTAAGTTTTCGGCCATAGTCTCGATTATTCTTAACGTCTCAATGCAAATCTTCAGATTTGAATGGAAATGTTGGGTTTTTATTCAAGTTCTGAGACTATGAATTTCTTAACCCATGATTTCTTAAGCATTTCGCAGGGTGTATGCTCTTTTTTTCCAAGTCGGGCAGCGATGGCCGTGACCGCCCCCGCGCGCTTCTGCACGCCACTGCGTCCGCCCGCGGGCGCCGCGGTGCCTTTGCGGTCGTTCCGCCCAGGCGCGTGCGATCGCTTGCGGCTGCCTGGGGGATGCCAGTCGGTGCCTCCGCGCCCGCGAACGCCGCTGCGCCCGTGCGAGCGTCTGCCCGGCAGTCCCTCTGTCCGGAGGGAAAAAAAACACACAGACACAATTCATCGTCGATTTCCCAGAAAATAGGAGAAAATATGGGAGGTGGTGGGGTAGACAAAAACCCAGAAAATATAGGAAAATATGGGGAATCTTTTTATTTGTGTGTATTTATTTGTGTGTCCCAGTTTCCCTTCACTCTGAGAGTGCGCTTCCGCGCCGGAGAGCGCCCGCGCTCCTAGCGCTTGTGGGCGCCTGTGAGCAACCGCCTGGGCGCGGGGGTCCGCCGTCGCTGCGAGGCGTCCTACGGCTCCAATGGCTTTCGATGGAGGCTTGTGTTTTTTCTGTGCGGCCTCCCGCCCTGCCGGCCTCGGGCGCCCGGGGTCGGCCGCTGCTGCTCGGCAGCCCGCGGCAGAGTTCAGCATCCAGTGGCCTCGTGTGGCCGTGCCTTTGTGGGTGCCTCGCCCACCTCGGCTTTGCCCCCGTGGAATCCAATGGCTCGCGCGCAGTTGTTCCGACACTTCGCGGCTTGGGGCACGCGCTCAGTCAGTACAAGTGTTCTGTTTCGGAAACGCAATTGACTTTAGCCCCGCGCCAGAATCGCGGGTGCGAGACCAGGTCGATTGCCAGCCCTTGGCGAGCGACACGAGTGATGCCTTTGCGTTGGTCTAGAATCGTCGTCTGCAGCCCAGCTGGTCTTGCCAGGGGGGCCTTGGCCACCCCGCAACTCCGAATCTCACAGACAACGGGCTCGATTGCGCGGACACTCGAGCGTGAGCTGCTCGCGCGAGGTCCCGCGCGAGCGCCCTCGTTTCCAAGGCAGCGCGCTGCGCTAGCGGCCCGCGCGGACCGCCGCGCTAGCACATCGCGCGCGCAGCCCGTTTCGTTTCGCCGTTCTGGCGAGGATCTGTAGGGAAAAAACACACTGTGGGGAATTAGCCTGGCGAAGGACCCAACCATATGCAGTTGTGAATGCCGCAGTTGTGCTGGGTGGTGGCGGACGCATGCGGGCGGTGCCACTGGGACCTTCGGTGGAGCTCCCTATGGGGCCACGAAACGCTGTACTGGGTGGGTGAGACGCGGTCAGCAAGGGCTGTGCTGCGTGGTGGCGGACGCATGCGAGCGGTGCCACTGGGACCTTCGGTGGAGCTCCCTATGGGGCCACGAAACGCTGTACTGGGTGGGTGAAACGCAGGCAGGGAGCAAGGGCTGTGCAGGGTGGTGGCGGACGCATGCGGGCGGTGCCGCTGGGACCTTTGGTGGAGCTCCCTATAGGGCTACGAAGCGCTGTTCTGGGTGGGTGAAGCGCAGGGAACAAGGGCTGTGCTGGGTGGTGGCGGACGCAAGCGGGCAGTGCCACTGGGACCTTTGGTGGAGCCCCCTATGGGGCCACGAAACGTGCGAGGGGTGTGCCAGAATGGGGTGTGGAACCGCATGCCAGCGCAGCCACTGGGGCCTTCGGTGGAGCTCCCTATGGAGCCACGAAACGTGTGAGGGGTGTGCCGAAATGGGGGGTGGAACCGCATGCGAGCGCAGCCACTGCGGCGTTCGGTGGAGCTCCCTATGGGGCCACGAGACGTGTGAAGGGCGTGCCGAAAAAAGGGGGTGGAACCGCATGCGAGCGCAGCCACTGGGGCCTTCGGTGGAGCTCTCTATGGGGCCACGAACCGTGTGAGGGGTGTGCCGAAATGGGGGGGGAACCACATGCGAGCGCAGCCACTGGGGCGTTCGGTGGAGCTCCCCATGGAGCCACCCACGAAGCGTGTGAGGGGTGTGCCGAAATGGGGGGTGGAACCGCATGCGAGCGCAGCCACTGGAGCGTTCGGTGGAGCTCCCTATGGGGCCACGAAACGTGTGAGGGGTGTGCCAGAATGGGGGGTGGAACCGCATGCGGGCGCAGCCACTGGGGCCTTCGGTGGAGCTCCCTATGGGGCCACGAAACGTGTGAGGGGTGTGCCAGAATGGGGGGTGGAACCGCATGCGGGCGCAGCCACTGGGGCCTTCGGTGGAGCTCCCTATGGGGCCACGAAACGTGTGAGGGGTGTGCCAGAATGGGGGGTGGAACCGCATGCGGGCGCAGCCACTGGGGCCTTCGGTGGAGCTCCCTATGGGGCCACGAAACGTGTGAGGGGTGTGCCAGAATGGGGGGTGGAACCGCATGCGGGCGCAGCCACTGGGGCCTTCGGTGGAGCTCCCTATGGGGCCACGAAACGTGTGAGGGGTGTGCCAGAATGGGGGGTGGAACCGCATGCGGGCGCAGCCACTGGGGCCTTCGGTGGAGCTCCCTATGGGGCCACGAAACGTGTGAGGGGTGTGCCAGAATGGGGGGTGGAAACGCATGCGGGCGCAGCCACTGGGGCCTTCGGTGGAGCTCCCTATGGGGCCACGAAACGTGTGAGGGGTGTGCCAGAATGGGGGGTGGAACCGCATGCGGGCGCAGCCACTGGGGCCTTCGGTGGAGCTCCCTATGGGGCCACGAAACGTGTGAGGGGTGTGCCAGAATGGGGGGTGGAACCGCATGCGGGCGCAGCCACTGGGGCCTTCGGTGGAGCTCCCTATGGGGCCACGAAACGTGTGAGGGGTGTGCCAGAATGGGGGTGGAACCGCATGCGGGCGCAGCCACTGGGGCCTTCGGTGGAGCTCCCTATGGGGCCACGAAACGTGTGAGGGGTGTGCCAGAATGGGGGGTGGAACCGCATGCGGGCGCAGCCACTGGGGCCTTCGGTGGAGTGGGGCCACGAAACGTGTGAGGGGTGTGCCAGAATGGGGGGTGGAACCGCATGCGGGCGCAGCCACTGGGGCCTTCGGTGGAGCTCCCTATGGGGCCACGAAACGTGTGAGGGGTGTGACAGAATGGGGGGTGGAACCGCATGCGGGCGCAGCCACTGGGGCCTTCGGTTGAGCTCCCTATGGGGCCACGAAGCGTGCGAGGGGTGTGCCAAAATGGGGGGTGGAAGCGCATGCGGGCGCAGCCACTGGGGCCTTCGGTGGAGCTCCCTATGGGGCCACGAAGCGTGTGAGGGGTGTGCCAGAATGAGTGGAACCGCATGCGGGCGCAGCCACTGGGGCCTTCGGTGGAGCTCCCTATGGGGCCACGAAACGTGTGAGGGGTGTGCCAGAATGGAGGGTGGAACCGCATGCGGGCGCAGCCACTGGGGCCTTCGGTGGAGCTCCCTATGGGGCCACGAAGCGCGTGAGGGGTGTGCCAGAACGGGTGTGGGAGGGAGAGGAGGGGGGAGGAAGGGGAGGAGGAGGAAGGAGGATGAAGGAACGCGGGGCGACGTCTTTTCAAAACGACGACCCAACACCACAGGATGGTTGGGAAAACACACTGGTGTGTTTTTTTGTGTTGTTTCTGTTTGTTTGTTTTTGTGTGTGTGTGTGTTTTTGTGTGTGTGTGTGTGTATGTGTTTGTGGTGTTGTGTTTTCCCCACAGAGGATCTGCCCGCGAGCCCCGAAATAAACATCTCGTGGCCACCCAGGGGGGGGCAAAACGGCCAGTGGCGCCAAGGCCGCGCCGTCGGGGACAGGGATCGGTTAAACGATGTTCCAACACGGCCTTTTTTTCCTACAGGTTTCGTCAACAATATGTCTACACGTTGCTCAACATGGAAGCGCTCGGTGTTTCGGACGTGTGCTCGAGAGCGCGTTCTTCAATGCTGTGTGGGTGTGGCTGGATATCCGACGCCCTTGCGTCTGGGCCAAACATCTCATGGCAGCGCCGACGTCGCGCCGACGACGCTTAACCGCCGCTGCGCGGCAGGGGCCATCCGCGCCCGCGCCCGCGCGAAACGGGGGCACGGCCTCGCGAAGCAACCCGCGCCCAAGAGGGGGAGGGGAAGGGAGGAGACGGGGAGGAGGAGGAGGAGGAGGAGGAGGAGGAGGAGGAGGAGGAGGGAGGAGGAGGAGGAGGAGGAGGAGGAGGAGGAGGAGGAGGAGGAGAGGGGAGGAGGAGGAGGAGGAGGAGGGAGGAGGAGGAGGAGGAGTGAGGAGGAGGAGGATAGCGGAGGAGGAGGAGGAGGAGGAGGAGGAGGGAGGCGGCGGAGGAGGAGGAGGAGGAGGAGGAGGAGGAGGAGGAGGAGGAGGAGGAGGAGGAGGAGGAGGAGGAGGAGGAGGAGGAGGAGGAGGAGGAGGAGGAGGAGGGGAGGAGAGGAGGAGGAGGAGGAGGAGGAGGAGGAGGAGGAGGAGGAGGAGGAGGAGGATGGAGGAGGAGGAAGGAGGAGGAGGAGGAGGAGGAGGAGAGGAGGAGGAGGAGGAGGAGAGGAGGAGGAGGAGGAGGATGAGGAGGAGGAGGAGGAGGAGGAGGAGGAGGAGGAGGAGGAGGAGGAGGAGGAGGAGGAGGAGGAGGAGGAGGAGGAGGAGGAGGAGAGGAGGAGGAGGAGGAGGCGGAGGAGGAGAGGAGAGGAGGAGGAGGAGGAGGAGGAGGAGGAGGCGGAGGAGGAGGAGGAGGAGGAGGAGGAGGAGAGAGGAGGAGGAGGAGGAGGAGAGGAGGAGGAGGAGGAGGAGGAGAGAGGAGGAGGAGGAGGAGGAGGAGGAGAGGAGGAGGAGGAGGAGGAGGAGGAGGAGGAGGAGGAGGAGGAGGAGGAGGAGGAGGAGGAGGAGGAGGAGGAGGAGGAGGAGGAGGAGGAGGAGGATGAAGGAGGAAGAGGAGGAGGAGGGAGGAGGAGGAGGAGGAGGAGGGGAGGGAGGAGGAGGAGGAGGAGGAGGAGAGGAGGAAGAAGAAGAAGAAGAAGAGAAGAAGAAGAAGAGAGAGGAGGAGGAGGGGGAGGAGGAGGGGGAGGGGGAGGGGGAGGGGGGGGGGGGGGGGGGGCGAAAGGCGCGGGGGGGTACTCACGCGGCAAGGCCGCGGCGGGTGCGCGTGCGCGGCCCGGCTGAGGGGACCAACCTGGCAGCGGCAGCGGGCCGGCGCCGCGGCGCGACCAAGGGCGGGAGGAGCCAGGCACAGCGCGGACGATGCCCAGCCAGTCGGAGAGCGGAAGTCGCTGGCGGATGGAGGACAGGGGCGCCGGCGGGGGAGGTGGCGACGGCGCGGGGCCGGCAGCGGCGGGAGGTGCTCCAGCGCTGCAGCAGCTGCGAGGGGCCCAGGGCGGCGGATGGCCTGGCGGCCCCGAAGCAGGGGCGGACCGAGTGGGCACCCCGTCGCAGGGCGCGGGAAGAAAAAGCAGAGGCAGGAGAGAGGCAGGAGCGCCACTCCGCAGCCGGCGCACGGCATCACAGCAGGGAGCTACCCGTCGCCCAGTGCAAGCCGCGCACGAGCGTGGCCCTCCAGAGCGAAAGGGCGAGCCGGGGGGGCGAAGGATAAAATGGGAGGCGAGCCGCAATGGCGGTGGCCCCCTAGCGGGGGCATCGGGACCGCGGCCAGGGCAAGGCCACCGGTGCGCGCAGAAGTTGCAAGGCGCCGGCATGACCCGGCGTGCGCGTCACTCGTTTGGCGAGAGCGGCGCCCGGGGGGGGGTCGTGCTGGCCCGAGGCTGGCGCACAGCATGCGCCGACCACAAAAGCACCGAAGAAAAAGACCCGTCAATGTATGTTCGACGAGTCTGGCAAGCAACTCGGCTCAACGATGTCCATGTCGGGTGCGAGCCCGGGGGGGGAGGGGGAAACGGCGGACCTTGTCAGAAGGCTCGGAAGTCTTTCGGCCTTCTGAGAAGTTCTCCAAGCCTACCCGGAAAGCACAGCAAACTTTTCAGAAGGCGCCAGGGGTTCCGAGGAGTCCCGCCGCCTTCTGAGATAGGTTTCTCTCCTTTTCACGCCCCCCCCTCCCTCGATCGCCGCCGATCTATGTGTGCCCGTGGGCCCCCCCCCTTTAAAAAAGGAGGCCCCTTTCTCATGGCGCCGACCCGCAGAAGTTTCGACCAATTCCCTGGGACCGACTTTTCATCCTGAGTCGTTTGTGGACGGCCCCGCGCCCCAGCGAGGGACTCTGGAGCCGAAAATAGCGAAATCCTTCCCCATCGTGATTTTTTGTCTTCGCGAGGGGTCTGGGAAGTGGGCGCCGCCGATCCATCGGGGCCGCTGAAGCGATGTCATCGCGCGCAGTGCCCGCTCGCATCCCTCTTCGCGCTTCGGTCAGCCCCGCCGCCTCCCGCCGCGCCTTCGCCGCGGGCCACGGGCTCGCCCGCGTTCGCCCTGCGGGCAGTTGGCGCTGGTCGTTGGAAGTAGGTCAGATTGTGGGGGCCGAGCGGTCATTCATTGTCCCTGGGCGCGTGGTTGAAGTGGGGTTCCGCGGTGCGGATTGTTGTTGTTGTTGTTGTTGTTGCTGTTGCTGTTGCTGTTGCTGTTGCTGTTGCTGTTGCTGTTGCTGTTGTTGTTGTTGAACATTATTTATTCTAAAGAATAATTATTGTTGGGACCCCTGGTGCGCGCCCCCCTCGCCGCGCCTAGGCCGCAGCCACATTTTCATCATTTTCGTGAGGAAGTCTCAGGCAAAACGTGGGTGTCCGGATCCGGTTGTTTTGTTGACGCCCGCTTTCCCTTGCAAAAAACACTATAAAATGAAATTTCTTGTTCTAACATAACCAAACTTCAAGAATCCTTTGAAAAAATGACACGAAGTGCACACTCGCGCGCGCAAGATGAAATCCTTCCAAAACCTTAGTTTTCGTAGCGATTTTAACATAAAAACATGAAAAACCCAATGGTTTTTCAAAAAAAAAGTTTCAAAAATTCATCTTGCGCGCTCTTGCGGATTTCTGAGGAAACCCAATATTTTTTCAACATTTCTGTCAAACGGGCTCTTGCGAGCAACTTTTTCACGTGCTTCGAACTTCTGCAACAACGGTTGCGCGCATGCCAGGGCCATCATCCCTGTCAAATAATACCATATTGGACACATTCGTTTTTTCTTCGCGCGCGCACGCCGTCGTCGTCGGCCGCGGGGCCCTGAATAGTAGCCACGGTCGTCCGCATGCCACGAAGTGAAGTGTCCGAACGTCATAGGGCGGGAAGCTGGGTGTGGGTGGTGGCGAAGAGTCGTATGGAAATTTGGTAGAGCTTGAACCGGCCCCCCCACAAAGTGGGGGTATTGCCCGCCTCCTATGAAAACCCTGGCACTGGTGAGAACGGAGTGTCCCCACGTGCTAGTAATTGTTGTTGTTGTTGTTGTTGTTGTTGTTGTTGTTGTTGTTGTTGTTGTTGTTGTTGTTGTTGTTGAACATTATTTATTCTAAAGAATAATTATTGTTGGGCCCCCTGGTGCGCGCCCCCCCTGCGCCGCCTAGGCCGCAGCTACATTTTCATCATTTTCGTGAGGAAGCCTCAGAAAAGAGGGTGTGTACAGGATCCGGTTGTTTTGTTGTAATCCGCTTTCCCTTGCAAAAAACAATAGAAAATGACATTTCTTGTTCTAATATAATCAAATTTCAAGAATCCCTTGCAAAAAATAAGGTAAAGTGGACATTCGCGCGCGCAAGACGAAATCATTCCAAAACCTTAGTTTTCGTAGCGATTTTAACATAAAAACATAAAAAACCAATGGTTTTTCAAAAAAAAAAAAATGTCAAAATTTCATCCCGCGCGCTCTTGCGGATTCGTAGGAAACCCAACACTTTTTAAACATTTCTGTCAAACGGGCTTTTGCGAGCAACTTTTTCGAACTTCTGCAACAACGGTTGCGCACCTGCCAGGGCCATCATCCCTGTCAAATAATACCATGCGGGACACATTCGTTTTTTCTTCGCGCGCGCACGCCGTCGTCGTCGGCCGCGGGGCCCTGAATAGTAGCCACGGTCGTCCGCATGCCACGAAGTGAAGTGTCCGAACGTCATAGGGCGGGAAGCTGGGTGTGGGTGGTGGCGAAGAGTCGTTTGGAAATTTGGTAGAGCTTGAACCGGCCCCCCCACAAAGTGGGGGTATTGCCCGCCTCCTATGAAAACCCTGGCACTGGTGAGAACGGAGTGTCCCCACGTGCTAGTAATTGTTGTTGTTGTTGTTGTTGTTATTGGTGGTGGTGGTGGTGTTGTTGCTGTTGTTGTTGGTGGTGGTGTTGTTGCTGTTGTTGCTGCTGTTGTTGCTGCCCGCGACCCACCCGCGAGCCACCCGCGAGCCACCTGAAAGCTATCCGCGACCCACCCGCGACCCGCCCGCGACCCATCCGCGACCTTCCCCGCGCCCGCCCCCTCAGTCTTCATTATCCGCAGCTTTGGGGTGCTACAGTTTTTGTGGATTCCCATATCCCAATCTGCTTAAAGTTCCTACTTCAAGAGTCGCTGTGCTTCGCCGTGTTTCATTGTTCGTGTTACTCCGCCATCCTACTTCTTGAGTTTGCCTATTTTTTCCGACCTGCGTGCATACGTCGAGGAAGAAGAAGATCGGCGGCGAGCGAGGGGGGAGTGAAAAGGAGAAGGCCCTCTCAAAAGGCGGCGGGGCTCCTCGGAAACCCTCGCGTCTTCCGAAAGGTTTGTTCCGTGTCTTCGGGGAAGGTCTGGAAAGCTTCTCAGGGGATTGGGAAGCTCCCGAGCCTTCCGTGAAGGCCCGCCCCTCTTCATTGCCAACCCGCGCCCGCCGCCAATCATATTCACTGCCCCCTGGCGGGGCCCTTCCTGGGCCCAGCAGCTGCGTCTACGCCCCCCTTGGCCAAGCGAGGAGGGTGTGGCGTATCCACCGCAGTTGGGTTCAGGTTGGGCTAAGCCAGGGAGGAGTGGGTCGCAGACGCCGAGCGGTCTCAGCAAGGGCGCCCCGGTGGAGAAGCAAGAAGTATATACACATAGAGGCCGAGGCGGAGGAGGAGGGTCCGGGGCCGAGCGGCCGCGGGCCGCAGATACGGATACTTCTGAGAGCCAACGTCTCGCAAGATTTTGCAGCATCGTGAGAAATCGCGACCAGAACCCTAGATTGTATCAGGAAGCCACATGCGACCCCTACCCTTACCTCCCAGGATTTCTGAGGGGAGGGTGGGGCTCACCTCGTTCGGGAGCTTCCAAGCGAAGTGAACCCCTCCTCAGAAATCGTGGGGGGTAGAGGTGGGGTTTGCATATGGCCCCTTGTTTATCTTTATCGCCAGAAAGAATTTCGAACACCAAGAGACGATCAAACCTGCATGCTGTTTCGTGTCGGGCCCTGGGAGGCGATGCTCGTTCGGCACTTGGCCAGCGTGTCGGGCAGACACCTGTTTCGATGCTTACGCGGGGCGATCGAAATTATGTCTGGGGTGTGGCCCTGAAGTAAGATGGGCACAGCATAACCCTAGACCCCATCTTAATGCGTCATTCTTCGAGCTGGATCGATCTGTGAGGAGCCTGGGGCCCGAAACCCGAGGCGAAAGCGCCGGGCTCAAAAAAATTAGGTCGCCAGGATGAGGAGGGAACAAAAAGCACACAGACACAATTCATCGTCGGTCCCCAGGAGAGTACAGGAAAGGATGGGAAGTGTGGGGCAAGACGAACACCCAGAGAATATGTGAAAATATATGGGGAACCCTGGGATTCGTGTCTCTTTATCTGTGTGTCCCTGGGCCCCTTGAATGATCTCAGGGTACGGCTTGGTTCTTCGCCCGCGACAGGCCCCGCCGGGCTCGTGGACCTACGACGTCGTTTTTTACTGCGACGCCGCTGGCCCCGGCGGCCCGCCGCGCGGCGTCGCGGAGGCGCCGGCCAGGGGCTGCTGGCCCCCGCCAGCCGTTGGAGCGCCCTTGGAACGCTGGTGGTCCAGGGCTACTCCTCCTCCTCCTCCTCCTCCTCCTCCTCCTCCTCCTCCTCCTCCTCCTCCTCCTCCTCCTCCTCGGGGGGGATAGGCTCAGAAGAGGCGGGCTCGAGATCTTCGGGCGTCTGTGTCGTGGGTTCGCGGCGGTTTCCTGGCCTCGGGGTGGTCTCCAGCAGCCGCGCCTCGCCGAGAGCGTTCCCGGGCTGTCCGGATCGTCCCCAACGACCGCCAGAGACCCGAGGTATGATGATGAGGATCATTGAGGAGCCACAGCGGGGATGCATCGATCCCCAATCGCCCATCCATCGCCGATAAGGCCTCGATAGCCCCAACCTGCCCAGAAACGTGCGGACTCGCTAAATGGGGCCTGTCGCCGATCTATCGGCGATGTGTTGCTGAGTCGAGGTCGATGCTTCCCCCCAACGCCTATCCCCCCCTACCGTTGCCCCTCGCACCCCGCTCGCGTCGTGACAAAAGCCACGACGGGAGGTTTTTTACCGTTTTCGGTCTTTGGGGGCCATTACCGTGCCTCGCTCGGGACCGCCAAGGAACCAATCAGGACGAGGAACAGGTCGAGACCTCTGGGGCCGACGTCACGAAAAGATCATGACGTCGGGCCCATTGCTCACGGTGGACCGATCCCACACGACCTGAACTACGCGCTCCTGGCCATGCTTCCCAAGGGTGATGAGCCCATGGGCAACTACGAGTGCTCGCGCAGTCCTGACTGTCTACGCCCCCTCGCCATGAAGAACAGTGACATCAAGATCGCGCCCTATCGCCGATGCACCGGCGATGCCGCGCGATGCGGAGCCCGCTTTTCTCCGCGCCGGCGTCGCCGACGCATCGCCGACGTTGCCGCTTCATCGCCGATGCCGCGTGATCCTGCGACCCTCTGCGGCGACTGCAGAGAGGGTTCAGGAGGAGAAACATCACACAGACACGATGAATCGTCGATTCCCCAGAAAATATGGAGAAATATGGGAAGTGGGGGGGAAGGCAAAAGCCTAGGGACAAGTGTGGGAAAAGGTGGGGAATCCTGTTGTTTGTGTCTGCTTATTTGTGTGCCCCAGGGCCCTTGTGGCCTGCAAGCGGCACCGCATGGGGCCCGGGGAGCGCGGCGCTGTCCTCGCCGGGCCTCCAGCGGGGGCGAGATTTTTCGCGTCTCCAGTGGGGCCTACACACTGTTCATTTCTAATCCTTCGAGTTCTTTGTTTTTTTTGGGGGGGGGCCGAGATCCTGTGCGGCGACTGCAGAGGGTATGGCCATGCCGGGGTGTGGTCTGCAAGCGGCACCGCTGGGGCTCCGGGGGAGCGCAGCGCGGCTGGGCCTCCCGCGGGGGCGCGGCGCAGAGCTCCGTCAAAGGGTCTCGCCCGCCCCCTATGGGGGTGCCGGCTGCAAACCACACTTACGCCGGGCCTGTCCTTCTGCAGGAGGAATGTTCAGAGATATCGGTATCGTTTAACCAATTCCAATCCCCATCCCCATCCGCTTCGAGACCCCCACCAAATTACCCCCCCAGTTGGGGATACACCCCTCGAATCCCGAAGGGAACGGCCTATATCCCAATCTCAGAGGGTAAATCGGCCAGTGAGGCCCAGGCCACGCCGTTGGGGATGGGGATCGGTTAAACAATATTCAAAATTGTTACAATATGGGCACGATTAGTGGATTATTGTCAGACCATTCTGGGGGACATGCCCGACCCCAAACCAGACCCTTTGCAAACCACACCCTTCGGAGGCGCCGACGTATCTGCTCGTATGGGACGGGGCTGGGACGAGGACAAGCCGGTCCCCGAGCGTCCCGAAACTTTCTCAGAGCGTGCCGGAACGCTTTGAAAAGGCCGCGGCGCCCGAGACATTTTCCAGAGCCGACAGATCTCAGAGATTCTCGATTTATCATCACCCGATTGTATCTTCGTCCTAGCTTCGTTTCAGTGGGCTGATCAGGATCTCCTAGCCCACTTTGTATCATCGGGGGGGGCCTTTCCCTGTCCCATATACGTTGCAGGCTTTTCTTCTGCTCCAGCATGGGTTCGGCGCGGACGCGAGTCCGACACGGATTCTACACAGATGAGACGCGTTCTGGCTTCGTCTTACCAGATACCATTGGGGAGGCCTCTATTCGCAAGCGATGTTGCTCCCCCACTCCCAGACTTTCCGATGAAAAAATAAAGCCGTGCTCAAATGGAGGGACCGCGACACCTGGGATAGGGGTCGACGCACAGTCAACCCGCATAGGAAGGATGGGCAAGTTTTCTAAGGGTGCTGCCCCTGCATCCTTGCCTCCTCGGCTCATCCTTGGCCGCTTTCGTTGGCCGCGCCCCGCTCGAAAAGCTTCGAAATGGCCTCCCGAGGCCCTTGCGTCCTTATCGTGCGTCCTTGCGATACGGGTCGGCATATCCCGTGTTTCTAGGGAGGGGAAACCACACGGACCCGGAAATTGGCGTTTGCGAAACGGTTCTGGGCGCTTATTGAACAACCGTGCCCTGTTCGATTCATTTTGTGGGTGCGCTTCCTAAGCGGCTTCGCGTGTCGGGGTGATTATTATGGGGGTTGGATTTTGCTGCCCTCTCCCTGTTTGGGGATTGTGACGTTCCAACCTACTTCAGCCTAGATCACCAGATACAATTTCGAGCAACAGGAAATTACCGAATCTAGAGAGTTTCCGCGTGCCGAGCCCTGAGAGGCGATGCTCGTTCGACACTGCTTCGATACTCTTCTGGGTGCCTGTGTTTTTTTCAATGCGGGGTCCCCGGAAGTCTCGACCCATTCCCCAGGACCAGCTTTTCATCCTGAGCCGTTTTACGACGGTCCCGAGGCCCGGCCAGGGCCCCTACGGGCCGAAATTTGAGAAAAACCTCTGTCTTGATGGTTTCAGTGCGTTGGATCTCTGTGCACTTCTGGAATGTGATCCTAAGTGCGATGGGCACAGCATAACCCTAGACCCCATCTTTCTGCGTCAGTCTTCGAACTGGATCGATCTGTGAGGATCCCGGGGCCCGAGACCCGAGGCGAGAGCGCCCGGCTCGAAGACAGGTATTCCTGGGATGTGGCCCGAAGTGCGATGGGAGCAGCGTGCTCTGGGGCTTAGTGGGCCCTGGAAACGACAGGGCCGTTGTTTCACCGGTTCCGTTTTGCCGTTTTTTGGCTGGTTCCGACGCCGTTTTTTTACCGGTTCCGTCGCCGTTTTTTGACCGGCTCCGGCTCCGGCTCCAATTCTGGAGCCGTTTTGTTTGCCGTTTCCGGTCGCCGTTTTTTTGCCGTTCCCATCTTTAAGGGACATTTTTTGGGAAACGGTGAAAAAAACGGCCCTGCCGTTTCCGGGGCCCACAATGCGGGCAATAGTTATATCCACATCCAGTGCGTCTAGGATTCTTGGGCTCTCTCCCGCAGAAACCGTAGACGCACTGGATATGGATAAAAATCTGGCCCCAAGAGGCTCGATTTTATCCATGTCCAGTGCGCCTCGGCGTTGCGGCACCTCTTCCCAAAAAGTCCACGACGCTCTTCTGGACGCCCGAAATGGGTACGGAAAGAATGGGTACGATGCCCAACAGCAGTTCCTGTTCATTTTGAACAGCACTCGCTGTCCACGCCGCCGCGACCTGTGTCCACTCGAGACAGAAGGCCGCCCGCCCAACAGCGGCCGCTGTTGGTTTGGGACAACATTTGCTGTTGGGCATGGTGCCCGTTCTTTCCGTACCCACTTCGGGCGCCCAAATCTCTGGATATGGATATAAGTTAGGGCGACGAGATCTATGCATATCCACTGCTCCTGGCCAGGCCCATCCTGGGCCCAGGAGCTGTGTATATGCCTCCCTGGCCAGGCCAGGAGGGCGTATACACCGCTCCTGGGCCCAGGATTGGCCTGGCCAGGAGCAGTGGATATGCATAGATCTCGTCGCCCTAAAAGTATTGCCCGCACACAAAGCTCTGGGGACGCCCGCGAGGTGGGAGCGCAGGGGAGCCTGCGGGCTCCCCGCGGCGTGCCGGGCGCCGCCGAGCGGCGGCAGGCCGCCCGCGGGCGGCGCGGCGCCGGGCGCGGGCCGGGGCGTCCCCGGGGGCGCCCTCGGCGGGCAGGGAGAGCCGGCGGGGCAAGCCTTCAGGCCGGCCACAACTGGGGGAGCTGTGCTCTTCCTCCCTCCTCCTCCTCCTCCTCCTCCTCCTTCTCCTCCTCCTCCTCCTCCTCCTCCTCCTCCTCCTCCTCCCTGTGGTCCTTACCCCCCTGGGGGACCCATCGATTTCGACACCCCTCTCGAAAGATCGTCGAGGCGATGGGTTCCCCCAGGGGGGTAAGGACCACGGCTCCCCCAGTTATGGCGGGGCAGAGCTTTTGGACGAGGCGGGCCGAGGTCTCGAGCATCGGGGAAGCGTAAGACTCGAGTAGGCCGGAACTCGGGTTTTCCGACGCTGTTTGAGGGGTGCGTCTTAGATTCTGACGGTGCAGTTTTCGTGGGATGTTTGCAGCGGGAGCTCGCGTCAAATTTCAGATTGGGTCTCGTCATTTTTATGGTGGCCCCGCCATGCCAACCCGAGTCCCCCGAACCCGAGCCTTACGTCTCCCCAAACCTTGGAGGAGGCGGGCCGAGGTCTCAAGCAGTGGCGAAGCGTCCCGGCTCGCTTGTGGCCCCAGCAAGCAAGGTTCTGAGAGCCCTGTGTGGTTCCCACGGAAGGTTCTCAGAACATCTCTGGCTGGGACGGTCTTGTTGTTTAACACATCGGGCTTATGTTCCAATAACAATGTTTTGGTTATTAGAAGATTTTTGTGTTACCGCAGAGGGTCTTTAATGATGCACCCCCCCTTAAGCTCTCGGCGGGGAATAGAAACTCGTCCCTCCTCCTCCTCCGCGGTGCATGTTCCAGTGCGTGCAGCAGCGGTGGCGGTGGTGTGTCGAAGAGGAGGAGGAGGAGGAGAGGGAGGAGGAGGAGGAGGAGGAGGAGGAGGAGGAGGAGGAGGAAGAGGAGGAGGAGGAGGAGGAGGAGGCCGCCGCCAGGCGTTGAGCGATGGGATTTTTGAGCACTTCCCATGGCCTCTCATGCATCCGCCGACGTGAATAATTCATTTCCAACTATTGTCGGGGTCCCAATCCGTCACTAAGCCGGCGGACAAATTATCTGTTGTCCCATGATTGCGCGGGGGTTTCTTGAAGACCCTTTGGGGCTTCTAAGAACATTTCGTGGTATGACTATAGGAATGCCGGGACGGTCGGTCCCTGTTCAAAGGTCGGGGGAACGCAAGACCCGGGTAAGCCAGAACTCAGGTTCGCCATCGTTTTTTGACGAGCGTGTCCTGGATTTTGACGGTCCAGTTTTCGTGGGATGTCTGCAGCGGGAGCTCGCGTCAAATCTCAGATTGGGCCTCGTCATTTTTACGATGGCCCCGTCGGGCCAACCCGAGTCACCCGTACCAGGGTCTTACGTCTCCCCGAAAAGGTCTAAGATCGAGAATTAAGATCGAGGTCGGTTCGTGAAGTGTGCCGCGCGTGTGGTCGGAGGCTGGAAGACGCGGCCGCTGCGTCGTCTGAGGCAGGGCAGGAGTCCACCCTCCCACCAAACCACCCCAATCCAACCCGAAGGCTCAGATTTGCCCTCGATTTCTAGTGAGGGGGGGGTCCGGGAACGTCGAAAAAACACACATGGAGCCCATACCCCCCCCAGACCCGAAATTCGGGTCTTCGGGTTGGGTTGGGGTGGTCTGGTAGGTGGTCAGGAGTCTATCCTCCCCGAAGTCGGAGGCGGTTGTGCCCGTTCCTCTCAGGAGTCAGTTCATGCTCCTATTTTGAAGGCAGGCATCTTGTGTTCACGGGGCTGATCGTTGTGCAGCGCAGGGCGCAGAGGAGGAACATGTCCGACTGCACCGATACCGCTACCCTTCCCTCATTTCGGGTCGGGGCTCAAGAGACGGGGGTCAATGCACACAGGGGACAGTCAGAACGCCGGATCTTGCAGGACCCTGTAGAGCCAGGGGCGCCTTGGCCCCGGCTTGGGTGCAGGATCCTGTAGGACCTTGCAGGAGCCTGCAAGGCCCGACTGACCAGGGTTTGGATTGACCCGTGTCGGTAGGTCCCCGATCGTTTTCCCCCCTTTGGGCCTCCTGGCGGGCCTTTGTCGCCACCGCTGGATTCGCCTCGAAGTTCTGGTAAGGACGCACCCTGGGAGAGGTCCGGGGAGTAGCAGTCGGAGGTGAGGGGGTGAGATCGGAGTGGAACGGAGAGCCCCCCTACCGGGAAATCGATTTCGGTTTCGTGTTCGTGCGTGCCGTGCGGGCGAGGCGAAGCTGCGTGGGCGGGCGAGAGAAAGTCTCCTGTGGCTGAGGCGCGGCCGGACCAAATGAATTCCTTCCGGGCGGCCGGGGCCCCGCGGTGTCCCGCCGGTGTCCCGCTGGTGTCCCGTGTGGCTGAGGCGCGGCCGGACCAAATGTCTCCCTTCTGGGCGGCCGGGGCCCCGCGGTGTCCCGCCGGTGTCCCGCTGGTGTCCCGTCTGTGTCCCGATGATGATAACGTTGATGATGATGATGATGATGCTGCTGCTGCTGCTGCTGATGATGATGATTGATGATGATGATGATGATGATGATGATGCTGATGATGATGATGATGATGACAGTGATGATGGTGATGATGGTGATGGTGATGATCATGGTGTCCCGATGATGTTGATGGGAAGGATGCTGATAATGGTGATGTTGCTGATGATGATGGTGATGATCATGGTGTCCCGGTGATGATGATGATGATGATGATGATGATGATGATGATGATGAGATGATGAGATGATGATGATGATGTCCCGATGATGATGATGATGATGATGATGATGATGATGATGATGATGATGATGTTGCTGATATCGATGATGATGACGGTGTCCCGATGATGATGGTGATCATGATGAGTATGTTGATGATGATGTTGACGATGCTGGTGTCCCGATGATGATGATGCTCATGGTGATGACGATGTTGTTGATGATGATGATGATGATGAGATGACGATGCAGATGATGATGATGATGATGATGATGATGATGATGATGATGATGATTGTGCTCCGACGATGATGTTGATAAGGATGGTGATGATGCTGATTATGCTGCCCTGGTGATGATGATGATTATGATGGTGATGATGCTGGTGATGACGATGATGGCCCCCCGATGGTGATAATGATGATGATGATGATGATGATGATGATGATGATGATGATATGCTCGATGATGATGTTGCTGTTGATGATGATGATGATGGTGCTCCGATGGATGATGATGATGATGATGATGATGATGATGATGATGATGATGATGATGATGATAACGATGATGATGAAATGATGATTGTGTCCCGATGCTGATGTTGATGATGATGATGGTGATGTTGTTGTCGATGACGATGATGACGTTGATTGTGAGATCGATTGTGATATCGATAGTGAGATCGATCGTGAGACCGAATGCGAGATCGATTGTGATGACGATTGTGATATCGATAGTCAGGTCCCTTGTGAGATCCAGCGAATGATATAGATCGAGTGAGATCGATTGTGAAATCGATCGAGTGAGATCGATCGAGCGAGACCGATAGTGAGATCGATAGTGAGATCGATAGTGAGACCGATAGTGAGACCGATTGAGTGAGACGTTGGTTCCCCCCCCCGAACCTCCTTATCACCCGAAGGGTGGTCGTATAGGTATTGGTAACTCTGGATTTCCCCACGACCATGTGCGAACCCTGCTGCTACGCTGCACTGACTCGGGTGTTTTCCTTTTCACTTCGTCCTCTCATCCCGTCCGGTTCGATTCGTCCGCTTCTGTTCGTCTAGTTTCAATTCGCGCGGGTTTCGAAAGAGGACGGAACGAAAGAGGGCCAATCAACAGAGGACCAAACGAACGCGGACGAAATGAAAATCAGTCCTCGGACGCTCCCGCTGGGGTCAACTGGCTGCAGAGAGCCTTCCACTTCTGAAACCAAGCCAGGCTTTCAGAAGACTGACCTGCGGGGCAGGGCTCGCATGCGGCTGCCTACGATCGGGCCGGGCGAAAGGGGGGGATTGGAAAAGGGGGGGTTACGAAATTTGCTGCATGCAGCTGGTTGCGGCCCCACCGAGGGGCCCATTCCTCGATACATCGCCGCCTCCGGCGCCGGAAGGCGCCGGGAAAATCAGCTACGTGAGCTGATTCTCAAACCCCTCCTCTGCTATCCCCCCCTTTCGCCCGACCCGAGCGGGGCAGGGTTCGCATGCGGCTGCCCAGGGCAGGAAGATGCCCGCACCGCGGCTCCTGGAGAGGCCTCGGGGTCGTCGCCACGGCTGGGTTCTCCTCGAGATTCCGGTCCGAGCGCGCCGCGGGGAGAGGTTTGGGGAGCCCTGGGGTCCGACGCCACGGGAAAGATGCAGCTCTGTTCAGGAGGGAAAGAAGCACACAGGCACAATGAATCGGCGATTCCCAGGAAAATATGTGAAAATAGGGGAAGTGGGCGGGAAGACAGGAACCCAGAAGATATAGGAACATATGGGGAATCATATGATTTGTGTGTATTTATTTGTGTGTCCCAGGGCCCCTTCATGTACGCAAGCCCGACCAGAGACCTGGACCCCCATCTTCCTGCGGCGTGTTTCGAGCTGGATCGATCCGTGAGGGTCCCGAGCCCCGAAACAGGGCAAAACTGCCCATCGCGAACAACAATGCGGCGCGAGGATCTCCGGAGCAGAATCAGTTCGAGGTTGGAAGGGGCTTGGTGGCTTGGTGATTCCTTAGGTTTGTATGCGTTCCGATGTTTTTGTGATGGCCAGCCCCTTCGGTGTCTGTTTTATGAAAATGCCGCGCGCAGAGGGGATGTGGCTTCAAGAACGAAGGCCAATGATGACGGACCTCCGCTTGAAAGGGTCTCGGCCGTTCCTTTAAATGTTGTGGCTCCACTTGGGAAGCAGGGGCTTCGTTTTTGTTATTCAGAGTTTATTATTTCAGCAGCCTGGCTGTGCGGTAGGTTCGCGTCGCACCGACCGGCGGCGACCCCGCCGCCGGCGTTCCACGCTGAACGCCAGCGGCGACCCCCGTATTAATCGATCGATACCAAGCGGTTTGACGTTTCGGAAACGGCCGATCGTTTACCCGCCGGTCGTTGGAAGTCGGTGCTCCGGGGCCCCCAGATCCCAATCCGTTTGGGGCGCCGTCTTTCTGCAAGGGTCGAGAGGTGTCCCCTCCTCCTTCCTCTTCAGGGGGCGGGCGGTCTCCCCGCCTCTCTCTTCCTGCCTTCCTCCACTTCAGGGGTCGAGCGCCTTCCCCCCTCCCTCGTCCTTCCTCGTCCGTCCTGCCTCTGCCTCCAGCGCCTTCCCACCCGCCTCTCCCTTGCTTCCTTCCTCTACTTCCAACGCCCTCCTGCTTCGTGCTTCTGCCCACCTCTTCCGACCGACGGGCACGGCGGGGCGATCCCCGCGGTGGTCTGGGCCCCCTCTTGGAGTCGTCTTGGGGGCCTCGTGGGCCGTCTTGGAGGCCTCTGGGGCCGTATTTGGGTCCGCTTGGGCCGTTTGGGGGCCTCTCGGAGGCCTCTTTCAGCCGTCTGCGGGCCTTCTTGGGGGCCTCCTGAGCCGTCTTGGAGCGTCAGGAAGCCGAAGGGGCGAGAACGCCAAAATCATGAATCACTACCTTTCAGTGAGATTTTCGCCGCAGCGTCCACAGAACCCCATGTGCCCCCTAACCAGGAATCGAAAGAAGCAAAGTCCGAAGCGGCGCCGCGAGGGGCACGCCTTGGCATCGCTCGGACGTGTGCGTTTTTTTTTGTTCGGCGGCGACCATCGAGGAGCATCCGTGATCATTTGGCGAAAAAACCACGCACGAAACCGAACAAAGCACAGGGAATGGACGTCCGAGCGATGGCCAGACGCATTCCGATGTGCGGAGGCGCCCTCGCTGAGAATTTGTTGCCTCTCGGGGCCGCACGCTGCGAGCACTCCGCGCAGGAGCAGCCGACGGCCCCCGGGCCCGCCAGGACGCCAAGGGCGCGGCCGCCAAGGGCGCGGCCGCCGAGGGCGCGGCCGCCGAGGGCAAGCCCCAGCCCGAGAAGCCGACGCTGTACAGCGGGGGGCCGAACAGGCTCCTGAGATTCGGGGGCGGCCTGACTCGAACCAGTGGCGAGGAGGAGGGGGATGGGGGAGGTGGGAGAGGAGGAGGAGGAGGAGGAGGAGGAGGAGGAGGAGGAGGAGGAGGAGGAGGAGGAGGGCGCGGTCGCCGAGGGCCATCCCCGCCCCGAGTAGCCGACGCTGTACAGCAGGGGGCCGAACAGGCTGCTCAGTTTCAGGGACGGCCTGACTCAGATTCAGGGACAGAGCCCCTCGTCTTCCTCCTCCTCTTTCTCCTCCTCCTCCTCCTCCTCCTCCTCTTCCTCCTCCTCCTCTTCCTCCTCCTCCTCCTCCTCCTCCTCCCTCTCCTCCTCCTTGTTATCGGCCTCCTCCTCCTCCTCGTCCTCCTCCTCATCCTCGCCATCCTCCTTACGCCTTCCTCATCCTCCTCTTCATCATCCTCCTCCTGGTCCTCCCAGTCCTCCTTCTCCAGCATCCCCACGCCGAGAAGCCGACGCTGCTCAGATTCAGGGGTGGCCTGACTCAAGCAGTGGCAAGGCGTCCTGGCTTGCCTAGCCATTCTGGTTCTCCCAGATGGGGTCGGAGTGGATGGCGTCGGAGGATCGCGCCGCATCGCGGATGCGTCGCCGGTGCGTCGCCGATGCGGCCCGATGCGGAGCCCGATTTGCTTCACGCCCTCGTCGCCGATGGACCGCCGACGTCGACGACGCATCGCTGGTGCATTGCCAAAACATCGGCGGTGCATCACGAATGCATCGCTGATGTTCGGCGATGTGGCGCGATCCTCCGACCCCATCTATTCCGACCCCATCAGGGAGGCCTCTATAGTCATAGGACCAGCAGAGGATGTTATGAGAGCCTTCGCTGTGGCTTGCACGACGTGTTCTCAGAGCTTTTCTGGCTGAGGCGGTCTTGTTCACGACCATCCTGTGGTGTTGGGCCCTCGTTTTGAAGAGAGAGCGCCCCGCGTTCCTTCTCCCGCTGCCCCCTACTCCCCATTCTCGCACCCCTCTAGCACCAGTCAACCATTTCGGCACGCCCCTCTCACGTTGTGTAGCCCCATGGAGAGTTCCACCGAGGGCCCCAGTGGCTGCGCTCGCATAGCACCGCCGCGCCCATGTCGGCGCGCCCCTTACACGCTTCGTGACCCCAGATGGAGCTCCACCGAAGGCCCCAGTGGCTGCGCTCGCATGGCACCACAGCACTCATGCCGGTACGCCCCTCACACGCTTCGTGGCAACATAGGGAGCTCCACCGAAGGCCCCAGTGGTTGCGCTTGCATTGCACCGCCGCGTTCAATTCGGCGCACCACTCACACGTTTCGTGATCCCATGATGAGTTCCACCGAAGGCCCCATTTCGGCACACCCCTCAAACGCGTTGGCATGCGCTCACCGCTCCCAATTCGGTACATCTCTTATACGTTTCGTGGCCCCATAAGGAGCTCCATCGAAGACGATTCTTACAACTGCGTTGCTCACAACTGCACATGGTTGGGTATTTCGCCTTTGTAGTTTGCGCACATCGCGTTTATAATTTAATATCACTGCGCTTGTTGTGATAGCATGTGTTGGGTATGAGAACATGTCGTAAGGAACACCTGGACGGTCGGGCCCTGCTCAATTCACCGACCCTTAGCACACCGCCCCCTTCCGTGCGTGAAGTCCCCCTCTCCTCGCCCCACGACGGATGTATGTTGGCCGAGTGGAGTCACGGAAGGGGATGGTCTGCGGACGTCACGGAAGGGAATGGTCTGCCGTCACGGAAGGGAATGGTCTGCCACGGTTGGTCAGGCCGCGCTCGATGGATGTTTATTTGGGGAATCTTCTTTGGGACCACCTAGCGAACCTATACGGCTCTAGTTCGACCCTAGCTCGACTCTTATTCGAACTCGATACAGGTCCGATTCAAGTGCGACTCATGATCGACTCAGAGTCAACTCAGCTTCGACTCAGCTTCGACTCGAATCGACCGACGTTCGACGCAGCTTCGACGCACGACTGGAGCGAGCGGGTCAGAGAAGGTCCCCAGAATGAGCATCCGAGGCTGCTCTGGTGCGTCGGCAGCGCCGGCAGCGCAGACCTGACGGCCCGCGCGGCGTCGGCGATGCAGCGGCACTCGAATCTCGAAGAAGGAATCGGAGATCCGAAATGGGTACGGAAACAATGGGTACGAAGACCGACAGCAGTTCTTATCCATCTCGGTCAGGGTTCGCTGTCGGCGTCGCCGCGGACGTTGTCTATTTGAGACAGAGACGGCCGCCCGCCCAACAGCGACGGATGTCGGTTCTGGACAACATTTATTGTTGGGCATCGTACTCATGTTTTCCTTGCGTACCCATTTCGGGCGTCCAAAACGAAGCGGCATGAGTGTAAGGTGTCGGAGGTCCGCGCGGAGTTGTTGGATCTGCGCTGGGCCCCCTTGGCGGCGCCTCTGGCGCCGCCCCCGGCGCGCGTCGCGCGCCAGGGAGGGGGTACAGCGCCGATCCAAGGAATCCCTGCGGAGTTTCGACGGTTTACTTTTATGCTACTTGTTCTCCCTCCAGGTACGGCGGCACCCAGTTGACCCTTCGTAACTTCAAGAAGTGGGTCTTCCTGATCAAGCGCCGTCCGGACGTCACCCCCTACGCCACCCTGGTGGTCGGGTGGCCGGAGGCGGAGGATTGCGTTTGCGCCGTCGAGGACGACGGGCTCTACCAGCCGAGAACCTGGACCAGCCTGGCGCTCGGACAGGCTCCTCGAAGAACGCACCACGGCATAACCAGAAAAAAATGTTGACGCTCCCCGCGGAGTTCTTGGCTCTGCGATGGGCTCCCCCACCTGGCGGCGCTTCCAGCGCCGCCCCTGGCGCGCGGAGCGCGCCAGGGAGGGGGGGGGCCCATCGCTTCGTGACATGCAGGGAAGGAGCTCCGCATGCGGTTCCCCCACCCAGTGCAGCGTGTCGTGACGCCATAGGAAGCTCACCGAAGGCCCCAGTGGTGGTGTCCGCATGCGGTTCCCCCTCTCAGTACAGCTCCACCGAAGGCCCCAGTGGCGGTGTTTGCATGCAGTTCCCCCTCCCAGTACAGCGTGTCGCAGCCCCAGAGGGAGCTCCACTGAAGGCCCCCAGGGCGGCAGGGCGGTGACAGCATGCGTTTCCCCCACCCAGTACAGCGCTTTGTGGCCCCACAGCGAGCTCCGCCGAAGGCCCCAGAGGCGGCGTCCGCATGCGTTTCCTGCACCCAGTACAGCGCTTTGTGGCCCCATGGGGAACTCCACCGAATGCCCCAGCGGCGGTGTCCGCATGCAGTTCCCCGGCTCAGTATAGTGCTTCGCGGTTCCATCCAGAGCTTCCACCATAGGCCAGAGATGCGGTGCCCGTATGCGTTTCCCCCACCCAGTACAGCGTGTCGTGGCCCCAGAGGGAGCTTCACCGACGGCCACAGTGGCGGTGCCCGCATGCGTTTCTCCCACCCAGTACAGCGCGTCGTGGCCCCAGGGGGAGCTCCACTGAAGGTCCCCAGGGCGGCAGGGCGGTGTCAGCATGCGTTTCCCCCACCCAGTATAGCACGTCGTGGCCCCAAGAGGAGCTCCACCGCAGGCCCAAATGACGGTGTCCGTATGCGTTTCCCGCACCCAGTACAGTTTTTCGCGGCACGAAGGCTCAAGTTGCGGTGTCCGCATGCATTCCCCGCACGCAGCATAGCGCTTCGTGGCCCCATTAGGGGCGTCCACCCAGGCCCAAGTGGCGGTGTCTGCATGCGGTCACCCCGTCCAGTACAGCGTGTCGTGACCCCGTAGGCCGCTCCACCGAATGCCCCAGCGGCGGTGTTCGCATGCCTTTGGTTGCCCCCCCGTCATTCGTCAAACCCGCCTCGAGGTACTCGCAGCTGCATATGGTTGGGTCCTTCGTCGGGCTAACTTGTTTTCTTGTTGGTTCGATTGTGTTCCTCCCCCATTCCCTCCAGGTGAGGGAGGGAAGGGGAGGAGGCGCAGGAGTCACTCCTCCTCCTCCTCCTCCTCCTCCTCTTCCCCTTCCTCGTCTTCCTCCTCCCTCCTCCCTCCTCCTCTCTTCCTCCTCGCCCTCCTCCTCCTCCTCCTCCTCCTCCTCCTCCTCCTCCTCCTCCTCCTCCTATTTTTCATCCAATTATTCCTCCTCCCCCGTCTATCACTCCTGCTCCTGCTTCTCATCCGCATACCTCTCACAGGGGCGGCGGCGGAGGAAGGAAGAGACGGAGAGAGGAGGATCATAAGGGGGAGGGGACGGAACATAGTGATGATGATGAGAAGGTGGTCGAGGGGTGACACCTCCTCGTCATTCCTTCTCCCCAGCCTCCCAGATCCAGAGGATTCCGCAGATGAGGGGGAGGACGACACCAGAAAGACGTAGACAGCCTCAAAGATGAGGAACATGAGGCGAGAGTAGAACCAGAAGGCCTGGAGAGCGCGGAAGGAGGTCGAGAAGGGGGAGGGCGCGGAACAGGAGCTTCCAGGAGAGGGTAAAGAGGATGATGGATGATGGGGAGAAGGTGTTCGAGGGGCCACTCCTCCTCTTCCTCCTTTCTCCTCAGCATCCTCGAATGTCCACAGGAAAAAGGCAGATCCGGGATCAAGAGGATTATTATATAATCCGAATGTGATTCTCACACAGTTTCAATAGAAACGGAGCAGATCCCAGGTACGGGGGATTTCCATTGAATTTGAATAGGACGTTGATACATTTGCAGTGGGACATGCAAGTGATTCCAGGTCTGGATAAGTCCTTTTGAATCTGGATGGGATTCTAAGCAAAGTTCAATAGAAACGAAGTGGATCTAGATCCCAGATCTAGAGGGTTCCTATTGCATGTGAACGGGGCGCGAAACGGATTGCAGTAGGAAGCGAGCAGATGTCAGATCCAGAGGATGCCGAATGGATGTGAATCGGATCCAAGGCGGACTTCAATAGAAACAAAGCAGATCCCGTATCCCAAGGCGTCCCATTGGATGTGATCAAGTTCCTGATCGGATTCCAAATCGGAAAAGAGCAGATCACAGAACCAGAGGGTTCCTATTGCATTTGGATCGGGCTTGCGTTTGATATCCATAGAAACGCATTTCCATAGAAGCGTAACACATCCCATACCCATAAGATCCAAATCGAATCGTAATCGGATCTGAGTATGATTCCAATAGAAACGGGGCAGATCCCAGATCCAGAGGATTCCGCAGATGAGGGGGTTGACGGCACCAGACGAGATGAGGAGATGAGAAGAATGAGAAGACGGAGGGGGGAGGATGAGAAGAGGGAGGGTTCGGAATAGGAGTTACCAGGAGAGGTGAAGAGGACGATGAGGAGAAGGTGGTCCTCAGCATCTTCGAATGTTCAAAGGAAAAGGCAGATCCTGGATCTCGAGGATTACGATTGAATCCGAATGTGATTGTCATACAGATTCAATAGAAACGGAGCAAATCCAAGGTATGGGGGATTCTCATTCAATCTGCATATGATGTTGATACGGTTTCAATGGGACATGGAAGTGATCCCAGGTCTGGAAAATTTCCTTTGAATCTGGATGGAACTCTCAGCACAAGTCAAAAGCAACAGAGTGGATGTAAGCCCCAGATCCAGAGGTTTCTTCTTGAATGTGAAAGAGGGCCCGAGTCGGATTTCATCAGGAAGGGAACAGATGTAAGATCCAGAGGGATTCTCATGAATGTGAGTCGGATTCCAGCCCGTTTCCATAGGAACAGAGCAGATCCCAGATCCAAATAATACCTATTGAATTTGATCAAGTTCCGGATTGTATTCCAGTCGGCAAGAGCAGACTCCAGATCCAGAGGATCCTTATTGCAAGTGGACCGGATGCTCATATGGATCCCGCAGACAAGGCACTGAGCCTACATCTGGAATATTCCCATTGAATTGGCATAGCATTTTGATTTGCTCTCAATAGTGTTGGAGCAGGTCCCAGATCCAGAGGATTCCGCAGATGAGGGCGAGGACGACAGCAGAAAGAAATGAAAAGCATCGAAGGTATGGGAGATGAGGAGATGAGAAGAAGGATGATGATGCAATATGATGGCAGCGGGAGGAGGAGGAGGAGGATGAGGAGGCGGACGAGGAAGAGGAGGAGGAGGAGGAGGAGGACGAGGCGGATGAGGAGGAAGGAGGAGGGATGAGGCGGAGAGAGGAGGTGGGAGGAGGACGAGTGATGAGGAGGAGTGAAGCAGGGAGAAGGGAGCAGGAGGAGGCAGAGGAGCAAAGATGATGAGGAGGATGATGCCCCCCCCCGCCCCCCAGTCCGTCGTCTGGTGGTGCTGGCGGGGGAAGGGGGGGCAAGCATACATAATATAGATGTGTACACATCTATATGTATGTATATATATATATATGCACGGCAAGGAACAGACAGGAACCCGCACATACACATATAGCTATATATACACATACATACATGCATACACACATATACATACACACATACATACATATAAATATGTATGTATGTATATATGTATGCACATGTGTACACCCATCTTGGCCAGGCGCATCCCAGGTCCAGGGTCGTCACATGCACCTGCCCAAGCCAGGAGGGACAGGAGCGGTACAGCAGTACTGCTGGCGCCCACCCTCAGGCTGGGGCGCGCGGCGCGCTGTCGACCGTCATCGTATTTGTGGCGGACGCCGACGAGAAGGCAAGAGCAGAAGACTTCATCTCGTGGTGGGAGAGCAATGCCGGCGAGCGCGCCGCGAAGCACGTGGAGAACGATGATCCGAAGATTTTCGTCGCCTCCACGATCGAGGATCGTTGCGGGATGTCCGTCCCCGAAACAACTTTCTGGGTCGGCGTTTCAGATCGCCGCTGCGATCGAGGCGCCCACAAGTCGGGGCAAGTACGACGACGGCGACCACGACGACGACGAGGACGGCAGCTGCATCGCTCGGGCGTGTGCATTATTCCGCGGAGAGGAGCATCTTGGATCAGCCGGCGAAAAATAAGACTTACGAAGCCGAAACGTGCAAGGGAATTGGACGTCCGGGCGATGGCACGCGTCGACGACGTTATTCATGCTCAACCCTGGGATTCACGTTTTCTGGTTAGGGGTCAAGTGATCACGCAGCCCGAGGAGCTAAGTGCGTTGTTCTCGCAGCCTCGCATGTCAGCGAGAGGTTTCCTGCTTGGCGCTGAACGTGCCTTGGCGGCGAGTGTGGGGCGAGTGGTGGACGGTGGGCGCGGGGCGTGCGCCGCTGTTTGCCGCGAGGCGGCCACCGCGATCTGCCGCTACTCGCCGCTGCTGCGCCATCATCTTGACTAGGACAGGTTTCCATGAGCCATGAGCGTGAGAGGAGCGTCGGTGCCTGCTTGTTCGCCGTGGCGCGGGGATCGCGGGCTCCGCAAATCGTGGCAAGGAATACCACGACGATGGTGGCATTCTGTCCAACGTGGGCAGCACTGCTTGCTGGGCAGGGGTCGAGTGAGCACGCAGCGAGAGGAGCTAGGCACGCTTGCGGCGGAGGCCGTTGATTTCACCAGCAGTTCTCTTCTCTGGCGGTTGCGGGCCCCTGGCGCTCTTCTTTGGCGGTTGCCGGCCCCTGGCGGCGAATAGGGGGGGATTGGTGGACGGTGGGCGCTGGGCGTGCGCCGCTATTTGCCACGAATCGGCTACTGCTATCTGCCGCCAGTTGCCGCTATTTGCTGCTGATCCGCCAACGTTTGGGCTAAGATAGGCTTCCACAAATCAGAGCAAGGATGACGACGACGACACGTATGTTCAACATGGCGATCCATATTTTTCGGTTAGGGATCGGTTGATTACGCAGCCAGAAGAGCCAGGTTTGTGTTTGTGGAAGCCTTGGTTTTCGCCAATCCTCTGCCGCTCTCTGCCGTGCTGTGCCGCCATTCCGCCAGCGCCTCGACAGATCTAGGCTTCTGCTGTTTTCGAAGGGCGAAAGAACGCACCGACCTCGAGGCCGTCGCAGCGTTCTCCAGATTTCGTAATAAAGGGAGGGGGGTCTCATTTCGGGGGGGGTCTCTTCCAGGCTATCTTGGAGGGCCTGGGGGGTCTGGGGACGATGTTTGGGAGGGTTCTCCCACGGGGGAGGTCTGAAATGGCTTGTCTTGGAGGGTCCAGACCCCCTCCCTTTTATTACGAAATCTGGAGTACTTACAAACCGTCCGGCCTGCGAGCCGCAGCCCCGACCCAGGACCGAAGGGGATCGAACGAAAACCTCAGCCGGCCGCGCCTGGCCGCCTCTGCGGGCGGGCGCGTGCAAGGCGACGACGCTGCGCTGCAGGGAGGAGGAGGAGGTGGAGGAGGAGGAGGAGGGAGGAGGAGGAGGAGGAGGAGGGGAGGAGGGAGGGAGGAGGAGGAGGAGGAGGAGGAGGAGGAGGAGGAGGAGGAGGAGCACCGATGCTGACCAGACCCATCCTGGGCGCAGGACCGGTGCACATGCAGGAGGGCGTGGGCATCGATCCTGGGGCCTGGGCGGGCCTGGCCAGGATCGGTGCGTGTGCAGGAGGAGAAGGACGGAGGAGGAGAACACAAGGTCTCTGTGGTCCCCCCCCTGTCCAGCAACAAAGACGAGCACAGAGAGGTAGGCTTCCACGAAAAACGAAGGCCCATCTCGGAGCCCGTGGGGCCCTCTTGGATCTCGTGAAGGGTGCTCTCTGGAGGCCATCGGGGGCCTCCTTGAAGAGCCTGGGGGGCACCTTGGGCCAGGGCAAGTTCCTAGCTACCCCCGGAGACAAGAGGAGCTGCGACTCCTGTGGGCCGCCATCGCCAGCTTCCCGAGGAGCAGAAGGAGAGAGAGGGGGAGCGACGAGGGAGAACAGGAGGAGGAGGAGGAGGAGGAGGAGGAGTTGGAGGAGGAGGAGTTGGAGGCCAGGCTGCCGCTTCTAGTTGGTCGAGCGTTAAAAAAGGAGGAGGAGGAGAAGAAGGAGGAGAAGGAGGAGCAGGAGCAGGAGGAAGCGGAGGAGGAGGAGGGGGGGAGGAGGAGGAGGGGGGAGGGGGAGGAGGGAGGAGGGAGGAGGAGGGAGATGAGGAGGAGGAGGGAGGAAGAGGGCGGAGGAGCCATCCGAGAGAGCGCCAGAGGAGCTGCAGCGCCTGCTGGCCGCCACCGCGGGCTCCCCGAGGGCGGCGGCCACCGCAGCCCCGCGCCGGGCGGCGAGGGGCAGAGGCCGGCTCCACGACGGCGCGCGCGAGCACGTCGGCGGCGGCGCCCCGGGCTTCCCAGAGGGCGTCGGAGCAGAGATCCAGTCAGGGGCAAGGACAGGGGGGGGGGATAGGCATATCAGGAGGGGAAAAAACACACAGACACAATTAATCGTCGATCCCCCGGAAAATATGGGAAAATATGGGAAGTGGGGGGGAAGACAAAAACCCAGAAAATATAAGGAAATATGGGGACTCCTTTTATTTGTGTGTATTTATTTGTGTGTCCCAGTTTCCCTTTAGCATAGGGCAGCCCAGGATGGGCAGCCCAGGATGGGCACAGTGGGGGATAGGCATGGGCAGCCCAGGATGGGCCTGGCCAGGGGCAACAACGATGGGGGGGGGATAGGCATACACCCTAGGCGATGCTTAAGAAAACGTAAGGTTTCGGCCAGAGTCTCGATTATTCTTATTGTTTCAATGTGAATCCTAAAATTTTGATAGGAATTTTGGGTTTTATTCAAATTATGAGGCTCTGAATTTCTTAACCCATGATTTCTTAAGCATTTCGCTGGGTGTAGGGGGGGACGCGTCGACCCCCAGACGCCCATTGATCGCCGAGAGGGGCCCGATGGCCCCCCCCTGCCCAGGAAGGCGCAGATTCACTATCGGAGGCCTATCGCCGATCCATCGGCGATGTATCGCCGATTCCAGGTCGATGCATCTCCCCCTGTGCCTATCCCCCCCTATCTTTGACCCTCATCCAGGCCTCCCAGGTGGGGTCCGGGCAGATGTCGGGCATAGCCAGGACCCCAGGTGAGGGGACTCGGTTCGTGGTAGGGCCCCAGAGCCATTAAATTGGCCAGAATCACTTAACCAGGTCTGCCGCAGCTGGTGATTTCTCGGGTGACGGCAGCTCCGGTTAGTGGAACGGGGCGGGGGGGGCGTCCCCCAGTACACATCACTAAACCAGGTCCCACTAAACCCAGTTCTGCCAACGCCCGAAGATGGGGTGGGAGGATCACGCCGCATCGCCGATGCATCGACGATGCGGCTCGATGTGGAGTCCGTGTTTCGCCACGCTGGCGTGGCCGATGAATCGCCGACGTGTCCGACGTATCACCGATGCATTGCCGGCGAGGCGGCGCGATCCCCCGCCCCGCGCCCAGAGAGATGCGCCAGGGGACTTCTGTCACGGAGCGCACACCTACTCCGACCCCATCCAAGAGGCCTCGTAGTGTCGGAGCATCGAACTTGGCATCGCTCGGACGCGTGCTGTTCGAGGAGCATCCTGGGGCATCTTGCATTGCGAACGGATGCACGCGCGGAAGCAAAACAAACACGGGGAATGGACGTTCGAGCGATGGCGAGAGAGAAGGATCAGAGGAAGAACGGGTACGGTAGGTTTGCGCGGCGTTGGCGCGCGGGCGGCGCCGTCGAAGGTGTTCCAGGTTGAATTCTGCGGCGCGGAAGCACCGAGGGACACGGTAACGCCTCGGGACCCGACGGGATTCAGTTTTGAGCGATCGGGGCCACGATCGGTTCAAGGTTGAATGATCGACGCGCCAAAGACCTTGCGCGCCGACGCCGCACGAACCTACCTTAGCCATGTCGCTACCCTTTCCTCGTTTTCCCCTTCTTGGGTTCTCTGGGGGGGCCCTCGTCGCCACGGCAGGATTCGCCTCGAAGTGCTGATCAGGGCGCACCCCAGGAGAGGTCCAGGAGTAGCGGTATCAGTACTTTTCGGTTTCCCCCGAAGAGAAGAGGAGGAGAGAAGAAGGAGGAGGAGAAGGAGGTGGAGGAGGAGGAGGCTTTGACCATCCGTCTTTGTCTTTTCTCTCAGTTTTTCTCTCAGCTTGATTATTCTATCTGGGTCAAGGGCTCCAGCCCAGGGTTCTCTTATGGCTTGCGGGCCACAGGCCCTCCCCCAGAAAAAAGGTATCGAGCAGCGGCGCCGGAACTGGACACGCAACAGTGCGTGTGCGGAAAGGGGGATCTCCAGCACGAGTCTCGGCGCGCGTGCGTTCGGAGCCCGTGCTGTCATTTCATTCAAGCCACGACGGGGCCAGGAGGAGGAGGAGGAGGAGGAGGAGGAGGAGGAGGAGGAGGAGGGGGAGGGGCCGCAAGCGAGGGGCCAAGCTTGCGGGTGCCGAGCTCTCTCGTTTCCCGTTGAGCATGCGTGCGAGGAGGGCGTGGGGGGCCCCACGTGCCCTCTGGCGCGCGCGGGCGCGCGCCCGGGTAGCGCGTTGTCGCGTGCCCACGGGGCGCGGGGAGCTCCAACTTGGAGGTGGCGACTTCCTCGCGTGTGAAGTCGCGTGCGCGGAGGGGGGGGGGGGGCCAACAGATAGGGGGGGCCCGACATGCGCCCGGCGCGCGCGCGCGGGGCACGCGCTTCCACCTGCTTCGGGCCACGGCGGGGCCGCGAACGGGGGACCCAAGCTGCAGGTGCCGAGGTCTCGACCCGCCGAGCTTCCGTGCGCGGAGGGGGGTGGCCCCACGTGCCCCTGGCGCGTGCGCGCGGGCAGCGCGTTTTCACGTGTCCACGTAGACCCAGGGGGGCTCTGAATTCCCGCCGTTTGGGCGGTGCACCCCGCCTGGGAGTTCTTCCCGGTCGACGGCGCCCCCTTTTGAGCGGCAGCGAGGCCCGCCTCCTGGCTGTTCCTCCCCCCGCTGCCCTCCCTCTCGTCTTCTTTCCCCCTCCCTTTGCGCGTAAGTTAGGCCGCCGCTTAGCTTGTTGCGCCCTTGGACGCCGCCCGACTGCTCTCGGCGCGGTTGCGATCAAAAGAGTAGACCCGGGGGGACCAGGAGGAGGAGGAGGAGGAGGAGGAGGAGGAGGAGGAGGAGGAGGAGGAGGAGGAGGAGGAGGAGGAGGAGGAGGAGGAGCAGGAGGAGGGGAGGAGGAGGGGAGGAGGAGGAGGAGCAGGAGCAGGAGCAGGCGAGTTCTCGACACGTGCGACTACCTGCGCGGCGGGGGGGGGGGGCACCAACGCGGGGGGGGGGTCCGGCCTGCGCCCGGCGCGCTGGGGGTGCCGGAGTCTCGCTGCCTGCTAAGCATGCGTGCGCGGAGCAGGGGGGATGGGGGCGACGTGCCCCTGGCGCGTGCGCGCGGGGCACCTGCTAAGCGTGCGTGCGCGGAGGGGGGGGGGGGGGGCGGCGACATGCCCTGGCGCGTGCGCGCGGGGCACGTACCTGGAGTCGCCCGCGGCCCCAGGGGGACCGAGCCTGGGGGGGAATTCTTCGCATGTAAAGATGAATGCGCGGAGGGGGCGAGGCCCAATATGCGCCTGGTGACAGGCGTCGCCGTGCAGCAGGGGGAAAAGGACGATGATGAGGAGGAAGGTGGAGACAGGAAGATGATGAGGAGGAGGATGAGAAGGAAGATGAGGAGGAGGAGGGGAGGAGGGGGAGGAGGAGATGGAGGAGGAGAGGAGGAGGAGGAGGAGGAGGAGGAGGAGAAAGAGTAGGAAGGAGGAGGAGGAGGGGAGGAGGAGGAGGAGGAGGAGGATGAGGAGGAGGAGGAGGAGGAAAGAGTAGGAAGGAGGAGGAGACGGGAAATGAGGAGGAGGAGGAGGAGGAGGAGGAGGAGGAGGAGGAGGAGGAGGAGGAGAGGGGAGGAGGAGGAGGGCGGGAGGAGGAGGGAGGAGGAGGAGGAGGGGAGGGGAGGAGGAGGAGGCGGAGGATGAGGAGGAGGAGGTGGAGGAGGAGGAGGAGGAGGAAAGTAGGAGGAGGAGGAGAGGAGGAGGAGGAGGAGGAGGAGGAGGCGGAGGAGGAGGCGGAGGAGGAGGAGGAGGAGGAGGAGGAGGAGGGGAGGGAGGGAGGGAGGAGGAAGGGGGAGGAGGAGCAAGAGGTGGGAGGAGGAGGAGGAGGAGGCGGAGAGAGGAGGAGGAGGAGGAGGAGGAGGAGGAGGAGGAGGAGGAGGAGGAGGAGGAGGAGGAGGAGGAGGAGGAGGAGGAGGAGGAGGAGGAGGGGAGAGGGAGGAGGAGGAGGAGGAGGAGGAGGAGAGGAGGAGGAGGAGGAGGAGGGAGGAGGGAGGAGGAGGAGGAGGAGGAGGAGGAGGAGGTGGAGGAGGAGGAGGAGGAGGAGGAGGAGGAGGAGGAGGAGGAGGAGGATTTTTTTTTTGAGCACCAAGACTTCCGCGGCACGCTCACGGCGCACTCTACCCGCGCCACAGCCGGGGCCGTGCCCCCGTGGCGCGCCAGGGCGCGATCAGGGCACGCAAGGAGACCGTGCTCCGCGAACCCTGATCGGGGTAGGGGGCGCCGGAGCACGTGCTCCGACGCCCATCCTACCCACCACCTACTCCATAGGTGGCCGCGGTTTCGGACCCAGGGACCCCCCAGGACCGAAACAAAAAAGAGAAAAGAAAAAAGGGGGACCACGACACGACGCGACACGACGGGGGGACGAAACGAGCGACGCGACACGAACGACACGACACGGACGAGCGACACGACAGAGACGAGCCGCCGGCCCCACCCCAGGGCGGCGAGCGCTGGGGGGGACCCAGCACCGCCCTGGGGGAGGCACCAAGGCCTGGCGGCTCCCCCGGGGGAAAGAAACCGCACTTTGGCGGCGTCCCCCGGGGTGCGGGGGATTTTCGCCCCTCGGGCCCGGCGCTCCCCGCCTGCGCCAGGAGGACCCTAGGGTCCCGACCCCTCCCCTACGGGAGGGGCCCCCTCGGGGCGGAGGAGGAGGAGGAGGAGGAGGAGGAGGAGGAGGAGGAGGAGGAGGAGGAGGGAGGAGGAGGGGAGGAGGAGGGAGGAGGAGGAGGGGGAGGAGGAGTGAGGAGGAGAGGAGGGAGGAGGAGGAGGAAGGAGGAGGAGTTAGGAGGAGGTAGGAGGAGGAGGAGGAGAGGAGGGGGAGGAGTAGGAGAGGGGCGGAGGAGGGAGGAGAGTTGGAGGGGGAGGAGAGGAAGGAAAAGGGGGGCCAGTGCAAAACACAAAACGCATCAACGATGTTGGAATCCACCCTCCCGCCAAGTTCCCTCTTCATATGTCCCTGAGGTTATAAACCTTCAGTGTGGGGAGCAGCCCATTTGAAGACAACAGTCTGAGGATCCTCAATCGTACCAAAACACAACGCCTAAGATTTCAGCGTCGCGAATAAACGTGACCGCTGCGTCTTGACAATCGTGCCGAAATTCCGTTCGTGGGACTTCAACACCGCGAAACAAGGTGACTGCACCCGCCCTCCATCCGTGAACATTCTGCACACGTTGAACACGATTGTGCGCGGCGCTGGGGCGCGAACACATTGTGAATACCACCCGCCCTCCATCCGTAAAGATACTGCAAACTTTTGCGACAAACGTGCGCAGCGCTAGAGCGAGAAACGCATTGTGAATACGATCCGCCCTCCATCCGTTTAGCTGTTGCAGGTTCTGAACTTCGAAATCTGTTTGCGCGAGGAAGTCCCGAGCGAACCGCCCAGCATGCCCTACCGACGCGTTCGGGGGTGCGAAAAGGGACAAGGAAGCAGGATGGAGGGGGAGGGGGAGGGGGAGGGGAGGAGGAGGAGGAGGAGGGAGGAGGAGGAGGTAGGAGGAGGAGGAGGGGGAGGAGGAGGAGGGGGGAGGAGGAGGAGAAGGAGGGGGAGGAGGAGGAGGACGGAGGAGGAGGAGGAGGAGTGGGAGGCGGAGGTGGAGGAGGACCGAGGGGGAAGAGGAGGAGGGGGGAGGGATGAGAGGGAGGGAGGGAGGGAGGGAGGGGGGGAGGGAGGGAGGAGGAGCAGGGAGGCGACAGCCCCACTCTGCACGCGCCCCCGATCGCCCTCGGGCTCGTGGGGCACCGGGAGGGTGCCGATCTTCTGCCACGCCGGCGCGGCGGCGGTGCTCAGCTCGAACATCACGATCTGGCCGTCCTTGGACGAACCAGAACAAACCATAAACAAAAGCATCTGGAGGTCCGCGCGCATTCCTCGGATCGGCGCCGGGCCCCCCTCCCTGACGCGCGGAGTGCGCCAGCGCCGGCCCGAGAAATCCGCGCGGACCTCCGAAGTTCATGCCATGCGCGTGCCATTTTTCGTTCCCCGAGTCCTGGCCCGCCGCGGCCACGCGGATGTAGGTCTCCGCGCCCTCGACCACGGTGGCCTCGACGGCGGGGTGGGAGGGTCAACAACAGCAATCGTTTCAAGACAGTTCGCTCGCAACTGCTCGCGTGTCACTCAACACGTATATCCCAAACCCTCGGTACCCGCCCTCTTCGTCTTCGATCGTGCCCTCCCTGGGTGTGTATACATATATATATATATACATATATATACAAGACTGCAGTGGCGCTGCGAGCCATGCACCTTGGTCCTTCGAGTTTCGCGCGCGGGCGCTTCGCGCCGTGCACCTTGGTCCTTCGAGTTTCGCGCGCGGGCGGCGTGCGTGCGCGCGCACATGCGCGCGCAAAGGTCTGCATACATGTCATACGTGCGCACGCGCATGCACGCCATACATACATAGACATGTAGGTGTGCGGATATACGTCTACACGCATATATTCATATGGGTATATCTCGATACAGGTGTGTATGTATGTATGTATGTATGTATGTATGCATGCACGCATGTATGTATGTATGTAAGTATGTATGTATGTATGTATGTATGTATGTATGTATGTATGTATGTATGTATGTATGTATGTGTATGCATGCATGCATGCATGCATGCATGCATGGATGGATGTATATATGTATGTATGTATGTATGTATGTGTGTGTATGTATGTATGTATGTATGTATGTATGTGTGTATGTATGTATGTAGGAATGTATGTCTGTCTGTCTGTCTGTCTGTCTGTCTGTCTGTCTGTCTGTCTGTCTCTGCATGCATGCATGCATTGATGGATGGATGGATTGATGTATGTATGTATGTATGTATGTATGTATGTATGTATGTGTGCGTATGTATGTATGTATGTATGTGTGTATGTATGTATGCATGCATGTATGTATGTATGTATGTATGCATGCATGCATGCATGCATGCATGCATGCATGCATGCATGCACGACGTACGTACGTACGTACGTACGTACGTACGTACGTACGTACGTACGTATGTATGTATGTATGTATGTATGTATGTATGTATGTATGTATGTATGTATGTATGTGTGAATGTCTGTGATACGTATTCATGTGATGTGTATGTACGTATGTTTGCGTATATATAGCCATGCTTGCGCATACATGTATAATGCCTACTTGGGCAGATCTACGTGTACACATATGCATGTTTATATACATGTACGCGGTCATGGCCACAGAGGGGGGGGGGCAGAAACGCAGAAAAGGGCTCGCGAGTGCCCAAAGACTTGGGTGGGAGACGGCGTGAGGACACTGCAGAATGGAACGGCGACCTGGGCTTACCAATGAACGAGTCGTTGGGACTCTGGAAGGAGCCGTGTGCGGGCCTTGGGGGGCCTCGGGACCGTGTCGCAGCGGGGCTCGATTGTCTCGACGCTGAAGTTGTTTTGCGCAACCGCTCGCTCTTTGGAGGCCTCGAGTTCAGAGTGTTAACGTCACGTGGACCTTATAGGAGCCTCCCAGAGCCTTCTGAGGGCCTCTGTGGGACGTGGTGCGGTCCCGTTATGGCTTAGGCCCGTCTTGGGGCGCGTACGTGTTGGCTGTGTTGGGCTGTCTTGGGGTCATGTTCGGGCTCCGGACCCGTTCTGGGACTGTCTTGGGAGCCTGTTCGGGAGTTTTGAACTTCTGTGGGGTCCTTGCAGGATCTTTTGGGACTATGTTTGTTTCGTTGTGGCTCTTCGATTGTTCGCAGCGATGGCTGTAGGCTTCAGGTTCTGTATACGGCCCTCGGCCTATACTGGCCTGTGCGCAACAAGCACGACGAATCAGACCTGACATCTGCAACGCACATTTTATCAATGCAAGATACAAGCGCATGTGACAAGAAATCGCCGACTTTCCAACTGATGGAAAGGGGAGTTCTGTTAGCGCTATGGAAGAATGTGGACCGAGCCATATCTGTATCCCAAGGCTGCCTGGACATGAATTTTGGCGTGCATTCGCAGAGCCGAGTATCTGGACGGACGCGTGGGCAGTCAAGGAGGATGCGAATCTGGCAACACTGCTTAACATTGTGCAGATTCGGTGCGGCACCTGCAGGACATGTAGCGCCACTGCAAAGGTGCGCTGGCTGTGTAGGCTTCGATCCCCGCGTACCACCCCCAAAAGCCAGCCTTCTCGAAAAATGCACGACCAGAACTGGCACCTGCTGCGCCGACTGAGACCGAATTAGGATAAAATCAAAGAGACAAATATGCCACGCGCTGCTTGCACAGACCCGACTCATGAAGTCCGAGCAGGCATCGTGGCCCTGGCCAGGCTGTCCAAGCCCCCCCAGTCATCACCACCCTTGAAGGGGCCCTGGGACACACGAATAAATACACACAAATAAAAATATCCCCTATATTTTCCCATATTTTCTTGCAAACCAGGCCGCCTTGGAGCGCGGGCCCAAAAATGCTCCGCGCCGACCATGCCGAACACCCTGGCCCTGGAGCTCCTGGCCACCGTGTGCTGCCCGAGCGGGGCGCGAGCGTTCCGCTAGCCACTTTGGGCACGACGTCATCAACCAGGGGGATCCCATCCCGATCCGAGACATCCACGCGGACCCGTGATCCATGTGGAGCCCCGTGGGAGCATCGGCGAGGGAGGATGCTGAGTCCAGCGTCGACGAGCTGGCTTCACGATTGATGCGGGACTTGAACCCGCCACGTGCCACAACGGCCCTGGGCCATAGGCGCTCGGAACATGGAGGAAAACCTCCCCGTCGTCAGTTCACTAGAACAGCAAAGGCAAGCCGCTGAAATAATGACAGCTTGCAGCACCGAGGTTAGCGGACCGCGCAGCACGCCTCGGCGTGAGTAGCATGCCAAAGAGTTTCCGCGTAATGGATTTGGGGAGGACGAATGGCGTGGGAATTTCAATGGGTGGAGAGATCGGGAATGGTCTGAGACATTCAAATCACTCCCGATGTAGCGAGAACTGTGATGTGTGGCGACGCGCCCACACCAGAACGTTAACGTGAACGCTCGGAGCCTGTAATCCAAACTGAGGCCGCCAGGTCTGGCGGATCGAAAATGGGCCCAATGTGGACCCCAACAATCATCGGGACGGGTGCGAGCCACCGACCGGCTTCTGGGACGGGGACTCCGCCACGGTACAAAGTTACTCCGACTGGTTCTGCACAACGGCCGGCAGGACCTGCACAACGGCCTGGCCAGTGCTCCTCCTCCTTTTTCTCCTCCTCCTTCTCCTCCTCCTCCTCCGCCTCCTCCTCCGCCTCCGCCTCCTCCTCCTCCTCCTCCTCTGACGAGGGCCAGTCCCCAGCAGCGGCACTGGGCCACACTCATCGGCCCATCGGCCGGACCAGGCCGTCTCTCAGCAGCGCGCAGTGACCAGGCCGTCTCTCGGCGGTGCTCTGGCCACCGGCTGCCCCGCCTCGAACTCCCCCCCAGAGGACGAGGAGGAGGAGGAGGAGCCTCGGCCTCTCAGGCGCCAGACGCGCGCGGGAGCCTGCTGCCCCTCGCCGACACCGACCTCCCGGCGCAGCCCGGGCGGGCCCCGCCAGGCGCCTCCCCTCGCGGGCGCGTGGGCCGCGCTGTCCCCGGGCCGCAGGGGCCCGCTGCCGTCGAAGTCGCCGAGGTGGGCCGGGCCGGCCGCCGTCGAGAGGGGGGCCGCTCGCCCTCGCGGGCGGTCGCGCTGGTCCGACGCAGCCGGGCGCCCGGCTCGCCGGGACTCGGGGACCCCATGGAGAGGTCCGAGGTCGACCCCTTGCCGCTCGTCTGGCCGCTCGTCGCCGTGCCGGCGGCGGGCTCCCTCCGGGGCGGCTCGAGCGCCGGGAGCAGCTCGGCCGCGCGCCGGCCCGGCGTGCCGCTGCAGGGGCGGGGCGCGGAGGCCCCCGCGGCGAGCCGCTGCAGCTCGGGGAGGCCGTCGAGGGGCCAGGGGGCCAGAGGCCCAAGGAGCTTGAGCCCCACGGGCCTGCTGGCCACCCACCAGGCCACCCCCAACCTGACCCGAAGGCCCGAGTTTTTCGGGGTGTGTGGGGGGGGGGGGGGCGCGGGCTCCACGCGCGTTTTTGTCGCGCTGCTCCCCCCCCCCCCCCCACTGGACATCGAGGGGGTCGATCTGGGCCTTCGGGCTGGGCTGGGGTGGTTTGGTGGGTGGTGGCCTGCGGATCCCGAGGGGGCCGAGGGCGTCACAGCGCGGCAGGGCGTCCCCCCGGCCGGCGGGCAGCCTGCCCAGAACGGCGCACTGGAGCGCCCTCGCCACCGCGCAGGGGTCCCCGCGAGGAGTCGAAGGTGGCCTCGGCCTCGGTGCGGCCGTCGGGCTGGCCACCTCCGCCCACGCCATCGCCGCCCTTGGTCTCCTGAGCTGCTCGCCGACGGCCGGGAGCCGGACGCGCGCGGGGCTCGCCATCTGTTCGAACTCTCGAGGGGCGGGGGGGTCCTTCTGCGGCGCAGGGTGCTTTGCCCCCTCGAGCTCTGGCCAAAACGTCTTGAGACAAAAAAAAGCTACGGAGGATCTTTTGAGACTCTTGGGGACCTCTTGGGGTTTCCTGGGGGCCTCTTGGGGGCCTCTTGGGGCCCCTTCGGGGCCTCTTGGGAACCTCCTGGGACCTCCTGGGGCCCTGTCGGGACTGTCTGGGGGCCCTCTTGCGCTGGCTTGGGGCCCTCTTGGAGGTCTGTCGGGCCTTCTTAGGGCGATCTTGGGGGCCTCGTGGGCCGTCTTGGAGCGTCGCGAAACCGAAAAGGGGAGAACTCAGAAATCACCCACAAGTCTTCGGGATCTCGTGAGGTCCTCCCATGTCGTCTGGGGGGCTGCCCGACAGGCCCAGGGTGGGCCAAATTCGTTAGTGTGGTGGGGTGGGGTGGGGGGCGTGTTTTGTTTTTGTTTTTGTTTTTTGTTGTTTCTGGCCCCGCCGGCCCCTATACAAGTATGGGTGTGTATATATATATATATATATATATGTATATGTGCCTGCACCCATACACACATACACATATCCACATATATATACATATATATATGTATGTATATATATATATGTATGTATGTATGTATATGTATGTATATGTGCATGTATGTATATATGTATATATATATATATATATATATATATATATATATATATATATATATATATATACATACATACATACATTCACACACATGCATACATACATGTGTATATATAGGTGCATGTGCATATTAATATGTGAATAGGTGTATATATACACATATGTACATAAGCTGTATTCATTACTTGCCACGCGAATGTCGCCGAAAACCAAAAACATGGGAAACCAAAACGGATGGAAAAGGGGGAGTGAGAAGGATGGAGCAGGAAAAAAGTTGACAGGAAACACGTGGCAAAACCAGACGGGCAGATTGGGCAAGCAACTCCTAGCAGGCGGGACGGGAAGGCGGGCTCAGGCGGCCAGATCGAGCAGGCGGGGTGCTAAAGTGTGAATCCTGCGCTAGTCGCGAGGAAGTTTCAAGCGATAGCGCGATTCCCGATTGAATCGTGAGATAGACTAGCGCGAGAACGTGATTCCTGGGTGTCGAGAGCGCGAACTCCGAATAAATTGCAAGGGTTTCCCCGGCGCGAGCGCGATTCTTGCATAAATTGTGAGGGTCTCGCGCGAGGGCGCGCTTTTCGAATCTATTGTGAGGAAGTATCAAAACGAGAACCGTTGTCGTTGTAGTTGGGGGGACCAACGACCCAGTTTGAGCACGAAGACTTTCCCTGAGGAGCAACGGGGTGCGAGCCCCGAGAGGGGGCATTCAACTGAAAGAGCACAATGTTTACTTGCAGGGGGGGATCAACAATGATTATCCTACGACCATGGAAATTCAAGACGGGCGCTGGAGGCTTCCCATCGAATCCGGCCGCCCCGGGTGGGGGCTTACTTCGGGCCCTCGGGCCGCCCCTGGGGGGGGGGTACTTCGAGCCCTGGGGCCGTCGCAAGTCGATGCGTGCCTGGATCACGCCGTTCGGCGCCGCCTTTGCGCGGCGCCAACGTTGAACGGGCAGTTTTTGCGGCGGCGACCGCGTGGCCAGGGCGTCTCGCTGCAGGGTTCGTTCGGCCGTCCGCGCCAGGGCGCCCGACTCCGCAAAAGAAAATGCCCTGGCACGCAAACGCCACCATTTTGCGTCGCCCTTGCGGCGACCCGCGCGACCGCGGTGGGTGCTCAAGGAGTAGAGGGGTGCTGATACCTTAGGTTCGGCAAAGTGCAACCCAGCGGGCCTTCCACTTCGAGCTCCTCAATGCTCTTCGCAAGCCGCGCGGCGATCACACCAGATGAAGAACCAGCCTGCGTGGACCCCGGGAAGGGTGCAACGACCGAGTATAAGCGGGCTTCAGGGGCCGACGGCCCCCCACCGGCACAGGTCCAACCTGGGAGAAAATAAGCGGAAGCAGCGACGAAAGAGCGGGGCACCCACCGACATCGGAGGAACTCGAAACGTATAGGTCGGGAGCTCCCGCTCCGGGCTCAAACAAGCGGCGTCCAGATGTCTGGAATACGGGGCGCCAGAAATCCCAGCGCTTTCCCCCGGGGCCGGCTTCTCATCGATGGTGTTCTGTTGTTCGGTCCTAGCGCCCCGCGAGAATCCCCAGAAACCGACAATGGTCCCAAACCTCTCGTCGTGATTTTTCCATGACGCGAGCATGTCTGGAAAGTCGGGGAGTATTGGCCTGGGCGGCTGCCCACCGCCGACGCCGATCCTGGCGCCTGGCCATGCATGCCTTGAGGTCCCCTAGGATGGCTAATTGGAGCGTCCGCTAACGAACGCAACCGAAGCTGAGTTAACTAACTGGCGGAGTTCGCTAAGTAATTCTACAATTTTCGCGGTGGAAATGTGGCCTGAGTATAATGTATAAGAATAAAAATGCAAATGATTAAAAAATAATTCGTACATATCTGGTCTGATCGTCCTTTACTAACTAATATATTCCGATCCTCCCTCTGCGCCCGCCCCCCCCCCCGCTCGCGTCTCCTCGACGGGGGGGCGTTTCTTTCGAGCGCGAGCAGGGGGGCGCAGCTACCGATTATCACGGCGGCCCAGGCGCGACTCACTCTGTGAAGTTGTCGGTCGCCGCTGGCACGCGCGCGCGCCCCCTCGCCGCCCTGCTTCACGTGGCTCGCCGATCGCCTTGTCGACGCGCGCCCTGATTCACCGCTGGAGAAAGTCCGCGAGGCCATCGCGGTTACCCTGGGCGCACGCACGACGGCATGCGAACCGCCACTTGCCGCCCAACTGCGGCGCCCGACGCAGGGGCCCGGCGCTCGCGGACTCGCCGCCGCAGACAGCTGGAATATTCTAAGCTTCGAATCGCGCTACAAACAACGTGGAGCCAAACATGGCTGAGGCAGAAGGAGCGGCAGTGACGTCGCGACAGATGTGGAAAAACTCGAGGGGGAGGCGGGGGCCGAATTCCCCGCCTGCGCAGGAGGGCGGCGGGTGGGGGCGCGCAGAATCGGGGGGTGATTTGCTCTGTCTAGCGTCGCCGGGGCCATCGCAGGATCCGCGCGAACGGCTGAAAGAAAAATCGGGACATCAGTTCGACGCTGAAACCCTAAGGCGTGAGCACGCTGCCGCGGCGCGCGTTGAAATGCGCGCCCGTGCATCCGAACTCTGTGCCCGTGTGAGTCCAACGCGTCTCGGGTTCAAGTCCGATCAATGCCGCCAGGCCCATCTCGCGCCGTTAATGAGCCTTCGGTCTCATCGGGGACGCGCTCGGCCGCATGGCACCCGCAGCAAGACGCCGCGGGCTGAATTCGATCGACTGCCCGCGCAAGATGCCCCCCTTCAGGCTGCCAGTCCGCGGGCAGTGGTAACACTGAGACAGATGAAACGCCGCACTCTGGATCGCAGCATCCTCTGCGACGCTATGGTCGCACAGCTCGTTGGCAAGTAATTGCGCAAGCGGGGTCATAAGTATGTCTGGTGACGGCAGCTTGGCCTGAAGGGCGGACAGACTCCATGTGCTTGGTGGTGTTCGTGGACCGCTTCTGGGCCCCGCCAGCTGACTTTCCCAGTTGCATCAGCCTGACAGAAAAATCTGCCCCATTCGATCTGCTGCCGCGCCAGAATTTGCAGCGCGCAGCCAATCTGCCCCCAAACATGGTCAACCAATAGGCTCGACATCGCAAGATTGATGGTGGCGATGCTGTCCAGCAAGCGTTGGATCAGATGCGCCTTCGCAGACCTGTCTGTCCGCCGCGGCGCCGCGCTGCACGCGCGCTCGCGTCGAGGGGCCTGCGCGGGGGCGGCGAGCAAAACGCAGCCACCTCGGGCAAGCAGCTTGCGCGCGAGCGATCGCTCGCAGCTGGGCGCCGCGCGCGAGCTCACTTGCCTGCGAAGGCGGGATGTCTCGCCGCTGCCCCAACCTGCTGCGGCGTCGCGCTGCGCCTCCAGCGGCCTCCTTCTTTCTCATCGAACAGCGGGAGCACGAACGCGTGCTTCCACCGCGCCCGGTCTCCGCGCAGTTGCACCGGTGCTGGTCGGCAGCCTAGGCCCCTCTTTGCCTTTTCGGCCCTGGAAACATCGGACTTCAACCGCCGCGCGCCGTCGTGGCGGGCAGCAAGGGGCCGGCGGCCATCGGGCGAAAACGCAATGCAATCGCGTCGGAAATGTCGCGTCGCGTGTTCGTGCGCATGGATGCCTTCATCAACCCAGCGATAGACATGCGTAGCCCTGTGTTCCTCCTGCGCTCTGGGCCACCCCTGGCAGGTCCAAGCGAGCGACTTCGACGGTCTGATCACGGACCCACTGGCGCAGAGCGCTGTCTGCCCACGGACCAGCTGGAATCATCGAGGCCACTTGCGTTTCCGAAAGGCAACGCTGCGCGCGTTCCTTCCCCCGCTACTCCAAGTCGCTGGCGTCGTCAAATTTTCCGTGGAAGCGGATTTCGGCAGCTGAGCGACATGCCAATCCTTTCTTCTCGCGCCCTTGCCTCTTCCCCAACAGCGCCCCCCCGCGAACAACGGTCGGCCGCGAGCTGCCTCGAAGGAATCGCCTCCGGAGCGCCCTGGGTAGTTTGCCATCGACGTCTGCCCAAGCTGTCTCCTCGGCTAGCCGCGCTGCCCACTCCCTGGTGGCCCCCTGCGTGGGCTGCATGGGCGTCGTCCAAAAGCGACTGTGCTTGTCGGCATAAATGACAACGATGGAAGCCGCCGCCTCCGCAAGCTCACATCGAAAATCCCGGGCGGGCGGAATCGCGCATTCGTGGGGCAGCGTTTCCCACTTGCTGTCAGGGCGGCCCAGTCGGCACTGCGCGCAGCTCGGGCAATAACGTGCGCCAGTACTTCAAAACATACCCTGGCAAATCACCCCGATAGCAGCAGAAGGTGGCATGAGAGACCAATCGGACCTGCAGGACATGTGGGACCATCGAGGCCTGCTAGACCATTTGGAGCTTTGAAAGAGTGGGACATGTGGGACCTGCGTGACCTGTGGGACCTGCGGGGCCTGCGGGACTTACGAGACCCGCGACTTGTCGGACCTCCGGGACAAACGAGCTCCGCGGGAGCTGTGGGACCTGCGGGGCCTCGACTTGTGGGACCTGCGGGCACACAGAGACCTGCGAGACCTGAGGGATTTGTGGGGTCTGTGGGAATTGCGGAACCTGTGGGGCGTGTGGGCCCTGTGAGACATGAGAAACCTGTGAGACCTGCAGGTGGGGCCTGTGGGGCCGTGGGACCTGTGCGACCTGCAAGACTTGCGAGACCCGTGGGACTTGCGGGACTGTTGGGACCCGACGGACCTGTGGGACCCGTGGGAGCTGTGTGGCCCGTGAGACCTGTGGGACATGTGAGACCTGTGGGACCAGTGGGGCCTGTGGGACTCGCTGGGCCTGCGGGAGATGTAAGACTTGGGGGGCGTGTAGGACATATGTGTTCTGTGGGATCAGTGGGGCCGCTGGGACTTGCGAGGCCTGCGACACTTCTTGGAACTGTGATGCCTGACGGGCCTGCAGGATCAACGAGACCTGCGAGACCTGCGGGGCCTGCGGGACCTCTAGGATTCATGGGACATGTGAGAACTATTTGATTTGTTGGACCACTTGGACGCGTGGGGCCTGCGAGACCTGCCAGAATTGCGGAGCCTGCGGCGCCTGCAATATGTTCGACCTGCGGGGCCTGTGGGATATGTGGGATATGCGGGACTTGTGAGACTGGCGGAAGTTTCTCCTCTTTCTCCCCCCTCCTCGTCGCCCCTTCCCGCGGGCCCCCCCTCTTCCTTCGCGCGCAGCTGCCCGCCTCCGCCGCCTGAGTCACAGCGTAGATGGATTCGGCCCACCGCCCCAAGGACCGCGCAGGCGCCGCCGGCGCCGCGACTAGCCAGATCCCACATACATGTATCATGTATCAAGCACGCAAGGCAAACTCCTGCAGCGACTCCAGGATCTCGCTGCCGCGCCCCCTGCAAGCTGTCTTGTTGGATCCGCAAAAATGCGCGCGCCCGCCCCCCCCCCGCGCCCCCCCGCAGTGGAGGCGCCGAGCAAGCGTGCAACGTTTCTTTTCGCAGTTGTTGGGGCCTTTTATTGGTGGCGGAGGTCTGCCCGAGCAGGCAAATTTCCGGGCGCGGAGCTCGCCCGCCAGCGCGCGCGCCACGTTCATATGCGTTTTTTTGCCGTGCGTGTCCGACTTCTTGCCGACGGCACGCGCCAGCGCGGGACTCTCGCAGCGCCGCAGTCGCCCCCCTTTGCGCTGCGCGACGACGCGTCGCCGAGCGGGACGAGCTGATGCATCCGGCCCGTGCGCGGCGGCACCATCTCCGTCGTCGGGCCTCCTCTCTTCCCCCCGCCCCCCCCTTCGCCTTCGTCGCCCCCCTCCTCGTCGGAAGCGGCGCCGCGGTCCTCCTCGCGCCGCGCGCTTGCTGCAAAGGGCGCAGGATGGCCCTTCGCGACCTCCCTCGCCGCGGCGGGCCTCTTGCGAGCGAGCGGCCCGCCGTCGCCCTGCCGCGCCTTCTTGAGCCCTTCCTCGAGGGTGGCCTTCGGGGCCTCCGGCCCCTTCTCCTCGCCACAGCGACCGCGCACGCGCGCCCGCTCCCCCGGGCCCGGCGCGCGCTCCTCGTCGCCCGCCGCGCTGCCTCGGCCCGCGCGTGCGCTCGTAGTCGATCGCGAAGATTTGCCGGGCTCGTTCGTCTCCTTGCAGGTTCTCGTTGTTCTCTTCCGGGCGGCCGCGGGGCGCGCGGCGGCGGCGGCCGGGGTGCCTGGCGACGATGCGACGCTGATGGCGTCGCTGCAGCGCGCCCTCGACGTCCTGCTCGGGGGCCCCATGCCGCATGGAGCCTTCACGCCGCTGGCTTTGCACATCGATGACAGGCTCGCCGCGGAGCTGCCCGAGGCAGGTGTGCTGGCAGCTCGTTTCGGCGACGTGTTCCTGCAAGGGGGCTTGGCGCTCTTGCCCCTGTCTGACCCCGACCTACCAACCTCGCCGATATGCCTCACTGCGGGATGCATACGGTGGGGGCATTGGACAAGGCAAACTTCGATAAGGAATCCACGGTTTGGAAGCCAGTGGAACTCCAATCGTGGATTGGCCATAGATATCACCGCCGCCTTCATCAGATAAGGAACCCTCCAGGGTCTGAAACCTCCTGGGCACGTTCCTGAACGGACGCCCCCACCGTATTCGTGCAATCTACGGCCAACCTCCACTTGGAGAGAACGTTCGCCATGTCCTTCGACATCTGCGTCGCGTACAGAAAGGCGTCATCCCTGGGCATGCCGAGCTTCTTGATGACTGCAGCTTCTGATTGCGGTTCAGAAACCTCTCCTGCGTCAGTTGGCTGGCGCCGCCAAGTAATCCCATGTTGGTGGCGACCATAGCATCCAAGTCTGCTTGGCGGATTGTTGGTATGATTGGTGGACCAGATCATCCAAGAATGACTGGTGATTTGTGGTTTGACTGACGAGAAATTCTTTCTGGCAACACAAAATTCTCCACGCCCTCTGCTGCAGCCGTGTTTGTCGTGCGTTCGTCGGTAAACGTGTGGCTCTGAGGCTGTATTGTAGACGACACAAGAAAGTACGAGATCCGCGCATGAATCTCCTTATACAAACACCGAGGCGAGACGATTGCAATCGAAGGTCCCGCTGCGCTCCCCCACCACCTTCGCATTTCCCCTCCCATGCAATATGGGTGATGGGCTGTATTGGCCCCCGAATTCGCCAATGCATTGGCGTAGTCGCGTCCGCGAATCAAGGACTGAAGCTTCTAGTCGCTAGTCAGCGAATCGCATTCCTAATTCGTGAACGTTGAACCCTCAAGGTGGGTCCACACGGCTAGCGGGCACGCTCGCCAGGATAAGGCGGGCACCCGCCGGCCCCAGGGTTCCACGCCAGCGTGGCCGATGATCGGTGCAGTGGCAGGACGCAGCCAAGACAAGGACAATTCGGGGCTCAAGGCACGGTGGTCAATTCAAACGGGTGTCAGCCAGAGCGCCTGATCTTGCAGAGTCCTGTATGGCCAGCACTGCGCTGACCTGGGTTTGGGCGCAGGGTCCTGCAAGGTCGTGTAAGATTTGCCAGATCCAGCAAGACTTGATTGACACGGGTGTGGACTGACACGGGTCAAATGATGCCGGACAGTGCACTGCTGGTGCACCGGCGGCGCAGCGCATCGCTGGCGGTGCGGCGCGATGTACAAAAACTGAATGTATGTTCCCAGAGATCCGCTCGGATATTTTGCCTCAGCGATGGGCCCCCTCTTGTGGTGCCTCCGGCGACGAGGGTCCAAGATATCCGCGCGGCCAAAAACATTATATATATATATATATATATATATATATATATATATATGCAGCTTCTCTGTCTTCTAGATGCTTGGGCCGTGGGTCGCGCTCTGCTGCGCGATTTTCTCCATCCCGGCGCGTTGAAGATGCACCGTCGACGCGCTGCAGTCCTCCGGGTGCATTTTGAGCAGGGGCCGACCGTCCCAGCATTCCTGGAGGCCTAGCACGACATGCTCTCAGAACGAACAAATGTTCTCATGACGCGCACAACGTTCTTAGAACAGAATAAAGCCGACGTGTACAAACAAGACGGCCCTCAGTCAGAAATATTCCAAGAACACTTCGTACAAACCACAAACAGTTCTCAGCACATTCTTTGGCGGGCCTGCAACACGATAGACGAGCCTGGACTCTTCGCCGCTGCTTGAGCATCTGCCCTTATCCCCACCTGGGAGGCTCCCCCTCCCCCCAGATCCACGCACCACTGGGACCTGCGCAAGGGCTCCCCCATGGGTCCGCCCACGCGCGGGCGGGCCGATGATCGGTGCAATGGCCAGCCCGTTCCTGGGCAGAAAGCGGCCGGGAGGCGCGTCATTTGAGCGGCGTCGGCGCGCGCCAAGGGTCTTTCTACACCGCGTCGATCGCTCAACCTTGAACCGCTCGCGGCCCCCATCGTTCAAGCTTGCATTCAAGCGGCCCCCATCGCTCAACCTTGAACGCCTTCGCCGGCGTCGCCAGCGCGCCATCGCCGCATGAACCTGCCTAGGCACACACGAGGCCGCGAGGGCCGCGAGGCCCTCCCGACCCAGGCGGGCCAGAGCCCACCAGGAGCCATCCCGCGGCGCGAGAGCCGCGCGAGGCACGGTGTCGGCTGCTCCTGCCCGGATCCCGCCGTAACACAGAGCACGACGGACAAGTCCTGGCAATTTCCGGCCTCTGGGGGCATTCGCCGGGCTCCGCGGACCGCGTGCGGGACAAAATCAGGACATCGCCTGTTTGGGCAGCTGTTCTTCTGGGCGCTGCAGGGCGTCCCCCACCCTTGTCCACTCATCGCTGTTGGCTTCAATAAGAAGTCTTAGGAAAACGATCCCGCAGAAGGTAAGCATCAAGCAGGCGGCGTGGTGATATCGAAAATCTTGCTACACACGTGGCGAAAACGAAAACGTAACAACAACTGCTCCAGGAATTGAACACCTCGTAACCTCAGGTGGTATTTAGTTTTGGGTCCCACCCTGTTTCTCTCGGCGGGGAAAACTGTCTGCCCCTCCTCCTTCTCCTCCTGACACTCGTCGTCGTCCTCCTCCACCTCCTCCTCCTCCTCCTCCTCCTCTTCCTAGTCCTCCTCCTACTAGTCCTCCTCCTCCTCCTCCTCCTCCTCCTCCTGCTTCTCCTCCCAAGGCATACGTAGTAGTAGTAGTAGTAGTAGTAGTAGTAGTAGTAGTAGTAGTAGTAGTAGTAGTAGTAGTAGTAGTAGGCGTAGTAGTAGTAGTAGTAGTAGTAGTAGTAGTAGTAGTAGTAGTAGTAGTAGTAGTAGTCGTAGTCGTAGTAGTCGTAGTAGTAGTAGTAGTAGTAGTAGTAGTAGTAGTAGTTAGTAGTACGTAGTAGCGTAGTAGTAGTAGTAGTAGTAAGTAGTAGTCGTAGTAATATTGATAGTAGTAGCAGTAGTAGTAGTAGTAGTAGTAGTAGTAGTAGTAGTAGCAGTAGCAGTAGCAGTAGTAGTAGTAGTAGTAAGTTTTTGGAGTAGTAGTAGTAGTAGTAGTAGTAGTAGTGGTAGTAGGTAGTAGTAGTAGTAGTAGAAGTAGTAGTCGTAGTCGTAGTAGCCGTAGCCGTAGTCGTCGTAGTCGTAGTCGTAGTAGTAGTAGTAGTAGTAGTAGTAGTAGTAGTAGTAGTAGTAGTAGTAGTAGTAGTAGTAGTAGTAGTAGTAGTAGTAGGTAGTAGTAGTAGTAGTAGTAGTAGTAGTCAGTCGTAGTAGTAGTAGTAGTAGTAGTAGTAGTAGTAGTAGTAGTAGTAGTAGTAGTAGTAGTATAGCAGTAGTAGTAGTAGTAGTAGTAGTAGTAGTAGTAGTAGTAGTAGTAGTAGTAGTAGTAGTAGTAGTAGTAGTAGTAGTAGTAGTAGTAGTAGTAGTAGTAGTCGTAGTAGTAGTAGTAGTAGTCGTTAGTAGTTAGTAGAGTAGTAGTAGTAGTAGTAGTAGTAGTAGTAGTTAGTAGTCGTAGTAGTAGTAGTAGTAGTAATATTAAGTAGTAGTATAGTAGAGTAGTAGTAGTAGTAGTAGTGGTAGTAGTAGTAGTAGTAGTAATAGTAGTAGTAGTAGTAGTAGTAGTAGTAGTAGTAGTAGTAGTAGTAGTAGTAGTAGTAGTAGTAGTAGTAGTAGTCGTAGTAGTAGTAGTAGTAGTTGTAGAAATAGTACTAGTACTAGTACTAGTACTAGTGCTAGTACTAGTAGTCGTTGTCGTCGTAGTAGTAGTTGCAGTAGTAGTAGTATTAGCAGTGGTAGTAGTGGTAGTAGTAGTAGTAGTCGTAGTAGTAGTAGTAGTAGAAATAGTAGTAGTCGTAGTCGTAGTCGTAGTCGTAGTCGTAGCCGTAGTAGTAGTAGTAGTAGTAGTAGTAGTAGTAGTAGTAGTAGTAGTAGTAGTAGTAGTAGTATTAGTAGTAGTAGTAGTAGTAGTAGTAGTAGTAGTAGTAGTAGTAGTAGTAGTAGTAGTAGTAGTAGTAGTAGTAGTAGTAGTAGTAGTAGTAGTAGTAGTCGTAGTAGTAGTAGTAGTAAGTAGTAGTAGTAGTAGTAGTAGTAGTAGTAGTAATAGTAGTAGTAGTAGTAGTAGTAGTAGTAGTGGTGGTGGTAGTAGTAGTAGTAGTAGTAGTAGTAGTAAGTAGTAGTAGTAGTAGTAGTAGTAGAGTAGTAAGTTGTAGTACTAGTACTAGTACTAGTACTAGTTAGTAGTAGTAGTCGTCGTCGTAGTAGTCGTAGTAGTAGTAGTAGTAGTAGTAGTAGTAGTAGTAGTAGTAGTAGTAGTAGTAGTAGTAGTAGTAGTAGTAGTAGTGGTGAGAGTAGTAGTGGCAGGAGTAGCGATCGTCGTCATCGACGTCGTCGTCGCCGTCATTGCAATGGTAGTCGTAATCGTCGTCGTTGTTGCGCGTCGGATGCCGTGGCTGAATGACTATTTCCCACTATAGCTTGGAGTCCAGTCTTTCAATAAGGTCGCCGAAAAACAACGAATCAGCCTCCAGTGTTGGGGGGGTTCTCTAAAGACCTCCTGAGGTCAGATCTTGAGCGCGCTTTTTTTTTGTTACACTATTCTTAGACCGTAGAAACTCGGCCCGAGTAGACGGCAGCGCGCTCAAGAGCTTGAGGCGGCGGCGCCGCCGCAGCCGCGAGCGACGGGGCCCACCGATGCTTTCAGGCGCCCCCGGGGTGGCCCGCACGTGCGGGTCGAACCCGAACGGCAGCGCGGGGACGTCCAGGAGCGAGCAGCGGGAGCTTCCGCCCATGTGGTTCGCCAGGGGGCAGGTCGCGATCGACCCCGAGCCGGTGACGACGCGGAGGGCCGCCTCGGCCGTCGTCGTCGTCATGGTCGTCTTCGCTATCGCCTTCGTCTTGACCGTCGTCGTCGTCGTGACCGTCTTCGTCGTCGTCGTCGCCTTCGTCTTTGTCGTTGCCCCGAGACTTGGTCGTCGTGATCTTGGTCGTCGTCGTCGTCGACGTCGCAGGCGTCGGCGTCATTGGCGGCGTCGTCGTTCTCCTCGCCCTCCTCCTACTAGGAACAGAAGAACCAGGATGATGAGGCACAAAAATTGGATTCTTCGGCCTCGCGGCGTCACCGCCGTCCAGCTCTGCACGCCCGCTCGCGAAAGGTATCCCCTCTGCGTTCAAATCCCGATGCCACGTCCTGGTAACGTTCGCGCGCGGCCGTTTCTGGCCTCTGCACCTTCCCACCCTGTGGCCGCGCAGGGGGCCAGGGGAGAGAGGAGGAGCAGGAGAACGCCCAGCTCGCTTCCGAGGCCCCGAATCCAAAGAAGAGCGTGCCTCCTCCTCCTGCTCCTTCTCCTCCTCCTTCTCCCCCTCCTCCCTTTTTGCCTCCACAGGCCGCACCGCGGGCGCAAGCTGGCCCCCCTCCCCCTCCCCCTCCCCCTCCTCCCCCTCCTCCTCCTCCTCCTCCTCCTCCTCCTCCTCCTCCTCCCTTTCCTCCTCCTGCTCCTCCTCCTGCTCCTCCTCCTCCCTTTCCTCCTCCTCCTCGTCGTCCTCCTCCTCCTCCTGCTCCTGCTCCTGCTCCTGCTCCTCCTCCTCCTCCCTCCTCTGCTCCTCCTGCTCCTGCTGCTCCTCCTCCTCCTCCCTCCTCCCCCTCCCCCCTCCTCGTCCTCTTCGTCCTCCTCTTTCTCCTCCTCCTCTTCCCCCTCCTTCTCCTCTTTCTCCTCCTCCTCCCCTCCTCTTCCCAGAAGGCCGGTTCTTGCTGCCGCCGGTCTCTGCCAGTCCTCCCGGAGCCTCCACCAGCGGAGCCGCACTGCCTGTTCCTGCGCGCCTCCTACTGGGGAGGAGAAGGGCCCCCTGCCAGCCGCTCGCAGGGGAGGGCCTCGCAGATCCGACGCAGGGGTACCTCCACGACGTGGGCCCCGCGGCCCGCCTCCCCAGCCCTGGACCCGGCCCGTCGCTGCCCCCCCCAAGGCGGCCGTCGTGGTTTCTGCGGCGCCTGCAAGGCTGGGAACACGGGAGTTGTTTTGTTGTGTGTGTGTGTGCGTGCGTGTGTATGTGTGTATGTGTGTATGTGCGTATGTGTGTATGTGTGTATGTCTATGTGTATCTGTGTGTGCGTGTGCTGAAAAACTTGTTATATTCCTGGGATGAGGCCCTTGTTGATACCCAGACGCCTCTGGACCTCTTCCCTCGCACCTCGCACCCTCCTCCTCCTCCTCCTCCTCGCCTTCCTCGGTCAGTCTTGCTCACGCTCAGACTCGCTCACACTCAGAATCACTGGTGCTGAGAATCACTCGTACTCATCATCTCGCATACTTACCCAGACTCACGCGCACGCATATTCACTCATACTCAAACTCACTCACACTTAGACTCGCCAAGACTCGCTCGCAAGAAGACCTCATCATACTCGGGCTCACGTGGGCCACTGCTCACCGCGGTCTGGCAGGCGTGGCACCCGGGCACCCCCAGGGGGTGCCGCCAGGGGCGGGGACACTCCGGCACTCGCGCCCAGCGTGTGGGGATGCCTCACGCGGCGTGCCTGCTTCGCACCCCGCACTCGCCTGCGCTCGGAGCAGCCTGCGAGGATGCGGCCCGCATCCTGCCGAAAGTCGCGCCATATGTCGCCCACGCACTCTGGGAGGCCGGAATTCGGGACAGAGACGCAAACCAGGGCCGGCGCACGGGCGACGATCGGGCGACGCACTGAACGAAACTTAAGGGGGGGGGGGGGGTCGCTTGACTGGGCCTTAACAGATGCGGGGGGGGAGAGAGCCGCCAAGGGGCACACCTCACGGGCCCGCCCGCGCCCCGCTCGCGGGAGTGCCTCGGGCGGGCCTGCCTGCCTCGGGCCCCGGGCTCGGGCCTGCGCTCGGGGCAGCCGGCGAGGCTGTCTCCAGCGGGGCGCCAGCTCCCGCACCCCGAGGGGGCCCAGACTGTGGGGATGCGTCAGGCGGCCTGCCTGCTTCGGTGCCGAGACCCGCCAGGACGAGGAGGAGGACGAGGACGACGACGAGGACGACGACAGGACGACGACGACGACGACGACGGCGAGACGACGACGGCGTGCACTCACAAGCAGACCATTCAGACCTCCCAAACACACACTCAGTCATGTACTCTCAGATGATCGCACTCAGACCCGCAGGCAATCGCAACGTGAACGGATCGGGCAAGCAGATGCACTCATGGGGATCTCCGCGTCGAATCATTAACTCCTTTTACCAGCCTCGAACAGATCCCTATCCCTAAGATCGACATGCCACGAAGCGATGACAATCTTAGGGATGCGCCCTCAAAAAAAAAGGGAATCCCTAAGATTGGCATCGTGATGAGGAGATGCCCAACATAGGGATAGGGATATGTTCCAGGCTGGTAATCCTTCGGGAAGACTGATCTGTTCGAGCCGCCGTCCATTGGGCCCCTTCCAGGGCAGACAAACTGCGCTTCACTCCGAGCTGCGCTGACTCCGGATTCACAGCGCTTTCGGCGATTCCGTAAGTAGGGCGGACATATCCGCCCTGCTTTTCAAGCTCCGTTGGTGCAGATTTCTGCCCTACTTTGCCGTCGCAACTTCCACCATGCCTTTGCGGAGATATCCCCCCTCCTCTTCTGAGTTGGAAATTTCCGCTCTGCTTTCTCGCATCGATTGGGGACCATGTCCGGGACTATGCTGAGTGGAGAATCTGCCAAAGCACGGCGCATCCGAAATCAGGGGAGGCCCCTCCGCCTCCATGCCGGGCTCCTTCTGGGGGCGCCACCCAGCGGGGTCAGATGCCTTGGGACCCGAGAGCACCATGGCGAAACACACATGTCATAAGAAGGGGCAGCGCAGAAAACCCATATAATAAGGACGCACGATGCAAAGGGGCCTCGGGATGCAAAGGGGCCTCGGAAGGTCAGGTCGACACTTTTTGCGAGCGGGGCGCGGCCAGCGAAAGCGGCCAAGGATGGGCCGAAGGGGAAGGATGCAAGGGCAACCTTGGAAAATTGCTCATCATTGCTACGCGGGTTGACTGCACCCCCAAGAGGCCCAAAAGGGGCACCAAGAGGCCCCCAAAGGGCACCCAAGAGGCGTCCAAACTGCCTCCAAGAGGCCCCCGAGAAGCCTTCCACGAGATTCCAACGAACATCCAATAGACTTCACCCCCGCAACACAGCAGGCACGGTGGCGGGATGGGCCGAAAGCCATTCGACAAGAAGGGGAAACACAGTGGATCCGAAGCTAAAGGGGGCCGAAACCCCAGACATCAGACGTCTCGATGACGGCCCCCCGACCTCCCGACCATTTCCCTAGGACCGGTTTTCCATCCCGAATTGCTTTTTGACGGCCCCGAGGCCCGGCGACGGCCCCGAGAGGCCGAAAGCGACGAAAAACGTCCGTATCGATTTACTCGAGCCGCTCGATGTGCGGGGCGATGAAAAGGGGGAGCAAAGCGGATCCGAAGCCGAAAGAAGCCGATCCTGTACAGTGCCGTTTTTAATACATGCTCCGCGTGCAGATCATGCATCAAAACATGAAGGGATGTAGTATTCAAAACAGCGATGAGTCGATGCATATTCATACATTAACCGTGCTTAAAAATCCTATATTAAAAACATCGTCAATTAAAAAACCCTATGTACAAACAAAATCGTGCATTTGTTTAAGAAAAACCGTGTACCTAAAAAAAACGTGTATCTTAGAAATCCTATTTCTAAAGATCCTAGATTACAGTCTTATATTTTTTCATCGTGTATTAGAAATCCTACGTGTTTAAAATTCCAATGTATCAAAAACTGCCCTGTCGTTGGGGCCCGCCGGCAGAGGCTGCGCGTGCGGCCCCCGAGGGCGCGGGGGCAGCCTCGGGGGGCGCACAAGGGGGCTAGCCCCCCCCCGGAGCGCGGCGCGCCCCCCGCCCGAGTCCACCCGGAGAGCCCCCGGGGCCCGCAGGGATGGCGCCTCCAGCGGGAAAAACCAACACAAAAACACACACACAGTGTGTGTGTGTGTGTGTGTGTTCTTTTTGTGTTTTTTTTTCCAGAGTGTTTTATCCCCACAGACGTGCGTGTGTGTGTGTGTGTTTTCCCCACAGTTTCCCACGTGTGTCTTTTCCCACAGTTTCCCACGCGTGTTTTTTCCCATCGAGTCCACCCGGAGAGCCCCGGGGCCCGCAGGGGTGGCGCCTCCAATGGCACCGCGGCAGCCTCGGGGGGCGGGCCTCGGCCTTGATGTGCCCAGAGGTCCGGCGCTCCGGAAGAAAAAAACAATTGGAGCGCGGGTGGCTTTTGGGGCGAGGAGGAGGAGGAGGAGGAGGAGGAGGAGAAGGGGGAGGAGGAGAAGGGGGAGGAGGAGGAGGAGGAGGAGAGAGGAGGAGGAGGAGGAGGAGGGAGCAGGAGGAGGAGGAGGAGGAGGAAATTGTTCGGGGCGAGGAGCGGCCCTGCGGGAGTGGTCCACACCTCCGGGGCCCACGCGTCGAACAGACATTGAACAGCCAGAGGCCTGGGGAAGCACCCCTACCCCTCCGGGAGGGGGCCTAAGTCAGGGGGCCCAGGCACACCCGGCAAGGGGGGTCTTTTCTGCAGACGCATCGAACCGACAGCCCACGTGCATGATCCCTACATGCGAAGAAGGGGACCCAGGTGAGGCCGCGCCTTGATCGTGTGCTTAGGGCCGAAGGGGGGTGTCTTTTGCTCTCGATGAGGCCTCGCCCGCGGGCCAGATTCGGCCCTGCCCCCCGCGGCCCGACCAAGTCAGGCGGCAACTCCTGGGAGGTCGTCGCCGAAGCGATCCCACTGGCGATCTAGCCCGAGTGGAGGGGCCACCGAGCCCGATCAGGCGGGATGAAGCCCAGGAGCAGGCCGGACCAACAGGATCAGATCGGATCAAGCAGGATCTGGCCGGATTTAAGGGGGACTGGACGACGTGCGGCCAGTTTCCGACCAGGCATGCACCAGTGCTGATTCTGAGTTGGACCTCCGAAAGGCTGCATCCTAAACCCAGCGCGCCCAGGACTACTGGGGAACAGGCGCGGCGGCCGATTTCGGGGGCACTCGGCCGCACCTCCCCGTAGGCGAGGGTTCCTCCAAACAGCCCCCAGAACCGAACGACCCATCCAGAGACCCAGTCACCGCCACCCCCGGCCCAGGTAAAGCCCTTCGGGGGGGGCAGGAGAAAAGGTAAAGTGTGACGATGACGACGACTATGACGACGAACG
>CAUYUJ010018632.1:117500-135000 GCA_963575745.1 Prorocentrum cordatum
AGGACGAGGACGACGACGATGCACGACGACGAGGACGACGACGACGGTCAAAGTCAACCAACGGTCGCGGTTGGGCATGCGTCCTCTGGTCTCAAGTGGGCCACGCTCGCGACGACACCAGCAGCGAATCCGCCTCCAAACAGGCAGGGAACGGTGCTTGTCTTCGTCACAGTGAGGGGGCCCAAGCGGTCTTACCTTTAGGTCGGGCGTATCCTCCTACAGGCGGATCTTGGACGAAGCATTGAACATAGTCAAAACATGCTCAAACCTAGTCAAAAATACTCGGAAAATTGTCCCGGGCTTTTGGACAACTTTTGGACGATCCTCCTGTAGATGGACATGTCCGACTTAATCTTACCTCTTCCCTGCAGGCGCGCGGCTGGATGGAGACCTCCGGACCCCCCCCCCCTCCGTCACGAGAGGGGGTGGGTTTGAACCCCCCCCCCCCTCAGGCACGAGGGGGGGGGGAGGGTTCGAACCCCCCCCCCCCTCCATCCAGGGGGGGGAGGGTCCGGTTCCAACCCCCCCGCCCCCTCCAAGCGACCACAGAACGCGCTCTTTCAGACCTCCGCCCCCCCTGGTGCCGATCCTTGGGGGCCAGGGGCAACCTATGGGGGCGATGCTCGGGGGGCGATGCGCGGGGGGGCGACGCTCGGGGGGCAACACCCCAGGGCGACACCGGGGGGGCAGCACCTCGGGGGCAACACCTCGGGGGCAGCACCGCGGGGAGGAGAGCTAATTTGAAGGGGCCCTGGGACACACAAATAAATAGACACAAATAAACAGATTCCCCCTATTTTCATATATTTTCTGGGTTTTTGTCTTCCCCCCCCACTTCCCACATTTTCTTATATCTTCTGGGAAATCGACGATTGATTGTGGCTGTGTGTTTCTTTCCCTCCTGATCATTACTTGGGGGCAGCACGGCGATACCTGTGGGGGGGGGGGCGGGGGCGAGAGTTCGGGGCCAACGCGTGGGGGCAGTGCTTGGGGGTCGGTCCCGCCGCCGCCTCCCGCCGCGAGCGCGGGGGGTGCTGCGTGCCCGTGCTTCTTTCGCGCGCGCTGCCAGGCATGCGGTGCCTGGCTCTTGTGCCCAAAGTACGGGGGCCCCGGATCCTCCTCCTCCTCCTCCTCCTCCTCCTCCTCCTCCTCCTCCTCCTCCTCCTCCTCCTCCTCCTCCCCCCACTCCTGGCCCTTTCGATCAGGGTCGGCGGCACCGGCCGTCAGGCCTCTCCAGTACAGGGGCCCCGGAAGCCGCATCACCATCGCGCGTCGATTTTCTGACGGTCCTGGAGCTCGGCGAGGGTCCCTGGAGGCCAAACGTTGTCCAGAGCCTCCCGTCCCAGGCATCCGGCTGCTCCCCTTTCTTGGATGCGCGGGCCCCGCAGGTCCGGACCACTTCCCCATGGGACTGGTCCTCCGTCCTGAATCGTTCTGTGACGGTCTCGAGGCCCGGCGAGGGCCCCCGGAGGCGGAGCTCAGCCCCAAACCGCCCGCTCCTCCTCTATTTTTCAGGGTCGGCCAAGAGGGGGGGGCGTCCAAGAGAGGGAGGGATGCAAATCAGGGCTGGCGGCACGTGCGCGGCCCAGGGGGGTGGCCAGGAACGCAGTGAACTACGAAGAGGCGCCATGAAATCTGAGCAAAGATCTTGAGCAGGGACCGGCCGTCCTGGCATTCCTATAGGCCTACAACGAAGCTTTCTTAGAAACCAGAAATGTTCTAATAACAAACCAATGTTCTTAGACCATGAGACCGATGTGTTAAAATAAGACAGCTCCAGCCGGAAATGCTCTAAGAACATCTCGTGGAAGCCACAACAAAGTTCTCAGAACATTGCTTTGCGGGCCTATAGGCACGCCAGGACGCTTCGCCACTGCTTGATAGTCATCGTCCCCCTCTTTGCTGGCCCCGACTCTTTTGAGCGTCGGCACTCCAGGCCTGAGACGCCAAGTAGGAGGAGGAGGAGGAGGAGGAGGAGGAGGAGGAGGAGGAGGAGGAGGAGGAGGAGGAGGATGAGGAGGAGGAGGAGAGGTGGAGGAGGAGGAGGAGGAGGAGGAGGAGGAGGAGGAGGAGGAGGAGGAGGAGGAGGAGGAGGAGGAGGGAGTGAGGAGTGAGGGGGAGGAGGAGGAGGAGGAGGAGGGAGGAGGAGGAGGGATGAGGAGGAGGGTGAGGAGTGAGGAGAGAGGAGGAGGAGGATGAGGAGGAGGAGGGAAGAGAAGGAGGAGGGAGGAGGAGGAGGAGAGAGGAAGGAGGAGGGGGAGGAGGAGAGAGGGAGTGAGGAGTGAGGAGTGAGGAGTGAGGAGGAGGAGGAGGAGGAGGAGGAGGAGGAGGAGGAGGAGGAGGAGGAGGAGGAGGAGGAAGAGAGGAGGCTGAGGAGGAGGAAGTGAGAGTGAGAGTGAGGAGTGAGGAGGAGGAGGAGGAGGGGAGGAGGGGGAGGCGGAGGAGGAGGAGGAGGAGGAGGAGGAGGAGGGGAGGGAGGAGGAGGAGAGAGGAGTGAGGAGGAGGAGGAGGAGGAGGAGAGGGAGGAGGAGGAGGAGAGGAAGGAGGGGGAGGAGGAGAAGAGGGAGTGAGGAGTGAGGAGTGAGGAGGAGGAGGAGGGAGGAGGAGGAGAAGGAGAGAGGAGGAGGAAGGGAGGAGGAGGAGGGGAGGAGGAGGAGGGAGGAGGAGGAGAAGGAGGAGGAGGAGGGGGAGGAGGGAGGAGGAGTGAAGTGAGGAGTGAGGAGTGAGGAGTGAGGAGAAGGAAGGGGAGGAGGGGGAGGAGGAGGAGGAGGAGGAGGAGGAGGAGGAGGAGGAGGAGGAGGGCCGTGAGACGCGAGCACGTCTGGGCTTTCCTCCGCGCCGAGCCACCGCCCCGGCTGCGCCGCCGCCCGGGCCGCACGCGAGCAGCTCCGGCTCCAGCAGCCTGGTCGTCGTCGTCGTCCTCCTCCTCGTCGTCGTCCTCGTCCTCGTCCTCGTCCTCGTCCTCGTCCTCGTCCTCCTCGTCGTCGTCCTCGTCGTCGTCCTCGTCCTCGTCCTCGTCGTCGTCCTCGTCGTCGTCCTCGTCCTCGTCGTCGTCGTCCTCGTCGTCGTCCTCGTCCTCGTCGTCGTCCTCCTCGTCGTCGTCGTCCTCGTCGTCGTCCTCCTCGTCGTCCTGCTCTGGCTCCAGCAGCCTGGACCACTGCACCGGGACGGGCACCACGGGGCGCTGCACCTCTCGTGGGTGGGGGGGGAGGAGGAGGAGGAGGAGGAGGAGGAGGAGGAGGAGGAGGAGGAGGAGGAGGAGGAGGAGCAGCAGCAGCAGCAGCGGCGCAGGGGATGCGCGGCGCGTCGACGCGGCGGTGCTGGGACTGCGCGGGGGGGATGGCATGGAGCGGGAGCTGGCCCACACCCCCTCGCGCCAGGAGAAACATCGCGACGGGAGGTTTTTCGCTACTGTCGGCCTCCGGGGGACCTTCCCGGGCCTCGGGGCCGTCAAAACACTACCCGGGAAGGAAAACCGGCCCCGGGGAAGGGGCCCAAACCTCTGGGGGTCGGCAGTGTGAGCAAATCACGACGTCGGGGGTCTGGGAATGACACAGTCGTGCCAAGAAGCACCGCCAGGACCTCGAGGCCCGGGGCCTCAGACCTCGGCGAACGCGGCCCGGTATTTCAGGGCGCGTCTTTGGAAATGTGCGAGGGATCGCGGGAGGGGCAGCATGGAAATGCTGGAGGAGGGAGCGGGATCGACGGGAGGGCCGAGACGAGAGGGAGGGGGAGGGATGTGGGAAATTGTCACCTGTGAGGAGGCAGGGACAGGTAGAGGTAGGAGTTGGAGGAGAAGGAGGTAGGAGGAGGGAGGGAGGGAAGGGAAGGGGGAGGGCGGAGCAGGAGAAGGGGGGATGATGAGGGGCTGAAACAGCAGGAAGAGCGCCGGGACGAGGAGGCACTGGAGCAGCAGGAGGAGCGAAGAGCAGGGAGGAGGAGGAGGAGGGAGGAGGAGGAGGAGAAGGAGGAGAAGGAGGAGGAGGAGGAGAGGAGGAGGGGGGAGGAGGAGGAGGAGGAGGAGGAGGAGGAGGAGGAGGAGGATGGGATGATGATGATGATGATGATGATGATGATGATGATGATGACCGATGATGATGATGATGATGATGATGATGATGATGATGATGATGATGATGATGATGATGATGGTGATGATGATGATGAGGAGGAAGGAGGAGGAGGAGGAGGAGCAGGAGGAGGAGGAGAGAAGGATGAGGAGGAGGAGGATAAGGAGAAGGAGAACAAGAAGGAGGAGGAGGAGGAGGAGGAGGAGGAGGAGGAGGAGGAGGGGAGGAGAGGGAGGAGGAGGGAGGAGGGAGTAGGAGTAACATGTTGGGAAGTTTAGGACTGGAGGGAGAAGGAGGGAGGCGGAGGGAGGAAATGGCGGGGAGGAGACTGGAGGGGGGAGACTGGAGGGAGGAGGAGGAGGAGGAGGAGGAGGAGGAGGAGGAGGAGGAGGATGATGATGATGATGATGATGAGGATGAGGATGAGGAGGAGGAGGAGGAGGAGGAAGAGGAGGAAGAGCACCACAGCTAGCCGAGGAGGCCAGCCAATTCGGCATGCAAAAACAATCAAACGAGTTAATCCTCGCCGAACTCTCCAAGTTCGGGGGCACTCGCCTCGCGTTTCCTCCTATCAAGGACCCGCTCCCCGAGGCTCTCTGCCTCGGCGCGGGAGGGGAATCCAAAAAGGGCGAGCCCCCTAACGAGGTCGACCCCGCACCCGTGAACAGTGCTGGGAGGGGTCCCAAGGGGAGGTGCGCCATCAAGACCGAGCTTCGCGGCCAAGAACTCCCGAGAAGCATCAGAGAGGGCAGCGGCCGCCCCCGCACGCCCGTTCTTTCGGGATGGGTGTTTGCCACGCAAAATCCAAGCCAATTGCCTCTCGCGACCTTCAGTGCGGGCATCAAGGCAATTCGACACCAGAGCACTCCTGCCCCAGGACGGCCCTGGGTGGCCGACCGAGCCGCAACTCGTGCAGAAAACTATGGATCCCTGAGGGGACCCATCCGGTCCGGTCACCGGGGCCTCCAGGCAAACGTGGCCGCGGGCACGCCAGGGCCTGAGCAGGCCCCACGCCTCTTCGCTAGGCGGCGGAGGGGCGCCTAGCAAGGCGGGTCCCAGCACCGCGCCTGCCGGCGCCCCCTCGCGATCGTCATCCTCCCCCGCCCCACGCTTAACAATGGACGACCGCGACGATCCACCACCCTCATCTTTAGCACGGAGCTCGGCAAGCTCGTCCAGGGCCCCGACGGGGAGGAAGGGCCCGAGCTCAACATGCTTTAGAAAGTCGAGGGGAACATTGTCAAAAACTTGGCTATCAGCTATCCGGGCCTCCTGCCGGGCTCCGAATCGAGCAGCCTGCCTGGCAACCTCGTGACAGCCAAGAATTACAAGACGGTCGGCGGCAGCACACCTGTTCAGTTCAGCCCCCTGGCGGGCGAACTCGTCCGCCGCGCGGTTGCCGAGCCACTGGCAACGGGTAAGCTTGCCATTAAAGACATCTTCCTTGCAATGGGCAAGGACTTTGACAACGGAGACCCCGTCGAGCTTATCAAAAACTTGGGCCCACCAATGGGCCCGTGGATTGTCGGGTCCGGCTGCGGACCTAGGGTCTCGGGCGCAATCAACGGTGCCGGCGCAATCTATATGGAGCTGGCAGCCCAGGAAGACAACCGCGTTCAACACCAGCTGGAGGACCGCGTAGTCCTCGCCATCCCGGGCCGCCTGGAGCGGCGCCTCGGACGAGGGGACCGTGCCCCAGATGCATGATCGAACCCCCCCCCACCCATCCGTAACAACCACAGCCCATCCCGCCGCCCTTAAAGACGGGATGTGGCCCTCGAAGGCCGAACCGTCGGTGAACACCTGCATCCCGGCCTCCAGCACCAGTCCGTCTGCAGGCCAATTGCAACGATGCATAAAACAGGAGGTGGGATCCGAGAGAGGTCGCGAAAACCACGCCGCCGGGTCAGGGAAGAGGGCCCTGGAGAAGAGCTCCTGGGCCTGGAAAGACAAGCGACCTACACACTGGGCAGCGGCGGCCAGCTCTGGCGATAGCTCTTCGCGTCGCCACGCGGCGTGCGCAGGGCAGCAAAATCGGCGATGGAAGATCGATCCTCGGAGCTCGCCGCACAGAAGACAATTCGGGCGGATATCTTTGCACTTCTCTGAGAAACGCTGCTGGCACCAATAGCGATTGGCCAGCATGCCGCGGAGCACATGCTGGTGGTGGGAGGTCCAACCTTCCGTCTTTTCACAAGCGAGAAGTACCTGGGCAGGTCTAGCACAGATGGGGCCCACCCATTCCCCGCAGAAACTGGTCTGCCGACGCTGCTCCTCCAGAACGATGGCGTCCCAACAAGCTCGCTTGCCGAGCTCGGCAAAAAAGGCTGGTGAGAAACGGCCGAGGTCCCATTTTTTGCCCCAGCGATCGATCAGCGCCGAAGCCGAGAGATCCAAGTCCCAGCTCACCCGGCGCAGCGTGAGAAGCAGAGCGGCAATTGGCTGCTTGACGGCGCTCCACGGCTGGGTCTTACCAAGAGTCTCTCGGGCATCAGCAAGGGCTGAATCGAAAACCGGACGGGGGACCGATCGGTGCCACCACACAGAAACAAACGTTTTGACCGCAGCCACCGCGACGTGCACAAAAGGATCACGAGTCAAGTCCGCGCTGAGCAGCAACGAAAAACCCAAGGACGAACCTGGCTGCAGCGAGCCCGTGCTGCGGGCTGCCGCAACTCTCAAGGTCCTCAAGGCTGAACTACTGACTCCGAGGATGGGCGCGCCCCAACACGCTTTGGCCGCTGGGCCAGCCCGGAACACCCGGGCGGCTTCTTTGCCGCGGCCAATATTCTGGAGCCTGCGTGCGGCCGAGAGGGCAGCCGAAGCCCTGGATAACTGGATGGGGATCCTGCGCCGACTCCCGTCCAGGGCGTCGCCTCCTAAATCGCGGTGGCAATCTGAAAGCAGGCTTACATCTAGCGGCCACTTTGGATCCTCGAGGAGCTTGTCCAGGAGGGCGTTGTCCGAAACCATGAAGCAAGTTTTACCGAGGTTGAGGGGGAGATCAAGCTGCTGCAAAATACTCAGGACCAGGTTGACGGCCCGCACAAGCTGGGCCGCCACTGTGAGGATACCCCCTACCGCGTGCAACTTAATGTCATCTACCAAATTCATGGGTCGACAAACAGGAGTTTCAACCGCAACCGTACGTAACACACAAAGCGTCATTAGTTTGACGACCCCCGTAGCGCAACTGCACCCCGCCACCACTGTTCCGTTGGGGTGCACGGCCCGCGAGGTGGCCGAAAGCCATCTCACTCGGCGGGGCCCGCGGCACAGGGAGCATAGGGAGCGAAGCAATCCAAGATCAAATGAATAGTGCACCGCCGCTTCACGCATGGCCATTTGCGAGATATGTTCGTAGAAACGATACAAATCGAAAAACACGGAACCGCCCACCACGCCATGCCGCCGGGCGTGCACCACCAAAAGATTATGAACGTAGGCGGCACGATCCGCCGCCGTGTCGCCAGATTTGCCCCAGAAAAACGAAGCGTCAACCTTGAACTCCCAGCGCCGCACATCTTTCTGCCGCACCCGCGACCACACGCGCCCCCACATGCAGAGGAGCCCAATGGGCCGACGGCCAAGCTGCGGCGGCGGCTTGGGCAAAAACACAAAAACAGTAAGCCACAATTGCGGCGCAGCTGGCGACGCCTCAAAGGCATTCGGGATGGCCACGAAGCGCTCCAGCAACGCGTCCGGCAGGAACGACAACGCCCGCGGATTGAAGTTGTCCCATCCGAGCCCCGTCTGCACCGGGAAGCGCCGAGCTACATCACGCACCTGGGAAGCGGTGATCGGGGCAAGGTCCGAGGGCCCGTCCCAGGAGGCCGCCGGCTGCTCGCAAGCTCGGGACGGCTTGTCCCAGACGGCCAACCACTCGTCGAGGATGGCCTCCGCCGCCGCCGATCCCACCTGCGGCAGCTGGCGCTCATCGTCACGAGCCACGACTGGCGGAGCCTCGCCCCGCTTCTCCTTGATGAGGCGATGGGCCACGCGCCCAGAGCCGTCCAGCGTCGTGGAGCAGAATTCGCGCCATGACTTGGCCCGCACCGCGGAGTCGCTCCGCCTCCGAGCCTCGACCTCCGCCTCCAACAATGACTCGAACCAGTTACACAACGGGCTCGCCCTTATCGCGAGGCCGATCCACTGCGACACGGAGCCGTTGCGCAGGGCGGGCTCGTCGGCAACCGCAGTCTCGATGCTGAGCGCCGATGCCTGCTCCACGAGCCGGTCCCTCAGCGCAGGCCGGCGCGCGCGAGAGCAAGGGGCCGCCTGGCCCCAGCGGCGGAGGCCCTTCCAGCAGCGCAGGAGGCCCCACCAAGCCTCTGTGGCCGACGTGCCGAGCTTGCGCTGCCTCGCCTCTAAGATGGTCGCCAGCGGTCGCTGGATCACCGTGATGCCCTTGCCTCGCCCGAGGAAGTGGCGGGCGCTGGCCGAGTCGACCGCCAACTTCTTGACGAGGTGGAGCTCCGCCAAGTCGAACCACCTCCTGCATGCCACCTCCAGGTCGTCCAACGGCTCCTGGCCCTCCGCGATCTCAGCGGCGGTGGGGGCGAGCGGCGCGGCCAGCTCCATGGCCCTGTCCAGCTCGCTCGGGATGTCAAAAGCACGCCGTGAGTCCTCGACCCAGATCGTCGGCTCCGTCCAGAAGTTGCTCAGCCTGGCGGAGACGAACGAGTGCGATCCACAGGGCGTGTCGGCGAAGACGCGAGGCCCGCCAGCTCGATGGGCTAGCGCGGCAGTCACCACGAAGTAATCGTATTCCGCCGAGCCGCAAGTGGGCTCGTCCGCGCTGAGGACCACCCCGCCAATCTGGTCGACCCACCTGGGCTCCAGGAGCGACTCGGGTCCAACGTTCCAGTCAGCCCCTATCACAAAGGGCTCGGCCAGCTGCCCGACGAAGGCGCCAACGTACTCCAGCAGGGCCAGGTAGTCGCCCGCCAGGCCAATGCCAGTGACCAGGTAAAGGGATACCAGCACCAGCGTGGCCCCATTGCCCAAATGGGCACCACGGATAATCACCCGATGATCCCACTCAGCGCAAATCTCAGCCACCTGGCCGAGGCCGATGCGGCCCGAGACCACCAGGGCAACTCCGCTCGACACTTCGAGCCGCCCTTCGCCAGTGCGCCTGACGGCCCCACAAGCCAGCTGAAGGCCCTGGCCTGCACACCACTGGTGCGCGCTGCCGACCATCTCATGGTCGAAAAAGCGCGTTTCTTGCACGAAGAGGATGTCCGGCCTCTCACCTCGCACCAGCAGCCACTCCAGCGTGCCGCGAGCGCCCGCCCACGTGTCGCCATTGATGCTGCCGAACGTGAGTGGGGTGGCGCCGAACGCCTCCCGCACGGGCAGCAACTGGTCCAAGGATAGCACCGTCACGTCGACGAGAGGCTGCGCACTGCTGGGCCGTGGCCGCGGAGCCGCCGAGAGGAGCGCCTCCGAGGGCGGCGCCGCGGCCGCCGGGGCGCCCGGCGCGGCTGCGGCAGCGCCGGCGGCGGCTCCAGCTGAGCCCCCGGCGGGCGCGGGCCCGAGCGCCCCCGTTTTTCGAGCCGCGTCCAGCCGTGGCTGCGAGGGGGGCCCCGGAAGGCCAAAAAGTCTCGAGATTCCATGCTCGAGGTTCGAACCTCGACGTGAACCCTCCAGCTCAAGCGCCTGTCCGGCAACATTTTGTCTTACACACTGTTCCTCACTGGCTACTTGTGGCGACCTCGACGCCCCAGTAGCCCTCGAGGTGGGAGCCGCTGCCGATGAAGCACATGCCCCTGAACTCGACGACGTGCTCGGACCCTCAGCGTTGGGGGGGGCAACCCGGCGAACCGAGCCGGAAGTGAGGCTCGGGTCGGGCGTGCGAAGGGCAGCCACGCTGAAACCCAAGCTGGGCCACTCGCAGTCCACGAGGTTGCACTCCCAAAACTGGTCCACCACGGACGTCTCCCACGGCGCCGACAACGCCCCCTGGGCGGGCCCTGGCTGAGGCTCTCCAGCGACAGGCAAACGATGGTGGCGACCTAAACGGTCGCTGCCTGCACCTGGGGAGGAAAAGGTAGAGGCGAAGGCGTCCCAGTCCAGCAGGGCGGCCGAGGCAGCGCCAGCGGCGGCTTCGGCGGCGGCCCGGCAAGCTCGCCAGGGGCGCGAGACAGGGCCACCGCCGACACGCCGGCGTCCACCCAGCGGCGCGCAGCACGCCGGCGTCCCCCCACGAAGTCGGACAGCTCCTCGTCCTGCTCCTCCTCCAAGTCCTGATTCTTCTGGTCCTCCTCCAGCTCCTCATGGAAGCCCGGACCGCCGTACGAGCTCGACCTGCACGCCGGCCATGCCCGTGGCGAGAGCGATGACTCCAACGAGCCGCAGATGGGCACAAAACTGCCCAGGGAGCCCTCGATCAGGGCCCTGTCATTCTGGTACGTACAACAATGTCAAACTACATCGGCGAGAAGGCGGAGCCAACTGCTCCCGTGCGAACGCACCCGCCAAACGCAGCCCGAAGTTGGCCGTGTAGCGCTCGAGCTGCCTCCTCGCTCTCTGGCGGGGTGACGCCGCCGATGGAGATTTCCGAGCGGATCTGCTCGATGGGGATTTGCACCGTAGCCGCAACACCGTCCTCCGCCGGAGTCGGCGCCTCCACCGCCACTGGCACTGCCTGCGACCCTGGCGGCACGACTCGCACGATAGCCTGAGTGGAGCAACTCGGGACTTGCTCGCAAAACGTCCGGGCGAACTGCGAGAGGTCGGGGACCTGCACGCCAAGCTGGTCGAGGCCCTGCTCGAGAAAGCGTTTAACCTTGTCGGAGTCCAGCTGCAGCATGGGGGCACCCACCGCGCGCGCCTCAGGTTCAACTCCTTGGGCGGCGCCCTGCGCAGCCAAGGCCATTTGCTGCGCCTTGAGCTGGCCGAGGGTGGATTCGTGCTCCTTGACCTGCAGCTCCGACTCGCGAAGCGCAGCCTCGGCATCGCCGAGTCTCTTCCGACACTGCTCCTGATGCTTTCTGGATTTGAGAAGCTTCTGCTCGACCTCATCAACTTTTGTGAGCAGAATGCGGAACCGCTGGCCCATCGGCTGGCTGTCCAACATCCGCTGCTCGATATCCTGCTTCTCCTGCCTGAGCTCGGCCTGGAGCTTGGTCCACACGGCGCCCTCGAGCGACGAGATGGCGGCGAGCTCCCGGTCGATCGTGCCAAGGCGGTCCTTGTCGGGCACCGCCTCGCAGCCAAGGTCGACGTCCCACAGGCCTCCCGTGTCAGGCGGCTTCTTGGCCTGATTGAGCTCCGCCTGGAGCTTCTTGACCTGCGCCGTGAGCTTTTGGACCTCAGTGGACGTCTTGACCCAGGGGGGCGCGGCTCCACTCCCAGTGCCCTTAGGGCCTGTCGAGACGGAGGGCTCTTTGACCGCGAGGTAGCCTCCGAAACAACTGCCCTTCGACAACTTGTACTGGAAACGCTGTTTGTTTTCCGCGAAGTTGAGGAACGGCTTTCCCGTCCGCTCGTGCTTGCACAGCCTGCAAAACCACTTGCGCTGATGCACGGGCGGGGAAGCCATCGCGTACAACCGAGCAGCGCAAAGCTCGACTCGGCAGAAAGACCTCTTGGCCCGAGCAGCGCGGAGCTCGACTCGGGTTGCAAGAACAACTGAAGATCGAGCCGCGGACTAGCGGTATCCCTTTCTGCCACGGGGCTCAAGGCCCCCAGAGCAGACATCTTGAGCCAAAATGGCTACGGAGAGGAGGAGGAGGAGGAGGAGGAGGAGGAGGAGGAGGAGGAGGGGAGGAGGAGGAGGAGGAGGAGGATGAGGGAGGAGGAGGAGGAGGAGGAGGAGGAGGAGGAGGGGAAAAGGGAGGAGAACGCCTTGATCACCGCCTCCTCGCCGCGGAGGCGGCGGTGGCCGCCGCCGCGTACCTCGGCCACCGCCTCGTCCCAAGCCTCCTGGCTGTGGAACTGGAACGGCTCACCACTCCCGTCCTCGACGTACTTCGCCCAACTTAGCAGCACCCCCTCGTTCGTCCTCCTGCCCCCTCTCCTCCTTCGCCTCCTCCTCCTCCTCCTCCTCCTCCTCCGTTTCCTCTCCTCCTCCTCTCTCGTCCCCCTCGTCCTTCTCCCTCCTCCTCCTCCTCCTTCCTCCTCCTCCTCCTCCTCCTCCTCCTCCTCCTCCTCCTCCTCCCCCTCCTCCTCCTCCTCCTCCTCCTCCTCCTCCTCCTCCTCCTCCTCCTCCTCCTCTACCTTCTCCCCCTCCCCCCCTCCCCCAGTCCATCCTCTCTCCGTCTCCCTCCTCCTCCCTTCCTTCTACTGCCTGGCCGCCTTCTCCTCCTCCGCGCCTCGTCTCCTTCCTCGTGCCGGGCGCCTCCTCTTCGTGTTCGTCTCCTTCGCGTCTCGTTTCCGTCGTCGTCGTCGTCGTCGTCGTCGTTGTCGTCGTCGTCGTCGTAATGGTCGGCGTCGTCGTCGTGGTCGTGGTGCTCTGCTCGGGACTATTTTCCCTTCGGGATAGACCGTCACTTCTGCTACTCCACGACCGTCGCCAGGCTTTGAAGCACCCCCTTGCATGGCTGTCGGACAGATGTCACTGACCGCAGATCGATCGAATCGCAGACGAACCGATACACACAAACCCCACCTGAAAGGGAGATGCTTTACCCCAGGGAACGCGTCATTGAAATGGTCGGCGCCGCCCTCAGACAACGGCACGCACCATCAAACCGATCGGTTCGTTGACAACCCTGCTTAGAGCCCACCCCCTGGATCACGGCACCGGAGGGCGTCCAAGAGAGGGATCAGCAAGTCGTGGCCCGAAATATGTGCGCAGACAAGGGGGAGACCCGGGGAAGTGTTGAAATAAGACGGGGGGACCCACTAGAACACGGGCGGCATCATGGCCAAAGCCACGACGTCCCCTCCCCCTCGTCATCACCCGACCTTTCTGCAGCACGCGCCGTTCGAGACGGATATCGCTTCCCGGTGCAGCCTGTCATGCCCTGACGCGCACAACACCCAGACGATCGACAAGACCATGGGACGCCCAAATTTGCCAGGTTTCTCCGTGGCCTGCCAGAGTTCGGATCGGCGAGTCGGGGAGACTCTTTCCGGCAACTCTGCACGTATGGGGGAAACGTCGTCTTCGAAAGGTGTCCCTGGCATTCGCGCGGCGCGCGTCAGTACGGCAGGTCCCCAACAACACCGTGCATGGAGGGCGTTTTGCGTTCAAAAAGTGGCTCTCGCTTGAACCCCACGCCCACCTCGGTGTCAAAGCTCCCGGCCAATGCAGGGATGGACGGCGAACGGTTGATAAGTCTGGTCATTACTTCAAAGCCGCGAGCGTTTGCCATGAAACTCTCCGACACTTGCACGGATGGAGGGCGGGTGGTGCAGAAGGGGCATCGGTCTCAACTGTGGTTCTTGCCTGAGACTCGGGGGGCTGATGGGCAGACGTGAAAGCTGTGCAACAGTTGCATCGGTCGAAGGAGGCCCCTGTTCCAAACAGTGCTCTCACAGGACACTGGCTTGAACTACATGATCGCTCAGATTGGCAACCTGCCTAACTCTAGAGAGGCTGGCCACTTCCATTTCAAGGGCTCCCACCCGAAGGTAAGTCTCATAGGGCGCTCGTCTTGCAATGGGACCTACACCAAACTGAAAATGAGAGGGGACCCAGAAGGAGAGGGTGTACTGCCTCACCGTCGAAGCTCCTCCTCCTCCTCTTCCTCCTCCTCCTCTTCCTCCTCCTCCTCCTCCTCTCTCCTCTCCTCTCTCCTCTTTTCTCTCTCCTGCTCCTCTCCTCTCTCCTCTCTCCTCTCTCCTCTCTCCTCTCTCCTCTCTCTTCTCTCCTCTCTCCTCTCTCCTCTCTCCTCTCTCCTCTCTCCTCCTCCTCCTCCTCCTCCTCCTCCTCCTCCTCCTCCTCCTCCTCCTCATCTTCCTCTTACCCCACTCTTCCCACCCCCTGTCGTCCCCATCGTCGCCGTCGCCTTCCTTCTCCTCCTGAGCTTGAACCCTCCTTCCATTCCTCCCTTCCTGACTCCCTCATCCCTCTCCATATTCCTCTCCTCCTCCTCCTCCTCCTCCTCCTCCTCTCCCCCCTCCTCCTCCTCCTCCTCTCCTCCTCCCTCCTGTTCTTTTTTTATTATTCCTCCTCCTCCTTCCTCCTCCTCCTCCTCCTCCTCCCTCCTCCTCCTCCTCCTCCTCCTCCTCCTCCTCCTCCTCCTCCTCCTCCTCCTCCTCCTCCTCCTCCTCCTCCTCCCCCACCCCTCCTCCTCGGCGTCTTCTCCTCAGCCCCCAATGCCCCTTCACGCCGCCGCCGTCGCCCCTCCTCTCCCATCCCTCGCCACCGCCATCGTCGTTTTCGTCGTCGCTCACCTCCTCCGCCACCCCCTCCTTCTCGCCCCTCCGCAGCCTCGTCGTCTGCGCTCTTGTCCCCCTGTGGTCGTCATCGTCGTCGTCGTGCTCGCCTCCGTCGCCTTCGAAGTCATTCCCGTTCTCGTGGCCTTCGTCATCGTCGCCCCCCTCCTCACCACTGTGGCCTTCTTCGTCGTCGTCGTCGTCGTCGTCGTCGTCGTCGCAGTCGTCCTCCTTCCCTTTGTCACTGTCGCCGTCGTCGACGCCGTCGCAGTCGTCAACGCAGCGTCGATGCAGATGCATCCCCCCTCGAGCCTATCCTGACTGGTCTCGGTGCTCGGGCCGTCACTTGGGTCTCCGGCGGCGGTTCGGAACGAGGCGTGCACCCCCCAGAACGCCCTCGGCAAAACGCAGCTGCTGGAGAGGATCCCGAGGCTGGAAAGCCGAAAATCTCGAACCAAGTTTTTTTTGTTGCAATCCGCCGTAGACCCCGACGTTGTGTTTTTTCACAGCGTCGACCACCACAGGTCTGGATCCCTTCTCCGTGACCGGCTTTTCTCGTCCCGCGTCGTTTTGTTGACGGCCCCGGGGCCCGTGGAGGGCCCCCGGAGGCCGAAAATAGTGAAAACCCGTCCGTCGCGATTTTTGTCAAAATTCGGCGGCGAGCGAGGGGGGGGAAGCGAGAAGGAGACGCCTTTCTCAGAAGGCGGCGGGACTTCCACGAGGCCCTCGCGCCTTCTGACAGGTTTTTCTTGTGTCTTCGGGGAAGGCTCGGAGAACTTCTCAGAAGGGCCCGGGGACTTCCGAGCATTCTGAGAAGGCCCGCCCCTTCTCACTTCCCCCCCTCTGCCCGCCGCCGGCCAACGCGAGGGAGTCTGGCGCCGTCGCCTTCGCCCTGAGCCGCGGGCTTGCGCCAGTGGTTCTCGCCGTAGCCCGCGGCGCCGACGAGGCTGTCAAGGGTCAGCTGCGCGGGCAGCTCCTCGCCCTCCTTCGGGGGGGTGGAGGGGAGGCGAGGCAACACAGCCTCGAAGCAACCCAGCCTCCCTCTCTCCCTCCAACCTCCCTCCCTCCTGCCTCCACTGAGCGAGATAGCGAGGCTTTCCTCCTACCTCCCTCCCTTCCTCCGCCTCCGCCTCCGCCTCCGCCTCCGCCTCCGCCTCCGCCTCCGTCTCCTCCTCCTCCTCCTCCTCCTCCTCCTCCTCCTCCTCCTCCTCCTCATACGCCTCCTTCCCTCCCTTCCTCACACCGGGTGCTCCAACCGCATCCGCAGGCCCGCCACTTCCCTCCCACCCCCCCCTCGTGGAGCCAGGCCTGGTGGTTGGGTGGTGGATCCTCGTGAGGTCCAGTGCGCCGCCCAGGCCTGGCATTTGGTTCACATCCAGGATCACTGTGATCGCCCACACTGTACCAGATATCTTCCTCACATCGGTTCAGTGCCGTTGAACGCGGCGTCTTCGACCGAACACAGCGTCTGCGCTCGTACTATCGCCCCCACGATCAGTACTATTATTACCACCACCACCACCAGCTGGCACCCTGCTGCATACGGCCCTCCTTCCCCTCAAGTCTCCTGTCCCTCCTGCCTCCTGCCCCGTCCTCCTCCTCCTCCTCCTTCTCCTCCTTCTCGTCTCTGCTGCCTCCTCCGCCTCCCCCTCCCGTCCCCCCGCCCTACTCCCCCTCCCCCCCATTCCCTTGTCGCGATTTCGCACCGCTGGTCCAGCTCTTCTGTTCACGCCGCCCGCGCTGTTGCGGACCCGGCGGCGAGCGGATCGGCGGCGCGGTCTCACAGTCTGCCGCGGCCTTGGGGAACAGTGCCTCGCTGCCTGCGTGACGCGGGATGTGGCACCACACCGTGACGCGCGCTGCTCGGGCGGGGGGGCCGTGCGAGCTCCGCGCTTCACTGTCGCGGTGCGTCTGACGCTGCCCGACTACCGCCGGCTGCGATGTCGCAGGCGCGCTGCCTTGAGCGAATCACTGACGTGCTGTGCTGCCTTGCAAACCCCCGGGAGGCCTGGGCGAGGCGGGCGGAACGCCTCGGGGGAGACCTGAGCGGGGAGGCCGGAGTTTGGCGCGAGAGCTTGGCGCGGGTCCTGGGGTGCCCTGTTCCTTGCTCGGGGGAGCTCGGCGCGAGCTTGCTGAGTCCTCGCGCGACCTCTTTCAGACTGCCTTTGCTTCGCTGTTGCCTGCCGACGTCTGTTCGTGACCCTCTTGTTGCCATTCGCTTCCGGTCTGAGGCCTCGGCTAGCAGGCTCAAGGCCCAGGCTGGAACGCTGCCGATGAGAGGCCTTGGCCGTGCGCACGTTGCCGAACATCCAAGTGCGGCCTCTCTCTCTTTCGGGGTCGAGTCGCCGAACGGCCTGGGCCTAAAATCCTGGGGCCTCGGGTCGCTGGGATCACGTCCTGACTGGAGAATCTGGGTCTCAACGTCTAGCCGGTGGCCCGACGTCGAGGCGACGATGGCCTGAACACGCTGTTCCGCGCCACCAGCGCGCGCCCTTCGTCGACGAGCCGGCTCGGGCGACCTGCGCGGCGCCAGCAGCTGGCGCTCGAACCAAACCGGGCACCCTCTGGGGAGCTGCGAGCTGCGCCGGGCCACCCTCGACGCGAGCTCGGCCTCGCTGCGCCCTGCGCAGCGTGCGTCCCCCCAGAGATCCGACGTCTCAATTTTTTCGAGACGTGGGCCCCCCCGACCTCCCGACCACTTCCCCGGAGCCGGTTTTTCATCCCGAGTCGTTTCTTGACGGTCCCGAGGCCCGGCGAGGGCCCTGAGAGGTCGAAAACGGCGACAAACCTCCGTCTCGATTTTTTCGAGACGCCCGATGTCTGGGCCTGCAGCAGGGGCAGGGGCCCGGCCCCGCGCAGGCGGCCGCTCCCTCGGCAGGACGCCCGGCAGGACCTCTGGCAGAGGCGGGCATATGCCGCCGCCACTCTCGATCTGCTCGGCGCCGCAGCGGCACGGCCAGCAATTGCCCGCGCCGAGGGGGCCGCGCGGAGAGGCCTCCCTGGGCCCGTTTGCGGCCCTCTCGGCGATCTTCACAGGAAGCAGGAGGAGGGGGGGGCGGAGAGGGGGACCGTCAAGCTAGGTGCGCTCGCGTCATATCTGA
>CAUYUJ010018632.1:140000-177500 GCA_963575745.1 Prorocentrum cordatum
TTGCACCGGGGGCGTGCGAATCTTCGCTGTATCGTTCCAGATGTAGGGGGTGATCCCCGAAGGGATCTACCCAGGAACCGAGGATTAGGTCGGGCACGTCTTCCTATAGGCGGATGTTGGAGGACGAAAAGTCCAAAATAGTCAAACATTCTCCAACGTGGTCGAAAAATACGTAATCAAAAGATCGTCCCATCACTATTGTTTAAAACTACTTCTGATTACTCCTCCTGTAGAGGGACACGCACGACTGAAACCGAGGAGGACGAGGAGGAGCTCTTCACGACCACGCCGCACGCCGACGCCTCAACCACGTGCATGGAACATCGGGTAGATGTTGGGCACTTGGGCGGTCGCGGCTTAGAAACAGATTCGAAATGCCGGGGGGGGCATTTGAAGGTCGCCCATCCTGTCGGGAGGCCATTTCTTGTGAGAACGCCGTGGCAAACACCGCGCTCTCACGGGCTGCACCGAACGCCACGTACTGCAGGGGTGAGCGGGAGGGCACAACCGAATCCAGGATCGCAGCTTCCAGGCGCGTTGCCCTTCTCCTCTGGAAGCGTTCGGAAACCTTTCGGGCTGGGGGGGGGGCTTGCGACCACCACAGGCCGGGCCCCGGGCCGATGGCGCCGCGGACCACCGCGCCCGTCACAGGAGTTACGGGCTGATCGCAGTCATCGTCGGGAGCTGTTGCTTGGCGTGTCGCGGCGGCAGCCGCGGCGGCGCGCCAGGACCTGCAAGCGGATCGCCTGCCGCTCCGCTCCGCGGGGCGGGGAGCTCGGAAAAGGCCAGGGACGTCGGCGCGCGGGAACGGGGACGTGAACAGCGCGTCGCGCCGGAGAGCGGTGGGCCAGGACAGGCGGCGCGACGCGCTGTCCAAAAGTTCCCGACCGTAGGCCTGCAACTGAGGCCATGGTCGCGCATCAGCTTTTCGCTCTCCCCATACACGACGAAATGCACACTTCAACAAACCTCCCACATCACATCCATCACGTCGCAGTGCAAATCCACTCGCGCTGACACTACGCGTCCCAGCGAATGACCCAACCATATGCGGCTTCGCACATCGCGGCGCATGTGAGACGAAGGAGGGGGCCAGCAAAAGGTCTGCGGCGTGGACGGGGGGCAGAGCGGGCATGGGCGAGCGGGAGGTCTTCCGAGCCTCGCGCGAGCCCCGGGCGCCACCGTACCGTGGCCGTGTCCCTGCGAACCGCTCCTCCCCTCCACTCGTCTCCGTTGCGCGTTGCGTTCCTGCCGCCTGGCCCGCGAGGGCCCGAGCCCCAGGCGCCGCCGCTGCGTGCCCACGTCCTTCCCCGATCTTTCTCCGCCTCTTGTCCCTCCGCCCAGGCGCGGCCTTGGGGCAGCGTGCTGGCGCGGCCTCCCCTCTCGACGCGCGCTGGCCGCCCGGAAGGAGTCCCGGCCACGCGCGCGGGGCGTCCGCAGCACGGAGGCGGACGACGGGCGAGGTGCTGGGCGGGGCGCGCGGGAGCCAGGCAGCTCCTGGAGATCCCCGCGACGCGCGCTGGTCGCCCCGAGAGGATTCCAGCGATGCGGGCGGGTCGTCCGCGACGCGAGGCCAAACACTCTGACAGTGGACGAGAGGCTCGGCTCGGGCGGGTTACGATGCGGCCACGGAGCGTATGAGGAGTGTCTCAAAATGCTGTGGGAGCCGCACGCGAGCCCTGTCTCTGGGGCACTCGGTGGAGCTCCCTATGGGGCCACGAAGCGTGCGAGGGATGTGACGAAATGGTCGGGCGGAGGGCAGTGGCAGGGGTGGGAAGAGGGAGGAGCGGGAGGAGGAAGGAAGAATAACGGAGTGACGCGGGGCGCTGTCTCTTCAGTACGACGACCCAACACTACAAGATTGCTTGGAAAAGTGTGAGACTGAGCCGGCACGAGAATGAAGGAGGAGCGAGGCGGAGGAGAAAAGAAAACAGTCGCTGTGCCCTCAATATAAATCAAAAACCACATGTAGTTCCCTGGCCATGCTCGCGCAATGATCCGATCGCTGCGACCTGAGATAGTCGAGCGCGTGATCTGCAAACCCTGATGTAAGCCCATGGCACACTCCACGATGCGGCCAGAGAGCTGAACGGTCCACCCGAGGACGACCATCAGGAGGAACGTCCGCACGTAGAGCCAGGGCGTCATGTCGACCCCGTGCATGGGGTCGTCGTCCTTGCCGTCCTTGTGGTCCTTAGGGGGAAGGACTCTGGCCCAGACACCCGCCTCCGCCTGCCAGCCTTCTCCCTCGCCTCCCCGCGTTCTCCACGTGGCGCTCCCGCGGCCGCGCACTGGCCGCGACGACCATCGGTCTTCGCCTTCGCCTTTCTTCCTTCTCCTCCGCGCCTCCTCAACCACCTGCTCCTCTTCGCCCTCTTCCGCCTCCTCTGATTCCCCTTCCTTCTCCGCCTCATATTCTTTCCCCCTCCTCCTCCTCCACCTCCTTCCCACCTTGTCCTCCTTCTCCCCCTCCCTCGTCGACTTCCGCCGCTGCCCCACCAGCCCTCCCGCTTCAACCTGCCGCCGAGGCGGTCCTTCTCCTCCTGCTCGAGCTGCGCCTTCGTCTTGGGAGGCGCGATGAGGTAGGTGACGTGCTGGAAGGCGGACGGGAGCCACTGCGGCACCTGACGGCGCAGTGAAGCAGGGATGGCCGACAAGGATGAGGGCGGGCCGGGGCCGAAGATGATGTGGAAGAGGAGGGGGGAGAGCGACAAACTACCCGAACGAGGCACCCTACTTGCAACAGGGGTGAAGAGGCGGGTCGACGAGCAGGTCAGTTAGTGGCCGAGGATGATGTGGAGAAGGAGGGGGTAGAGCGACAAACTACCCCAACGAGGCACCCTGCTTGCAACAGGGGTGAAGAGGGGGGTCGACGAGCAGGTCAATTGGTTCCGGACACAGGAGCGCACGGCCACGTGCGCGGTGGTGGTTTTCTTTTTTACGCGGGATCGGGGCCGCATGGACCCAACATGCGGCCGGCATTGACGAGAGGGCACGGTTCCTGAACCTCCGCGGCGAGGGCAGGGGGGGGGGAAGTGAGAAGGAGAAGTCCTTCTCAGAAGGCAGCGGGACTTCTTAGAAACCCTCGCGCCTCCTGAAGCCTTTCCTGCGCCTCCGGAGAAGGCTCAGGAAACTTCTCAGCTTATGCCTTGTGTCTTCGGGACAGAGTTAGGACACTTCTCAAAAGGTATTGTGTGTCTTCGGGGGAGGCTCAGGAAACCTCTCAGAAGACCAGGGGGACTTCGGAACCTTTTGAGAAAGCCCCTTCTCCTTCTCACTCCACCCCCTTCGCTCGCCGTCGAAAAAAAGCTGTAGAGAAATCGCACGCGAATTTTCTGAGAAGCCCCTGTCCTTCTCACTTTCCCCCCCGCCTCGCTCGCCGCCGATAATAAATGCGTAAAGGCATCTCACGCAAAACGGCAAGCGGACCGCCTCGGGACCGGGCCGTCTCGGGTTCCCCGCCCCCCCGGGAACTCTTTTTTTTGTTGGTGAAAAGCAAAAAAAACTCAAGCGAAACGTCATGAGGAAAACCGGAGAGAGGGGAGGAATGCTAAAAGGGAGGCGGGGCAGCGGATCCGAAGGAGAAGACACTGCCCGAGAGGAAAAGGAGGAGGAGGAAGAGGAAGAGGAGGAGGAGGAAGAGGAGGAGGAGGAGGAGCAAGATATCACCACGCACTCCTACACACAACCGCAACAGAACACGACCCCAAGCAAACCATGCTCCAAATCCACGTCAGCAAGACTACCACAACCATCACAACGACGACGAACCAGCGACCCTACAAACCACCACCAACACACCTGACTGACCAATATAACCAGACAACACAACAACTATCGACCACGCGCAAAAACAACAGCGCGCCAGCACCACCAAATACTACCTCACCCACGATCAAATGGTCATCATCCCACCTATTCATACTGGTACACCCACCACCACCCTCACTAAGAACACCCACCATTTACCAAGCAAACGAAGACATCAACTCCCACCAATGGATACAATGCTCTTCACGGCGACAGCTAACTCCACAGACGCTGGCAGCGCGACGCACGTACTTCCCGACTATTGCAGCACGAGCAATCGCCACACACCACGAAACAGCAAGGCGGGGAGAAAAGCAGATTCGCAACTTCAACCGACGCATCATTTTCGTCTTCAAGGTTGGTGACCCCGCGCTCCAGGACTACATCTCCAAGCTTCGTTCGTATCAGGCCCGCTACGAGCCCTACATCAACAGCCTACACGAACACACGCCTGGAGCACCCTTCAGGGAGCCGCCGCCCAACAACATTGGTAACACTACACAGAGCTATACCCAAACCCAAACCGACGCTCACCAACATGGACCAGTCTACGCAAACGATACGGCGACCAACATGTCACAGCACCCACTACTGGCTAGCATACTACAAAGGCTACCGAGACATTCACGACCAGTCCCCCCCCCCCCTGACCAATTACCGCAGGTGGACCACATCTGATCTCAGTAGAGTGCAGGCGCGCCCACTTGCAGTATGCTCTTCTGTGGCCCACTACTGCTGTGCAATATGCCTTCCCCTTCCTCCCTCACAGTTGCGGCCCGGCCGACACGCTGGTGGCGCTCTCTCCTACGCAGGTTCGGGGTAATCCTTCAGAACCCTGAGTCGCAGCCCACATATTGCGTGTTCCTTTCGGAAGGGTAGGCGTCATCCACAAAACCCTGTTGCAGCAAGCACCGTACACACTTCGTCACTGCCAGTATCATCTCACATTTTTCTTGCAGCCAATCCTTAATGGCCCTGCCCTTTGCACGGAGGCGGCTCTCTTCACCGCTGAGGGATACTCTCGAGGAGGATGGTGGCGCTGGAGGCGAAGCTCTTTCTTTCAAGAGTAGGGGTAAAACCACAGAAACCCCAACTGCATTAACACTTGGGTGCCTAAAGAGGTACACCCCAGCACCAGGCCAGCCTCCATACAGGCCAGCCTACTTATCAGCAGCCACTCTCCTCCGTCACTGTTCAACTGTCATTCGCCCACGTGTCCGACGCTCTGGTGGCACCTCTCTCTAGCTGAGGCTCGGAGTGGTCCTACAAAGCCCTGTACCAATAGCATGCGACAACGCAGCGCCACTGCAGCCATACCTATCGTTAATACGTGGTGCAACTTTGCCAGCCTCAAACGTATCCCGATCCCTAAGATTGACACGCCAAAAGGCGATGACAATCTTAGGGATTCGCCCTCAAAAAATGAGGGAATCCCTAAGATTGGCATCGTGATGAGGAGGTGCCCAGCATAGGGATAGGGATATGTTCCAGGCTGGTAAGCAACTGTACCGCTTCAGGCCGGCCCTATCATGACACAGAACGGCCTGACTCTGCTACCAACTCGCAACATATACCGTCCTAGGACTGGTACATACGGCAAACCGCCTAGGCCAGCCTTCGACGCCACAGGCCAGACTGCCAGACCGCGCGCAATCGACCTCTCCCCGCTCCCCCTCCGCGTACTGCGGGATGACGAATACTAAAAAAAATGAGGGGGGAACGATGAAGAAATAGCTTTGTGCCATTTCTGCACAAGTTTCTGACTGGAGGAAAACGATTTTAAAACATGATTGTCCAGCCCGCGGCCGGATTTTCTGATCGTCATCCCGGGCGCCGCCGCGTCATTTATTAACCGTCATCCTCCGCGTACATACCTTCGCTCCTGACGCACATGCGGCCGCGGCGGCCCCGTGCACCTAGGGGGCCGAAGAGCGGGCCTGCTGCCGGCTGGGAGAGCGGGCTCTACTGCTGGCAAGAAGGAACGCACAAGGCTTATTACAGTCATCGGCCTGACCTAAAGAATGATAAATAAGGAACGAAGCCCCTTTTTTCGCCCCAAGGAATAACGCATAAGGAACAATAAATAACAAATAACGCGTAAGGAACTGTAAACAACGCATGCAATCCCAAGGGACGACCGAGCCCCTTTTGAAAAGCAAAAGTTCCTTATTCAAGCCGCTCACTGTACGGCCAGTTTTCTTTTTCCCACGCAGCTTGCCAAACGGCGCGCGCTGGGAAGATGGGTCGGCGGGTGTTGAATGGAATTGGGCGGGAGTTGGGGACGCCCTAGGGCAGCAACTGCTCTTTGGAGACACAACGATTGTTTTTGCATCGCAGCTCTTACTTGCGCGCCGCCTCGGCCCACAGCATTGCCGGCAACATTGTTTCACTGGGCCCGATTGCAGCAACTCTTTTGGCGGCGCAGCGCCACGTCGTTACAGCCCACTTTCTGTGGTTGCAAGCACAGCGCACGTATTATGAAAAAGGCCACATTACACCTGTATCGCACTTCCTCTAAGGAGGTGGGGTGGTGGGCATGAATGGTGGCGGTCACGATGCGCCAACCGAGGTGGCGCTGATTGTTTGGGTGCCAAACCCTATGCGTGAAACGTTCGCCCGCGTGCAAAACGATCTGGCACCCTCTGTTCAGCGCGGCGTCGCCCGTGGCATAACATGTTACTTCTTGCCTGCCGAAGTGGCGCCACCTAAGAAATAATTGTATCTATATTGGGTTTCTAGCTACTTTGGGGGTGCTTGGCTGCTGACGCCAATGCCAACTTCGACGACCTCGCGGGCGCCTACTCGTTTCTACTTTTCTCTGCTTTACTTACTTCATTTTCCGCGGCGCCAGCCAGGTGCATCTTGGCCCGAGTCGCGCTACACTGCGCCGCGCAACAGGGGAACCCTAGGTCGGCCCAACGTAAAAAAAAAGAGGAACAAAAAAGAGGGGATGCAACAGAAAAGGCGGGGATCCCAGAAACGCCCGCAAGGAAGAGGAGGGAGACTGGGAGGAGCAGGCGAACAGCCAATATGACATTTATTCACGCCCACCCACGGTGCCCACCACGACAAAGGCGTCGAAATGCATGGGCACTTTGGTCGCGTGGGCCGACGTGGTGCTGACCGCGAACCAGGCTGCGAAGCGGGGGGACGGTTGTGGGGCCCGCGCGAAGAAATGCTCCAGACGCTGTCGACCAACGATTGTCATGTGAGACCAAATCGGTGGTAAGTTCTGAAGCCCCATGAATAGAAACACACACACACACCCACACCCACACCCACACCCACACCCACACCCACACCCGCACCCACACCCACACCCACACCCACACCCACACCCACACACACACCCACACACACACGCACACGCACACGCACACGCATATGCACACGCACACGCACACACGCACGCACACGCGCGCGAGGCGGAGGTCGGACACGCGCTGGTCATCAAATCCGCAGGGCCGGTGCAGCGGGAAGTTGTCCTGCGCGAGACATGCAGCGACGCTGAGCGCGGTCAGGACGAAGAAAACCATTCTGGGGCACTGGGCGAGCCTGGTTGACAAGCCACGGACACAGCCGCGCTCACGTGTAGGGCCACTTGGAACACCATCTCCCTGTGATGTCGCGGCAGAATTCCCGGCCCAGGCCAGGGCGCAAGACGGCGCGGCCTCACGCGGGGCGACCGCGAAACCCCTGAGCGAGCTGGGCCACACCATGCAGGGCCCCCCTCTAACCCAGACGTCCGACGTCTCGATTTGTCCGAAGCACGGGCCCCGACCTCCGGACCACTTATGCGGGCCCGGCTTCTCGCCCGGAGCCCCTATTCGACGGCTCCGAAGCCTAGCGAGGGCCCCGACAACCGAAAACGAAGAAAAAACCTCCGTCCCGTTGTTTGTTCGAAAAAACCCGATGTCTTGGAGCGCGGCGGTCAGCTGTCGGACGCGAGGCCAGACGCCGCCTCGTCGAGGACAATCGGGGGGCGTCTCCACTCTGTAGAGCATGTCTGGTCTGTCTCCGACCCCGTTGTAGGTCGCGTCTCCCTCGCCGAGATTGGGCGGGTCGACGCGCGCGGAGCTGGCGAGGCCCCCGATGTGGCACGCGCGGGGGCCGCCCCCAACGGGGGCTGCCCGTCTCTCGGCCCAGGTGGCGCGGACTTGACGTCGGGCCGGCAAACTGGGGCCCGCGTTTCTTCGGCGAGTCACTCCGCGCTGGCGACAAACAGCGGAGCGTCTTCGACGCAGAGGTCGGCAGCGCCGAGCATTCCCGAGCCCCGGAACCGCTCGGCGCGCCGTGGGCGCAGGGCGCAACGCGGGGTCGCGGCAGGCCGCCCGGCCCAACAGATCTCGATGCGCGGCCGCGCCTGGTCGGCGCAGCGCGCGGCCCCGGACGTCGGGCAACTTCTCGGCAGCGAGGGGGCAGATGCCCGCCGGCTTCGCCGGCGCCGCGCCCGCGGGCGGCTGCGCGAGCCCGTCGGAGCTGGCCCCGCATGTGGCGCCCGCGGGGGGCGCTGGCCCCCCTTTTTGAAGTCACCCTGGGCGCGCGCGGCCCCGTCGCCACGGCGCGGAGAGGCCTGGCGGGCCACGGCGCGCGCGAGCGCATCGCCCGCGCCCTCTGCAGCCGCCGCGCGATCGCGGCGCGCGAGCCGCGCGTTCGAGCGCCGCTGAGACGTCGCCTTCTCGAGCGGCTTAGCTCGCCCCCGCGGGGCCGACCCCGCGCCGCCGGCCGACTTCGCGGCACCGCGAGCGAAGTGGTGGAAGGATCGGATGAGCCCGTCGGCGAGGGCCCGCACCTCCCAGAGGGCGCCTTCCTCAGCCGAGCCCGCGCGGTGCACCGCCGCGGCGCTTGGCGGCGGCGGCAATTCCTGCGGGGGATCTCGACCCCGCGGCCCCTGGAGGATGGCCACCGCGGAGAGTCGAAGTAGATGAGGGTTGAGCTGATGATGGCGAGCGGAGGTCACGAGGCCCTCCGGGAGATCCACGCACGCGCCGCAATGAGAGAAGGGCGGCCGCGAAGAGCCCGCCACCGCGAGCAGCCCGAGGGCGGGCCCGCCTAAGCGGCCGTGGTTAGCGCATGCGGAACTGCGAGCCGCCCACTCGTAGCGCGAGGCGGCGCCCTGCGGCGGCCGAGGAGGAGCGCGCGCACCTCCCCGACCACTCGTCCTCCCCGAAGGTCTCAGAGATGCCCTCCCGCAGGCGCTTCTGCAAGAGCGCCCTCTGCTGCTGGCGCGCGGCCATGCTTCTCCCCGCCCCCGGCGGCGCCTTCCCCCCCGCCCGCGAACGAGCTCCAGTCCAAATCGTCGGCTAGGCCCCATCTGGCCCCGGGCTTCAACGCGTTCGCGCAGGCGCCGCGAGGTCGCCTCCAATCGGCCTTGCGTGACGCGCCGTCGAAGGCCCTCTCGAGCGCCGGGGCGCCCGCGTAGGGAATCTCGCCGCCTGTCGTCGCGGACCCAGAGGCACTTCAGATCTTGTTTCAAGATCTGGCAACGACGAGCCCGTATAAGATCTTATTCCAAGACCCAGATCTTATCATCATTGCATATGCATCTATGTTATATGTTATGATGTATGATACCCATGAAAAACCGCAGTCGGCCATCATTCGTTATAGCAACCCTTTCGTTTCATTTTCTGCGTTCGCTTAACATGCGGGTAACGCGCGTGCTCGGCGCGCGTGCCAGCGTGCCGCGTGCATTTTTTATCCCGGCAGTTCACAAGGAGCAATCCTTGGGTGCGCGTGCTGCGGATTCACTTCGAACCCGACAGCGAGAGGTAAAAACTCACCGCGCGCAGGCGCGCGCCAGTTGATTGGCCACGAGGAACGCGTGATTTTCAAAAAAGCAGCGGGGGGCTCTTTTCATCTCATGTGTTTTGTGTTTTTGTGTTTGCGTTCCGTTTGCATTTTTTGTGGGTGTGTTGTGCGTGCGTGCGTGCGTGCGTGCGTGCGTGCGTGCGCGCGCGCGTGTGTGTATGTGTGCGTGTGTGCGTGTGTGTGTGTATGTGTGTGTGTGTGAGTGAGTGAGTGAGTGAGTGAGTGAGTGTGTGTGTGTGTGTGTGTGTGTGTTTTTCCGCGTGCGCAGCCGCTGTCAGCGACGGTGGTAACCGCCCGCCGCCGCGCCGTCGCTCCTGCGGGAATCCCCCCGCGGGCGAAACATTGAACGCCCCGTGGGGACGCAGCGGGCGCGCGCCATCCCCTATATAGTTTCGGGCGAACGGTGGCGACATCTGCGCGCCCGGCAGCATGGCGGGGCCAGACGGCCCGACGAGCGTGGCAAGTTTCCTTCGGGGCGCCAGAAAAAAAAAGGTCGGGGGCAGGGCGGTAAAAACAAAAAAAAAAAACGTTTTCCAAAGGGGGGGGGGGGGGGGGCTTCATCGATCAAATTTCCTGCGCGCCCCCGCTGCTTCCCGAAATTGCACTGGCGCCCGCGAGGACGCGTGAAACGCGAAGCGCGGGGTGGGGAAACTGCAACTCGCTACGAAGGAGCGCTGCAGTGGAGCAGCCCACATTTCCTCCTCTCCCCTATCATGTTCCCTTCTCCGCCGCCTTTCCCCCCTCACTCCACCCCGCCCCCCGCCCCCCCCCCCCCGCCCTCCGCCCCCCCGCCCTCCCCCGCCAGAAAACCATCAGAGCGAAACGGGGCGAGGGCGAGGAAGGGGGGAATGAGAGGGGAGGGAGGCCAGGGGCGAAGACGAGAGAGAGGGGGGGGGGGGGGCGTGGAGGATGAAAGGGGGAGGGAAGAGGGAGGGCGAGGAACGGAGAGGGTGGCCTGCAGGCGGGCCCAGCTGCGACCAAGCACGCACGGCCCCGCCAAACAGTGGGGGCCCTCGCGTTTGGGATGGGGCCCCCGAGAGCATTTGGGACCACCGTCAGGCACCTCAGGGGCGCTGCGAACCCTTCCAATTTCCTCCGCCTGCGGTTTCCTCGCCCTCATTCCCCGCAGAAGGGTCGGTGAGACCCCGCGCCAGCAAGGGTCGGTGAGACTCCGCGCCAGCAAGCCCGCTCACATCTTATCTTTGCGCGCGTCCTTTTTGGTGCTTTAGTCGTTGGCTGCCTCGTCAATTGCTTTCCTTCCCCATGCGAGCGCCCTCTTTTTCTCCATCCTTGCAGCCACCATCTTTGCTTGCACCTGTGCGTCCGCCCTTCCTTCATCTGTGTTATCGTTCTTTTCCTCGGCGCCATTTTCATGTCCATCGCGATCGCATTGGTATGCGACACGCGTATGTTCAAATAGTTATTGTAGACCTTGCTGGGCTTCCGTGATTGCGATAACGGAATGTGGTATAACTTGTGTGTTCTCTAGCATTCTGTCGAAGAAACCAGCTTGTGAAATCGTTATCGACGATGGTGAGCGTTCTCCACCGTAATCGATCTCTGAGACGAGGCGCTGTGGTGAATCTACTGGCGTCGTCGACCCCTCAATCCCTGCATCCCCGCCGAGCTTGCCCTTGCCTTCCGCCTCTCCCTCTGGTGCACGTGCGCTCTTCTGCTCACCTCCCTCACTCGGGGCGGGGCGGGGGCCCTCCTGCTCTTCTATCTCATCATCTTTCCGTCTGTCGGCATCTTCGGGGCCGGGCGATCGAAAAGCCGCATATTTCTCGAGCATGCACTCCCGAAACTCGGCTGAATCAGTCGACTCCTCGTCGGCCAGCGAGCGCGATATCTTTTCATCTTTCTCTTTGCTATTTGCCTGGGGGGGGGGGGGGGGGGGGGGGGGGGGGGGGGGGGGGGGGGGGGGGGCTTCTCGGCGCTCAATCGTTCCGCCCTGCATCCCCGCCCACCTCCCCCCCCCCCCCCCCCCCCAGGCCTCCTACCCCGACCGGAGAGGAGAAGAGCAGAGGGGCAAAAACCGCTGCCTTCGCATGCACATCGTCCGCGACTCTTCGCGGAGGTGCTTTTATCTTCCGTGTCTTTTCTTCTTCTTTTACTTTCTCATTTTTTCCGCCATCTTTTACTTTCTTATCCTTTTCCGCCTTGTACTTTGCTTTCTTATCCTTTTCTGCATCCCCATGAGTATATATATATATATATATATATATGTTTACGATCTTTCTCTTGCTCTGCAGTTGCTCTTTCCTTCGCTCTATCGCCTCCACCTCTCTCCTTATGCCCTTTATCTGTCGTCGATTCAGCCTCCTTAAGGATGACTCCTCCATATGTGTCTTTGGCGTCATTTTCTCTGTCTTCTCTTTTGCCGCCGCCCATGGCGCCGCGCACCGCAGGCGGGTGGCGAACCCCCGCCTTGCAAGAAAGCTCGGTTGAGACGGATGCGACCGCGACGGATCGACGACGGCGGCGACGACGGACGCGGAATGCGGAGGGCGACGACGACGACGACGACGACGACGACGTTGCCGACGGCGACGACGGCGACGACCTATGACGGTCGACGACGACAGGCGACGACTTTGGACGACGCGTTTGCCCGCCCAACTGCCGCGCCTGTCGCGGCGGCGTGCCAACGAAAGAAGCGACAAGAAAATATAAAGATCACTATAAGGACCTAAATTAGAAAGGATAAAGATAAAGTGATGACAAAAAGCGAAGCGAAGAACAATGACAAAAGCAAAGAAGCCCACCGCCCTCTGCCCCCCGTCTTCTCCCGTCCCCCGAGATCGGGCACATTATGGATCACGCGTGGGGAATTGGAGGACGGGCGGCAGGGGGATTGGAGGAGAAGAAGAGGCATCTGGAAGATGCAGAGGACCCCTCGCTCTTTCACGGCCGAGAGGGCGGCGGGCCACGAGTCGGTTGAGTCTAGTTCGGGTTCATTCGTCGGGCTCCACACTTGTGCTTGCCGAGCTTGCATGGGGATGTTGACGGTGCTCTGGGCAGTTTCAGTCGACGAGGTTTGCCTCGGTTCCCTCCTCCACCTCCCTCTTCTCTCAACCCTCCACGTTGTTGTTCCCTCCGCCATGCCCCCAATCGCCACCCGCCCCCATCCCTCTTCCCGCGTTCCCTCCTGCTGGCAATAATTTCATCGACTGAAAGATCGATTTATAGTTTGGTTACCCCCAGCACCATCGGCATCCCCCTGCTCTTCGATATGTTTCAGTTTGGCTCGGAGCCTTTCGAGGGCCTTCTTTTCACCTTCCGCCGACTCACGGAGCGTTTTCTCGATCTGGTTCTTTTCGTATTCGAGCTGGTCGCCCCGTTTTTCCCCCCTTCGGCGCCGGTCAGCTGGGCGTCATCCTTGGGCGACCTCGGGAGCGAACCAAGGTGAGACACGGGACAGAGGAAATGGTGGGAATGGTAAGGTCTTTATAAGTAATTTTGCATGCGATCCCAACCATATCGGAACCCCCTGTCGCCCCAAGCTTTTCAGCACTTCTTCTGGGTCCGCGTCCACGGGCACCTTTCGCAGAGCCTCAGCAGCTTCTTTGGTGAGACCAGACCAGGACATCTCTACCCCTGGGTTACGCGCCCCGCCCCCTGGGTCGAGGTCAACTTTGGGCCGATGGCGGCGAGGAAAGTTAGAAATGATAGGGGGCGGCGGTAGGAGCAAAGCAGCGGGGCCCCCTATGTTGTCCGCATCTTTTCGGCGCCTGCTCAAAGTATGACCAACTTGCGCCGCCAGTCAGCGGCGCGCGGTTTCTTCGGCAGATACCCCAAGGCGTCTGGTTCTTCCCCGCGAGGGCGTCGGTCTCGCCGATCCCGTTTCCCAGCTCCTGGCCAGGAAACAAGCCCAGCCTCGCCCCCCCCCCCTTTCCCCCCGCGCGCGTGCGTGTGATTTTCGCGCGCAGGTGCAGTCAACATGGTCGCGTGTTTATTGCGGATTGACAACTCATTCAAACACTCCTGCATCCTATATTCGGATACGCGCTTTCTCTGCGCGCGCACGCACGCACTTAATTATCCTCATGCCCTCCTCCCTTCAATCCGTTCCCTTCCTTCCATCCTCATTCCCTTCCTCCCTGCTCCCCTTCAGCCGCGGGCCCTGGGGGGTGCGGCGGTTCCCCTGGTGGCTGGTCATCTCCAGGAGGTTCGCCATTGTCGGATTCCTCGTCCATGTCTTTCACGGGGCTCGATGCATACAAGCGGGTGTTGGTTTTTAGGGTGCCTATTTTTTGAAAACACGAGTAAACCGACTTATGGATTGTCAGGGGGTGGGCTCTTTCGGCGCAGGTTCGAAGCACGAGGTTAAGCCCCTCGCCGATAAACGTGCCGTACGCGGACGGGTTGCCATGATACCAGCTTCTGGGGATTGTTTACACACTATAGAGACATCGCCCCCATCCTCCCCCACCTGCTATGCCATCCAGGATTGGCTCACTCTTCGCACCCCCCACCCCGCCCGCGGGCTGCCGCAATCGGAGAGAGTGGACAGGGCGAGCGGGCGACGAGGAGTGGGGAAGAGCGGGGTAAGTAGGATAGGGGGCGGTGAAGAATGAGTAGGCTAAGGATAACAACATGCAAAACGAGGATTGGGGGGCACCGTCAGACTTGGTACCCCAAAACGCGGGTCCTGCATGTGAGGTGCGCGAAGAAGTGGAATTTTGGCGTCGGGGCAACGCCAGCATCTGCGGCGCTCACCAAACATGCATTGCAGCTAGCAAACAGAATATCGAACTCCACAGTCGACAACTGCGTCGGGGCGGTTCGTGTCAGCCGCACCCACGCAGCCATGGCCTCGCAAGCGCGCAGTAATGACGCATGCTGGTGTATACCAATATTGAAAACCTTCAACCTGTCAATAGTGAACAGTAGCATAGTGTATGTTTCAGCTGCCTTCGTCTTCAAGATACCCCCTTATCCTCTTTGTCGTCTGATATGCCTCCGACCATTTTTTCTGTCAGCAGCCCGATCCGACGTTCTGGGGGGAGACGCGTGCGATCGAAATAAGAATGCATGTCTGCTTCAAGTCTCTTGATCCTTACACTGTCTTTTACTTTCCATGGGCTTGCAGCTAGAATCCTTTGCAAGGCAACCCTTGTAACTCTTTGCATCGGGCCGAGATTTACGGAGTGGGGGCCATCGATGGCGAGCGATCGAGCGGGGGACGCGCCGAGATCTTCGTTGAATATCGGGCTCCTGTGGCTGCATATATCCATAACCCTATTGTATTTATCCACAGACTGCCGCCAAAAAGTAGCATTAAAAGGTGTCTGCGTGCTTGCAAATCCAGCTGGCGTTAAAAGCTCGTCCGAGGGCTCGAGCCGATCGCCTCGCTTCAGCTTCAGGGCGGGCAAATCGACATCTTTTTTGAGCACCCTTCCTTTCCCGTTCCCGTCGTCGTGGAGAATGTCGGCCAGGGCGTCGCGAATGCGATCGTTCGCAACGTTCACAGCGTGTTCTCGCCGTGAGCATGCCTCGCAATACTCATGGTCTTTGGACACCATCCCTGGGCACGCGACGCCCCGCAAATCTTTGGCCACGGTGCGCAGGGGGCAGCAGTTGTAGATCGACCCCCAAGGCATTAGACCCATGGAATGTTGGTATTCCGACCAGTCGCCCGTGATACACATCACCATGCTTTTGAACGGAAACTTCCTGGGCCCCGGGTCAAAATTTACACCCCCCCCATCTCCGCGCCGTCGTGCACGTGGTCTGGGAGGGCGCCGTCGACGAGGCACCGAAGCTGCCACGCTGCAACCTTCAAAAGGGAGTGCACGGAGCAATGCCCTGAGCACCCGCACGAGCACAACGAATCTTTCCTCCGGAAACCAAGCAAATGCCGTTGGCCCGACATCAATTTTATGACTGACACGCCGAGGATATTATCTTCGACCCCCCACTGGAGGATAAGTCATAAGTCAAAGGGTTTCGGGGTTGACGGGGTCTGGGCGATTCAGACCAGGGCAACGCATGTGGGGCGCTTTTGCCACTGCATGGGGTTTCGGGGCCAGGGCAATGGGGAGCGGGTCTTAGAATTGGGCTCGGCGGAAAGCGAGAGCCACCCCATTGTGTCGTCCTGCTGCTTGGCCCGCATATCGAACGCCGTCCATATAGAGGGCCAGGGGGAGAGGATAGTCCTCGCCAGCTTCCCTGGCGCGCACGACATGGGGGTGGTTGAGGTACCCTGGGAGGCTCATTACACTCGATGGCGAGTCAATATCGCCATCGTTCAGCGTCTGTACTATATAATCGCTTTCCACAACTTCGTCGTATATGGTCCTGTGCACTTTTCGGAATGGGATTTGCATCGTTTTCTTTCGTGCGTCTTTTCTTGTGGTGGCAGGCACTTTATCTGCATAATAAAGCGGTGGCTTGGGAAATCTGGAGTCCACGTGCTTCTTATAGCTGCCCGAGCTGTCCCCTGGCTCCTTAGCATATTTCCCCCACTCGCCACCTGGCACCTCGCACTTTTGAAAATAATGGCAGAGCACCGCGATGTCCTGGGCCGACATCCGTTTGCAGGACCCATAAATACCTAGTAGAAGGTCCAAAGCTTTAGCCCCCGCTCGACGCTTTTGCATGCCATCAGGGTCGCGGACATACTGCTGAGAAGGCGCGTGCCGAAACCCCCCCATGGCTTGGGCTCTGTGGCTTAGGAGAGCACGCGCACGTGCGCCACAAAATGCGCGCGCATACATGCGTGTATACAACTCCCATCAGAACACAAGCAAGCGTTTTTTATCAAGCTTTCGGCTGCTATCGGTATCGGAGCAGCCTTGCAAAGGTCAAACACACACCGGCCTGCACGCATCAAAATCAGTTGCGCACTCAATCCCAGCACCCTGCCGAGATTCACATTAGCGCTCTCGCTACCCTACAGCGGAAGCGCAAATGCACCCATAGCCACCTACCCAAGCGCCCAAGCGCCTTCGGCGGCGCGTGAACGACTTCTGGACCCCATGCACTCGGAAGAGGCATTGCGGCTGGCATATGTAACTCTATATCTTCGAGGCGATTATCGAGATGTTTTCTTGTTTTTTCCTGAGTCCCCCAGCTTTCTCAATGTATTGACTTTTATCCGGCTTTTCCCCGGCTTTCATCCGGCTTTTATACTGTCATGTTTGTACATCTATATATATATATATATATGGTTTGATGTTGTTTCATTCGGACTTGCTCGCCTTTTATTAGCCTTTTTATTCGCTTTTTATTCGCCACTAATTTTTCATGTTTTTCGATGGATCTTGCAAAATATTCGATGGATCTCGACAATTATTCGCTGGATCTCGAAAATTATTCGCTGGACGCCACAATTTATTCGCCGGATCTCAAAATTCACTCGCCAGTATCAGAACTCATTCGCAGGAGCTCAAAATTCATTCGCTGGATCTTAAAATTTACTCGCAGAACTAATCCATTGGGTCTCGCATTCTGTTCTCAGGGGCCCCCTCGAGCTCGAACCTCGCACCCGAGACATATTTGCCTGCCGCTAGCCGTGCGCGTATACATGCTCGAGCGCCTGCTGCCACCTTCGCGGCCGTCATATCTTCCATGGTCTTGCATTATTTCTGCAATGCTTTCAGGGGATCCGTCAGCACCTGGGTTGCTTTCTTGGCCCTCAGCTGGAACTTTGCTTCACCGACCTGCGGGTGAGGGCCAGGGGGTTGCTTTAGAGCGCCAAGTGGAGGACGCGAGGGATGGAAATAGGAAGGGTGCGATTGCTGCCATTGCCACTGCCCACGCTGCCCCGCCCCGCTCCCAACCTCCTTCGAGTCCTTTTTCATCTGGGAGCTTCCGGTGTTCATGGTGCGGGAGATGTTGGCGTTGTTCTGCAGCAGATCATTCACCTATTAGCGGGCGGCGCGAGCGCGCGAGCAAAGGGGCGAAGCGGGGGGGGGGGACATGCGGGGATGTCAAAGTTAAACCTGTAGCGGGCGGCTGCAGGGAGACATGCATAATTGGGACGATCAGGGAAAAAAACACAATCGGGGCGGAAACGGGATGAGGGTGGCCAAGGGGCGAGGGATGGATGGCGTGGGTGCGCGCCTTCGCGCTGGCCTTGTCCAGGTCTTCCGTGCCAGACTTCTTGGTCCACTGCCATTGGGGGTCCTTATTTACCTTCTCGTGGATCCTCATGCACTGCAGGCTGCACGTGTCGAACGTAGATTTGACCTGCCTGAACTCCTTGAGCCACGGGGGCGTGGAAGCCATCTTCTTCTTCTGGTCACCGTTGGTGCCGTCTTCAGTGCCGTTCCTGCCAGTCCTCTTGCCGCCTTTAGTGCCCTTGTCGCCTTTAGCGCCCTTCTTGCCTTTAGCGCCCTTCTTGCCGCCGTTAGTGCCCTTGCCCTTCCTCTCGCCTTTAGTGCCCTTGCTCTTCCTGCCGCCTCCAGTGTCTTTGCCCTTATTCGTCTTTTGCTTCGTCTTGTCTTTCTTGACCTTTGGGCACTTTTTCACTTTCTTGTTTTTCCTCTTTGGCTTCTCTTATTCTTCTTCTTCCTCCTCCTCCTCTTCCTCCTCCTCCTCTTCTTCCCCCTCCTCTTCTTCATCCTTCGTGGAAGCCTTGGTCGAGGCGTCGTCGTCGCCGTCCTCGTTGGCGGGCAACTGCGCGTCCTCAATGTCACCTTTGCCCTGCCACGACTGGAAAGTGCTCCATGCCCTCTTGAGCGATTCCCTCAGCCTGTGTGTAAGGTAGAGGAACTTTACCGACTCTGTCCACTCGTCCCACTTGACGTACATACCCCCTACCAGAATCGCGTTGGCTGCGCACTTGAACGCGGCCTTCAGGCCAGCCGACCCGCCTCCCTCGAGGAAGGCCATGCGGCCGAGGGAGATGTACTCCCCGTCCTTCAACTCGGCCTTCTCGAACGTTTCCTCTTTTCTCTTTTCCCAACGCGCCTTATGCTTTTTGTGCACCTTCTTGTGCCGCTTTGCTCGGACGTCACGGCTTTCTGCCCACCCCCGGCATTTCGCATAATTCCTTCTCAGCTTATCTGACGCCGCAATTGCCCGCGCCCATCGCGAGCCGATCGCATTCCCTGCCGTCGTCTGCGTAGTGAAATAATAAGTATTAAGGGCCAATTCCTCGAAGAGGGCTTTGTCCCTCGCGGCGTCCTCGGGGAGCGGGTCATCCTTTTCGATTTCTTTTGCAGCCTTCGCATCTTCCTTCCTCAGCTTTTGCGCCATGCCCACCGGGTCGCCGTTGAAGAACTGAGTGAGGACCTGACTCATGCGCACCATAGATTTTTCTTCAGCGCCCTTGAAGAGCACGTCTTGGTTCATCGCGTCCAGCTCTTGATGAAGCTCGGTCAGCAGAGATTCCTTGTCGTTCGGCGCGCGGCCTTCGACGACGCGAATGTCTCCGCGACGCAGTGCCCCCTCCGCGCCGATATCGACGAGATCGTTTTTTTTCTGCCCTCGGCCGCAGCTTGCCTTCCAGCTGCGGCTGCGCGTCGGCGGCGATCGGGCGTTCGATGCCTGGGTTCGTCTCGCCGCCGTGGCCAGCCAGCTCCTGGGGCACCTCCTGTGGGGGGATGGGCGGGGGGGCGGGGCGCGTGGAGAAGAGTGCGGGTCGAGGAAGAGGAGGGGGGCGCACCGCCGAATCGCAAGCAAAACGAAGTCAGATGCCGATGCCCATAAGATGCCGATGCCCATAATCTCGGGAGGGGGCCTCGAAGCTCGCAGTCAAATATGAAGGGCGAGGAAGAATAAACATAACAGAGGGGAACAGCGGCAGCAGCGCTAGATGTGGGCGGGGCAGAGGCTCGAGGAGGACCAGGGGCAGCAGCAGCGGCGCTGGATCTCGGATTCGGGCTCCATCTTTCCAGCTGCCGCAGGGGTCGGGGCTGCGCCGGCCGCGGCCGTAGGGCTCGGGGCCGCGCTGCCCGTGGGTGCTGTCGTGGATCTCTGCGCCGTCGTCACTGGATTCGCCGTCCCTGCCGAATGCGGCGTCGCCGCAGCAGCCTGCGGCGCGAACCCTATTTCGGCGCTATACATTTCCCCCCGCTGCTGACTCTCACCGCTTCTCCCGTCTATCCCTTCATCCATCAACCCCCTGTGATCCTCAATCCCCCTGGCTTTCTGGCGGCAGCCTCTTGGCCGCGCACTTCGGCCGTCTTCGGCATCGTTTTCTTCTTCTTCTTCTTGCCCTCTTCATTGTCTTCGCCTTCTTTGGGTTCGCCTTCTCCTTCCTTATTTTCTTCTTCCTTCTTCTCGTCACCGTCTGGGGCCTCCTTGCGCCTTCTCCTACGCCTCTTCTGTTTTCCTTCCCCATTCGCATCGCCCCCTTCCTCATTGGACTCATCGGCCTTGCCCTTGGAGGTGTCATCAGGGATGCGACCTCCTCCTCCAGGCCCCCCCCCCCCCCCCCCCCCCCCCCCCCCCCCCCCCGCCCCCCCCCCCCCCCCCCCCCCCCCCCCCCCCCCCCCCCCCCCCCCCCCCCCCCCACCCTCCCCCCACCCCCCCCCCACCCCCCCCCCCCCCCCCCCCCCCCCCCCCCACCGTGCATGTGCGCCAGAAGCAGCGCATCCGACAAGCTGCCCTCAGATCCCCTGAGTTTCCAGCTTCGTTTCTTCGGTGGCTCGGGGTCGCGAGCTGGCGGTGAGGCGCCGTCGCGTGCGAACCTCTCTGGGTCTTCACCCTCGCGTCTGTTGGCCTTTCTCTTCGCCTGAATCCATCCGATCGGGGCCACGACAGGCGAAGGCTGGTGGCCATCACTCGGGGCCTCGCCATCTTTCGGCTTCTCGGGCGAGTCTTCCACCTCCAGCACCACTTGTTCCTTTTCTTGCTCCTGCGCCGCTGGACCCCGCTCTCTCGCCACTCCGCTCTCCCATCTTCCCCGCCCCTCTCGTTTTCCTTGCCTTTCCAGCAATCCACCTCGCACCCCCTCCCCACCTCGCCCGCGCTGCCGCCCGAACCCGCAAACTGGTGACAAGGGGGAGGTGCAGCGCGGAGGGTGGTCCGTCCTCTTCTTCTTGAATGCGCTGCGCCATCGCGAAGTCGCCCATCTCCATCGCCATATTCTGCGACGCCCTCACATGCTCCTCGAGCATATCTGGTGAGACGTCGGCCAGGGTCAAGAACCCGTGATGCTGGGATTCCTGCTGGGTCTGGGAGCCCTCGGGAGCCACCTCGCCGTCCGCCAGCGCCCTCCCTTCTGGGGGCGCTTCTTCCGCCATCGCGCCGCTGGCGTCCTGGTGGATTCGTCTCATTCTCACACCTATCCTCGTTCTCCGCTGTGTCACCCTACCTCCTGCCATGCCCCTTCCTCCACCTCCCGATTTTCTTCGTCTAGTCGTCGTCGTCCGTGCGTTACCATCTTCTCTGTCCTTATCACATCCGATTGCACTTTTACCTGATCCCCCGTGTCCTAGAACGCTCTCGCGCGCGGCTCCCTGCAGGCGCCAGGGGCGCGCCCGATTGCCAAACCGGTGCTGGAATCTCAAGGCGGCGAGGCGGCGGGCGTAGACGACGACGACGACGACGACGACGACGACGACGACGACGACGACGGTCAAGAGGACGGCGAAGAGTGAAACGGGGGGTGGGAACGGGCGTGGGCAACAAGAGACGTGGGCGTGGGGATTAAGAGGTGCGAGACCGATCGCCCTCGATCGCCGTCGCCCGACGTTTCCTGCAGAGACGCGGGCGCCCGAAGCCGAGCGCCGGATCAATATCCAAGCGAGCGCGGCATCGCAGGATTGAGTTCCTTGGAGAAGCTCCAGGCCACTGAAAGCTGACCCCCTCCCCCAAAACCAGTACGCGGGCGAAATCCTGGATTGGGGGCGACGCAGCCTGTCGCCAATCATGGGACCCTCGATCGCTATTCTACTTCGCTGCCCTCCCGAGCGCCACCCCCTATCACTCACTCGAGCTTTATATTTGTCGGTATATTTCTCTTTGTCTTTCTTTTTGTCTTCATCTTTGTCTTTATATTTGTCGTTATCTTTGTCTTATCCAGCTTCGATCTCGGTCTTTACCTGCCGGCCCTCGCGACGACGACAGGGGGGGCGACGATCAGGACGACGACGCTTCCCTACCGCAAGATAGCACCCCTAACGCACAGTATCTCAGATGCTACGGCAGTGCCCCACCCCTCCCATTCCTCACATAAGACAATCATTGCCGAACTCTAAATCCATCATCTTCTGGCAGTCGCTCGCGCTTCCCTTGTCAGGCGAAGGTTTATCATCGTGCTTGCCCCTCTTCCCCCTAGGTGTCTGTGGCTTCGCAACAGCTGCCTCTGCCTTCTGCTTCGTCTTCTTCTTCTATTTCTTAAAGCTTTCAGGCGTCTTCTTTTTCTTCGGTATCATTATGTTTTTCTTCCTATCGGTGTCTTATGACTTCTGCTTTCCAGCTGGTTTTGTTTTTGCGCCGTAGCCTCGCCCTCCTCGTTCTCCTCCTCCTCCTCCTCCTCCTCCTCCTCCTCCTCTTCTCTCGTCGTGGCGTCGTCGCCGTTCTCTTCTTCATCTTTCGCTTGCACCTCGCCCTCAGCTTCCTCCTCTTCCTCCTCCTCCTCTTCTTCATCGTATTCCTGCTCCTCTTCTTCGCCCTCCTCGTACTACTCTGCCTCTTCCTCTTCTCCCTCGCCCTCGCCAGGTGCGCCATCTTCGTCCTCATTGTCTTTCGACGGTTCTTCGTCGACCTTTTTATGTTGTTTTTCTTGTGTTTTGGCGCGTCGCCATCGGCCTCCTCTGGTTTCTCGGGCCCTTCTTTTGTCGCGGCGGCGGGCCTCTTCACGCCTTTTCCTTCGCCGCGTTTCCTGATGTATTCTTGCTTCACCTGCTCAAGCTCATCTTTTGATGCATGTCCGCCTGCGACCTGCTTTCCAAACTTCTTGAACATAGAATCAACCTCTTCACTATTGGACCAACTTTTGACCGCCATCTGAATGACCATGCGCTTCTTTTTTGGAGGCGGACAGTCCCAAACAAACAATCCCAAGTGACGAGTCCTTACATCGCTGATCATTCTATGGAATACTTCTACTGACACCCGCACTTTTTCTGCTGTCACAACCTCCCCTACATGCTGATTGCCCTTCTTCTGCTGCTTCGCACTCATCATGTCCTTCCAACGCTTATGGGTCATCCCAGGTATCGTATAGAAATCGCCGTCTTCGAAATTTACTCTGACCTCTTCGTCGTCGTCATTATCTGCGATGCCAATAGAATACACTTGTGGTCCGCCGTTCTTTAACATTCGAGCCGCGGCCTGCCCTGCCCTTGGAAAGAGCAACAAACAACACGGCCCAACATGCGCTACCATGATTCTTAGAATGCAGGTACAATCACAAACACTATGGCCCCCCCCCCCCCCCCCTTCCCGCCGCGATTCGCTGTCGAAGGCGAGAGTAAGTATCTTCTTGCCCCCCCCCCCCTGCGCCCATTTCGGGGGGTATGGGGGGGGGGGGGGGAGGCGCCCGTGCAGAAGAGGGTGGATCGAAGTTTAGGGTCGAAGATCTCCGAATAAAGTCCGAATGAACTCCACATGAATTCCGAATGGAATGCTCCACTGCCGTACTCTCTTGCTCGCCCCCCATCCCCTCCTCGGCGTGTTCCCAGAAATTATTCAACCACTTTGGCTTCGAACTTTGGCCCCCCGGCTAGCCGGGGCCGCGCGCGGGCGAGGCGGAGGGCGGGAGAGGGGGAGGTGCAGGACGATGAGAAGATGGCCGATGAAAAGGAAACGAATGGAGATAGCGAGGAAAGAAGGAAGGATGAACAGGGGCAAAAGACAAGGGGAACAGCAGACTCGGGCATCATCGTCGCACTCCTCCGCCTCATCCTCATGGTGCTGTTCCTCCTCATTGCCCCGCTCCTCCGTCTGCCCCAATTGCCCTCGAGTCCTGGCTTTGATCAGCGCTTGTGCTACGTGCCTCAACATGGCTCTTATCCGCCCGCACGCCTTGCGCGCCTCCAGCGTGTAGCGACCTCCTACCCGCTCCCCCTTGTCCCTATGATGCGTTAGACTCCCGCCAAATCCCTCCGACAGATCCGTGCTTGGCAAAGCCACTATAATCATAGACGGCGCGTCCGTGTACCAACTTTTCCGAGATGCCGCTAGCTTCCACTCTGTTCCCATATTTTCCGAAAGGGTCTGCAGCGACTGTTTGGCATCTTGGGCTGTCATGTTTCGGGCTGGATGCAGCAACTGGCGGAGCTCGTCGATGAGATCTTTCCTCTCGAGGAGACGCTTCGTATCTTGTGGGTCCTGACGGGGGAGGGGCGGTGCGGGCGGGGCGATCAACGTTCCTCGCCCTCCCGATCATGTTCAATTCTGCTTCCACTTTTACTTATTATATAATACTCATACATAAAATTTCTTCATGAAGTATGTATATAAATTAAATCTATAATATATGATTATTATTTATTATAATAACAAAACAAGAATCACTAAATATAAAATAAAAGATATAATAATTAAATATAAATAAATAATATATTGAAAACATAAATAAATAATATGTAAAGAAAAAGAATAAATTAATATAGATATAATATAATGAGAATAGAAAGAATCAGAATAATAATAAGAGATATTAGTAATATACTTATATATATAATTAATAACAACAAATTAAAATATATTATAAAATACAGATATTCCCCCATTCCCCCCTATCCCTCTCGTCCCCCATCCGCCCTCCCGCCGCCAACATGTCGAGTCCCCGAGGTCTTTTGTGCACTGCAAGTCATCTGGGGTCTTGATGTGCTTTTTAAAAATCCTCCAAAGCTCGTCGGGGTCAGCGCCACTCTTCGCTTTTTTCTTTCCCATTTCTTCGTGCGCGGGGCGGGCTTTCCCGCGGGGGGCGGCCGCGGGGCGGCAGGCATGAGGAACGCGGCAGCGGCGCACACCTGCCCAAACATTGTGGCGACGTGCATGGACAATGCGCGAGTGCAGACATGTATGCACATATGATGTGTGGGGCCTCTAATTCGCATGTTAAATGATGGTATATGAGATGATATATGATGTTAAGATCTTAACAAGAGATCCAGATCTGTTTTGTTAATTGAGATCTGTTAAAGAGATCTAAGATGTACGATCTTGAAACAAGATCTGAAGTGCCTCTGGGGAGACGTCGCGCAGGGCCTCATGCGCCCTGGCGAGGGCCGCGCAGTGCAGCGTCGCCTCGTGCCCGATGCGGTTGCGCGCGAGCTCCTTCTGATTGGGCCAGTCTGTCTCGAACTTCGCCGCGCGGCCGCGCGCGCCGCGCCGGGGGCTCGGGCGCCGCGTGGAAGGCGGCCCCCGCGGGGGGGGGGGGGGGGGGGGGGAGAGTTCAAGGGGGCCTCGGGCCTCGGTCCGGAATGTTCGAGGGGATCATGTATCGCGGGCGCGAAGCGTCTTCGCAGCGGGGGCGAGCTGGCCCCGCACCTCGACGCTTTGTAGAATGAGATCGATTCGTTGGAACCTGTGACCCTGTCGTCGCAGCCGCGATGGCGGGGGCGTCGACACCGGTGGGGGGGGGTTGGGGGGGGGGGGGGGGGGGGGGGGGGGGGGCGTCGGGTCCCACGGCGGCTGAGCTCAATCCGAAGCGATGATGTCCTCCTCCATCAGCGCCGTCATCATGCTCCTCATCTCCTTGAACTCTTCGAAGACTCGGAGTCTGAGAACGCCGCCTACTGACTTGCCTCCACGTCGCTGTCGGCGTCGCTGCCCGCGGGAGTCGGGGCTGACGCGGATGGCGGGCCGGCGGCAACGCGAGCTCCATAGCGCGGGCTATCGCGCGAGGAGCAGGGGGCCCAGGAGCAGCGGAAGCATGAGCTTTCCATCCTGGTACACGTCGTTCAAGTAGGCATTGAAATTGTCGACCTCCAGCATCGCATTGCTGGTGTCGTCCAGCTTCTCGACTAGCTACGTGGCCAAGCTCCACATCTTGAGGTACTCAGCCAGCCTCAAAGCAAAGATGACCGAGCCCGCTGTGGCACCCCACGACCACGCGGTCAAGATCGAAACCAAGCCAGAACGCAAGTACTGCAACCAAGAGCCCTGTGACCGTAGATTTGACCACTTGAACTTGACCTGCTGCTGCCTCCCAATCGCGCCCTCCACGGCGCCGCGGTCTTCTTGTCGGCGCTGAAAGCGGAGAGGTCGGCGCGCACGATCGTGGGCTGGCGCCTGGCGGTGACGCAGGGCAGATTCTTGATGCCCACCACGGCCACCGAGCGATCTGGCCCCACATAGAACCACAGGGTATTGCCATTCTTCGTATGATAGAGCCGCGTGACCATGACAATCGCATCGTCCCGGCCACTGCCACGTTTCCAGCACATGCGACGCCATCGGCGCACTGAACTCATGAAAACCCAAACCTCCTGCCCGCATATTGACAAGCGCGAACTCTCCCGCGCGTATCTCTCAGTTGCGTCGTCGGCGCTGGGCGAGACCAACGATGAGCCCAAAATCAACTCGTAGCCCCCCGTGCCCCAAGGGGAGAGCAGGACAAACGCCGCGATCACGTCCCACTGGAACTCGATCGCGCTGAAAAGCAAATGAGCCTGCATTAGCTTACGCGGCCCAGCCCCGACCCATCCACCTGGGACGTGACCCATGAAGTTTGGACAGCACTCGATCCTCGATTCCCAAGCCCCAAGCAGGAAGAGCAGGGGGGGGGCATAGGGGGCCTGCGCGCCGAAGCTCTGGGGTCGGCCACATGCAAGAGTGACCCTATTAGGCAAGCGTGACCTTCGGTGCGCGATTTCTGGGGGCCGCTGGGGGAGCCAAGGCCGAGCGCGCAACGCGCTGCCATCGCATAGCGCTCACCCATCTGAGGACCCCAGCGCGCCCACGCCAAAGGTCACTTTGGCGAAAGGTCAATCTTACGGGTATTGGCGGCGGGGGGGGACATGAAAAGGAAAAGGCCTTCCCGGAAGCCTCGGGGACCCCCCCCCCAAGCCTCCTGAGAAGCTCCTGAGCTTTCCCCGGAGACGCACACACTTCTCCTTCTCGCTCCACCCCCGCCGCTCGACGCTGAAAGTCGCCGATGCAGGGCCCAGCGTGGCCCCCCGGCGAGAGACGCCTAACGCTCTCGAGCGCGGCGCGGCGGCGCCCACCGGCGCCGCGCGGGAAGAGCACGCGCGGCGGGAAGAGCACCTCCACGGCCGCAGGGGCGCGCGGGAAGAGCACGCGGGGCCCCCTGGCGGAGCAGCGCGCGCCGCCCCTGCGGCGCTCTGCGCGCCAGGGGAGAGGGGATCGGATCGGAGCGCCTGCGCGGGCACGCGCCCGGGCCCCCTCAAGGGCGAGGCGGGTGAGGCCATGGCCTCGCATGAAGAGGCGGCACGCGTCGGAGGCTTGCTCAGGAGAGTGCGTACCTCACGAGTTGATGTTCCAAATGTTCCCACCCCTCTGTTGTAATCCGATGCGGTGACATAGTTGTGTTGAAGTCGTAGTGTCTGTAGCATGAACCTGTCGGAAAATCCTGTGTATGTCATCGCCCCTTCTGTAGGCGCGAAGCCCAAGTCAAACACGAACGAGTTGAACGCCTCGGAACTCCAATCCAGTGCACACGGGCGCAGGATCAATCGTGTTCTCACGAGCTATATGGCGCATCCTTCAGATACCACTCAGGGCACAGATACACGCGCAGCCGAAGGCCCATAAGTTGGAGGTCGATTGGCGGAAGTAGAAGTTGAGAGTCGGATGCTAAAGGTTAGTTGTTGGAATGCTGACTTGGTGGGCGTCGGAAGTCGATACCTAGAGGTGGGAGTGGAGCGTCGGATGCTAGATGCTGGAGGTCGGAATGCGGGGCTGTTGGACGCTGGAGGTCGATAGGTGGAGGAGGATCGAAAGCCGGATGCCGGACGGGGTCAGCGCGGATGCGAGCCATTTGCGCGGACCTCTGGAAGTCGCTGCTGAAGTCGTTATCATGCGTCATATGTTTCTTCTTATTCGTTTCATTCGCATTATTATCTTTATTATCATTATTATTATTTCATTATTATTATCATTCTTCTTACGATTCGCAATATCTTTCTCATGTTTCATTATTATAAGTATTCGTGTGTTCCTTGTTGTTGCCTTTCCACGTCTTCATCGAACTGCGGGTTACGTGCCACCCGTGCTGCACCAGTCCTCGCCCGGGGAGGCGGCGCGGGCACCGTGCTGCCCCGAGGAGCGCCGAATCCGCATCCTTTTGAGCAGGGACCGACCGTCCCGGCACTCCTATAGTCCTACCACGAAATGTTCTTTGAACCCAAAAATGCTCTAAGAGCAGAAACACTGTTCTCAGAACATGAACCCGAAATGCTGAAATTATCCTGGCGAAGGACCCAACCATATGCAATCGTGAATACTGCAATTGTGAATATCTTCTCGGTGGAGCCCCCTACGGGGCCACGAAACGTACGAGGGGTGTGCCGAAATCGGTGTGCGGGACGCATGCGGGCACACCCACTAGGGCCTTCGGTGGAGCTCCCTATGCGGCCACGAAACGTGTGAGGGAGTTGACGAAATGGGTGTGGCTGACGCATGCGGGCGCGGGCACTGGGGCCTTCGATGGAGCTCCCCATGGGACCACGAAACGTTTGAGGGGTGTTCAGTGCTGCGAAGATGGGTTGTGGTGGCTCTCGCGGGCTGCGGGCCTGGGCCGCGGGGGTGTTGCCGCCAGAAATGGGTGAGCGGGAACGCAATGGGGTTACACCATGGGACTTCGGCGGAGCTCCATATTGGGGCCACGGGCTATGGGCCTCGAAGCGTGTTGATGGGGTGTGCCGAAATGGGTGACGGGTGCCGTCATGTGGGCTGGGCACTGGGGCTTCGGTTTGGCAGCTCCTTTTATTTACTTTATTGGAGCCACGAAGCGTGTCATTGGGGGTGTGCCGAATAACAGGGTGTGGGTGACGCATGCGGGCGCGGGCAATGGGGCCTTCGGTGGAGCTCCCTATGGTGCCACGAAACGTGTGAGGGGTGTGCCGAAATGGGTGTGGGTGACGCATGCGGGCGCGGGCACTGTGGCCTTCGGAGGAGCTCCCTATGGAGCCACGAAACGTGTGAGGGGTCTTACTTTGTTCTTTGAATGTCCGAAATGGTGTGGTTGACTGCGGTGCGGGGCGGGATGGGGCCTTCTGTGGAGCTCTATGGAGCCCGAAGGCGTGTGAGGGGTAGTGCCGACATGGGTTGTGGCTGTCGCAGGGGCGCGGGACTGGGGCCTTCGGTGGAGCTCCCTATGGAGCCACGAAACGTGTTAGGGGTGTGCCGAAATAGGTGTGGGTGACGCATGCGGGCGCGGGCACTGGGGCCTTCGGTGGAGCTCCCTATGGAGCCACGAAGCGTGTGAGGGGTGTGCCGAAATGGGTGTGGGTGACGCATGCGGGCGCGGGCACTGGGGCCTTCGGTGGAGCTCCCTATGAAGCCACGAAACGTGTGAGGGGTGTGCCGACATGGGTGTGGGTGACGCATGCGGGCGCGGGCACTGGGGCCTTCGGTGGAGCTCCCTATGGAGCCACGAAACGTGTGAGGGGTGTGCCGAAATGGGGGTGGGTGACGCATGCGGGCGCGGGCACTGGGGCCTTCGGTGGAGCTCCCTATGGAGCCACGAAACGTGTGAGGGGTGTGCCGAATTGGGTGTGGGTGGCGCATGCGGGCGCGGGCACTGGGGCCTTCGGTGGAGCCCACGGGTGGAGCTCCCTATGGAGCCACGAAACGTGTGAGGGGTGTGCCGAATTAGGTGTGGGTGGCGCATGCGGGCGCGGGCACTGGGGCCTTCGGTGGAGCTCCTATGGGGCTACGAAACGCTGTACTGGGTGGGTGAAACGCAGGTGGGTGAAAGCGCAGGGAAGAGGGGGGATGAGGAGGGAGAAGAGAGGAGGAGGAGGAGGTCGGAGGAGGAGGAGGAGGAGGCGGAGGATAGAGAGGAGGAGGAAGAGGATAAAGGATAGCGGAGAGGAGAGGAGAGGAGAGGAGAGAGAGGAGAGGAGAGGAGAGGAGAGGAGAGGAGAGGAGAGGAACGCGGGGCACCGTCTCTTCAAAACGAGGGCCCAACACCACAGGATGGTTGGGAACAAAACAGACTCTGCCGGAAAGGCTCTAAGAACATCTCGTGGAAACCACAAACAGTTCTCAGAACATGGTTTGGTAGGGCTATACAGAGCACTCATTTGTAATTCCGGTCATTTGTAATTCCGGTCATGTCCAATTCCGGCCACGAATTGCACATGAGAGGTGCCGACGGGAAGGCATGTGCTGAAGCGCTACGCCCAACGTGTCTCCGAGGCGTCAGGGCGCAGCTTCTGCCTACGCTCGTAAAAGATCAAAAGACCAACGGCAACAGCAACGTCGTCGCCGTTCCGTGTGACACGCAGGATTTGCGCGCCAAAACGCCTCGCCACTGCTTGGGAATCATCGTCTCCCTCTTTGCCGGCCCCGATTCTTTGGAGCGTCGGCACTCTGGGGCCGTGAGACGCCAAGTAGGAGGAGGAGGAGGAGGAGGAGGAGGAGGAGGGAGAGGCGGAGGGGAGGAGGAGGATGGGGCGAGATGGGGAGGAGGAGGAGGAGGAGGAGGAGGAGAGGAGGAGGAGGAGGAGGAAGAGGAGGAGGAGGAGGAGGCGGAGGAGGAAGGAGGAGGAGGGGGAGGAGGGCGCTTCGCCATGCAAGACTCCTGGGAGGGGGAGAGCTGGGGCGCTGGCCGGGCCACGGCGGGCCTCCCGCCGCGGAGCCGCGGCGCACGCGGCGGCCCGGGCCCGGGGGCGGCCCTGGAAGCCAGAGGGCCCGCCTGGGGAGCCCAGGCTGGCCGCAGACGGACAGTGGGAAACAGCAAACGCACAAAACATCCTCCTCTCCTCCCTCCTCCTCCTCCCTCCTCCTCCTCCTCCTCCTCCTCCTCCTCCTCCTCCTCCTCCTCTTTCCGCTTTCCGCTCCTCTGACGGTGGCCCCAACGGAACCACCAGTACCACCACGCTAGCGCCGAGCGAAAGTGTCGGTCCAGAGCGCACCATGCACTCCAACCGAGAAAAACTCCGCTAATCCGAATCCTCCCAGCAGATGCCCCGTCTTTCGGCCATGACCTCGTAAAGCCCCCGAACCCAGCCGACCCAGCGAGGGTGCAAAGGAGGAACTACGGGGCTAGACCGAGGGATGGGCTGCTTTGAGGTGGGGTCCTTACCTTGCTTCAGCTCCTTAAGGGCTCTGGCTCTGCCGTCGGTCGGGTGCTCCAGACAGGGCTCGGCGAGGGCCAGGATCTGTTTCCTGGCGTACGCACCGCACGCACTACACCAAAGGAGACCGTCGAGCCCCCCCGACCACCAAAGCCTATGAGACCAGTGAGCCTGAGCCAGCACGGCAGGGACCCCTGGGCACCTAGTCAGGACCAAACGAGCCCTGGTTTTACAGTTGCGGCCACAGGCAAGACAGCACCAGCGGCCGCCACGCCACTTAACCTGATGCCCCTTTGGGTCCGAAACGAGCTCAAGCGGGTCGAACACACGTCGAAGCCGAGGAGCAGCGGCATCAGGGAAAGAAGCGGCCGCTAGGTGCGCAAGAATCCTACCAGTATAAAAGCGAAACGAAGTAGGCCGACCACCAAAGAAGCGGCCGTTGCTCTTCCACTTCATCAGAAACGGGGTGCATCCTCGCGCCTCTCTTCGCAAAGATGTCCGCGAGCTTGTTGGCCCGAAAGTGCAGCCACGGCACTCCTGACGCCTGCGCCTCCATCCAGGAGGAATGAGAACGGATCCAGTGCAAATCGATCTGATCCAAACCGATCTCGTTGATCTTAAACCAGATCTTGCACCAAATTTCGGAATAAATTTTGGAAGGCCGGCAACATGCTTCCGGCCCTGCCGCCACTCCGTCAACCAAGTTTTTACAGTCGGTGACGACTACGAGAGCACCAACACAGTTGCACAGACACATGTCGAACGCCCACAACTCCGCAGCCCCGATCTCTTGCAAGGCACAGGGCAGCGGACCGAAAATGGCTCCCTCCGACTCGCCATGACGGTCTGTTTTCACGCACGACCATCCAGCGCGAGAGGCGCGGGCAAAGGTGGGGTTCAGGCAAGACCCGTCGATGCCTACAAGGCCGGCCAAAGCCCCTCCCACAATCGGCCCGTCAGCGCCGATGATCCCATCGACACGAGGAGGGGGCTGAGACTGAAGGAGGGAATCCACCAGACAACGATGGAGTAGAGGATCCTGTTGCTGGCGCTCTTTCCCTGCACGGGTGACGTCATCCAGGTCGAGGCGACGTCTAACCTCGGTGCTAAAGTCGCATTCGAATGACCGGTGCCCCGTCGTTCCTGGCTCAGCCTTGCAAGCCTGGCGCAGCGGAGAATCTACCGAACGAGCGGCATAAAGACGCGCATGCGTCCACAGCCCCCCCGAAACGTGGGTTCCCAAGAGCTGCGCCCCCGTCTTGAAACCTTCCCGTCGGAGCTGCTGCTGAGCTTTGCGGATCGGTTCCAAAAGAGGGGGGCCTCCCAGGTTCTCCAGGCCAGGAGATCCTGGCAAGCCTTGCAAGAGCGCACGCTCCGCACCGATATCGACGATTTTACGCAGCGAGCCTGGGTGGACCTCCGTCAGATCAACCTCCACACGCCCGCCCGTCTCCCACCTGGAATAGCTCTGCGGCGTCCAACCCAGGCGCGTCAAGGTGGCCAGCACGGCCGAACACGGCCCGCGAACCCTACCATTAAACCCTTGCACCACACAGGAATAGAGAGAAGCCAGGAGGTGGCTGGGCAACCATCGCTCGACGATCGCGCGCCCCCAAAACACCCAGGGCAAGGCGTTCGCGGCGTACACAGGGTCAGCCGAAGGGTCTTCACTTAGCAAAAACTGCAAAGTGCGAGACCTGCCCGCCGCGGGGCCGAAACAGGCTGCCCCTGCAGCCGCCCTCAGGGACCTAAGAGACGCCGTGCTCATCCCCGTGACTGCCGTCCCATAGAGGGCAGCTGGGGTACCACCCGTCTTGAAAATCTTGGAGACGCCCTTGCGCGAGGAGCTCAGAAGCCGAAATCGACGGACGCGACGCCGAACGGCGCAGATCCGAGACAACTGGACCTTACGCGTGGCTCGCGAGCAAGAGAAGTCCACCCCGAGATTCTTCGCACCGTCGACAAGGAGGAAGTTCCAGCGAGTCAGCTTGCTAGCGAGGCGGTTCCCAAGAGACGTCGAAGAGGCCGTAATCCGGTTCTTAGTCGGAGACACTCTCAAGCCTAGACCTCCCGACTGAACGCACAAAGATCGCAGAGCTCTCACCAATCCTCGAAGAACTAGCGCTGCCGGCCCCACGGCCGCAACAGTGCAATCATACACGACGAGGTAGACCGCCAGCCCCAGCCCCAAGGGGATCACTGAGTCGATGGTGGAGGCGAGGAAGACTCGGAGCAACGTAGTGGCGTAAGCGCACCCAGCGATTATGCCTTGGGCAACGCGGAAGAACGGTGAGATGTACTGGCCTATCTGCACCACACGCGGTCCCGAGTACAGCGTTAGCAAGAGACATAGACGTCGCATATTGAATCCATGATGTCGAGCAATCTCCAATAGTTTTCTGTGCCCTACGTGTTCGTACGCTTTCTGAAGGTCAACCAAGCCTGAGGCAGACGATTGGCCATGGTGGTGAGCCCACTCCACCAAAGCCGATTGGGCCCAGACGGCTTGCTCGCAACTCTTGCCCTGCACCGCGTACGCCCACTCCCTTCGATTGTCGTGCTCCCATTGCTTGGCCCCCATCTTCCTGCAGGCTGAAAGCACGCGCATGCAAGTGGTGAGGATGCCGATCGGACGCCGCCCCCCCTCCGGCTTCAAAAGAAAACCAATAATAACCTTCCGCGGCTGGAAAGGAATGGCGACCAACCTCTCGATCTGCCAAAGCAGGGTCGAGAAGGCGAGAAGGCCTGCGTCGGGCAACTGCCGAAGAACGCGCGGGCGCCAGCCGTCGGCGCCAACCGCCGTCCACTTCTTGAACTTGCCAAGGGCACGGCGTAACACCGGCACCGAAATAGGTTCCGGCGCGGGCTCCAGGGTGAGATCCTGCATGCAGGAACGGATGTCTTGGAGGCGGTCTAGCTCACTATTGTGCGACTCCCACCCCCATATGCCCTTCCACTCCTGCCCAAGGCCTTCCAGAAGCTGATCGGTACCCCACGGAGCCCCTCCAGAGGTCTCGTCAGGCGCCCAGGCTTGGGGGATCTTGGTGACCTTGTGAGCCAGACCCCCGCCGCCCTTGACAGACCTAGCAACGTGCTCCCGCCAGTGCTTCGCCCTAGATTTCGCGAAGGCGCTCTCCAGCCGGTGGGCCTCCAGCTGGGCCCTGTCGATGAAGGCGTCCAGATTCAAGCCTGGCCACAGGTCCAGAGTTCCGAAGTCGGCCCTGAAGGCGTTCCAGACCGGATCTCCACGAAGCTGCCCAGACCAGTTAAGAAGCTTCCGACGAAGATTCCACGCGTCCCTGGATGCAAAGAGCCCCTTAGCCAGAAGATGCCGAAGCTCCTGGAGACGATGATGAATCAGCCTCCAAGCCCGAGCCTGGGGAGAAGCCTTCGGAAAGCACCCTCCAGATTTGGGGAGAACTGGCTTCAACACCACGGCGGCGCCATGCCCGCGGCCATGACACTTCCTAGCCTCGCGAACCTCCTGGCCATGAAACATGGACAGCTCGTCCTCCGCAGCGTCGCAGAAACACAAGTACGCGTTGGGCAAGTCGTAGTCCGACCTGACGCCATCGAGTCGCTCCTGCACGGAATCCCAAGAGGTACCTTCAGGCGAAGGTCCGAACGGCAGCTCCAAAGGAAACTGCCTGGGCAACCTGAGAGCTGGGAGTTGTAACGGACACGGCTTCCCAGAGATTTGCATGTTAACTGCCCAATGAGGGGCTGTAGTACAATCCCCCTGGCGGTGACAGCTTTGCACAGAATGGAGAAAACCCGCAGAGACCACGAAGTTAATCCAGACAATGCCAGGAAGACGAGGTCCCCGAACCTCGACGGGAGTAGGACCCAGTGCAAACGACCGAACCTCCCACAGCGGCAGGCCACCCCGAGGCGATGAGGGTCTCAGGCGGCATGCCCCAATCTCCTCCTAGAACAAAGGGCTGCCCCATAGCCTTAAGGGCCTCGCCCAATTGCTTCAATATAAGAAAGCTCTGGTCGGCCATGCACCCCCCAGTGATAAGGCGCACTGAACCGGCAAGGAAGCCTCCAGGGACCAAGCCGTTGACCCACATGAGAAGGACCCGTTCGGAAGGCCAGGGACGCTTCGGGATGGGAGCCTGGCAGAGGCCAATGCGAGGCCTAGTGGCTACCAAGGTACCCCCTGAGAGGCCCCCCCCCCGTGTCCCGAGAAGGCGCAACCTTAGCCTTCCAACCGAGACGACCTATGGCGGCTTCTCGATCGGCCAGAAGTGCCGGAGCCACTGCGACCTCCTGCAAGAACACAAGGTCGGAGGAAGTCTCGTTCTCCAGGAACCATTGCGCACTGGTCCAGCTGGTCGTATTACACGTGCAAAAAGTCCACCCCTTAGGAGACGAAGCGGTGGGCTCACTGCCACGATCACCATCACCCTGTTGGGAAGGATTCGGACGAGATCCAGGATCCGAAGACGTCGACGAAGATCGAGCTACCCCCGTTCCTGAACAGCTCCAGGAACGCCTAGAAGCTCCTCTCCACCGAGCAGCCGACGAAGGGAGCGCGCCGTGCTGGCCGTCGTCGGCGCCGCGACGGATGCCAGCATACCCCTCGCAAGGGGTGCCCGTCGCGTCGGCGCTGATCGCATCACCCCCGCGGCCGAGGACGCCGCGCCGCTGCGGGGCCCCTGGCGCCCTCCGCCGGGGCCGACTGCACCTCGGCGTCACGCGTGGCCGAGCGGCTGCGCCCACGCGAGTCTTCCAGCAACCCCTGCGCCCGAGCACGCGCCAAGGCCTGCTGAGCAGCTGCCTGGACACGAGGCTCAGCGTCGGGAAGAGCGAGTACCGCGGGCGGCTGCTCCTCCATTGCAAGATCCTCGTCGCCACCCCCTCCAGGAGCATCCCACAGCGCCCCGTGAGGATGGGGCTCAGCGAGGGGGCCTGGCAGCGCAGGCCTCGCCTGGAAGGCCCCCGGGCGGCAGCGGCGGCTCCCGCTCAGCGAGCGCCCCAGGTCCAGCTGCCGCGCCGGACGCCTGCGCAGGTTGCGCACCTGCGCCTGCCTGCCGCGCAGGCCGGCGGGGCGCGGCCCCTGCAGCCGCGAAGTTGCCGCCCGGCGGGGCCGCCGCATGCGTCCCCACCATGGCCCCCAATAGCCGCTCGCACGCCTGCGTGCAGGCAAGCACCTCCGGCGGCATGCCGCCCTGGCAGGCGGCCCTGGCCTGGCCGAGGGCGGCCTGGGCAGCCTGGAACCCGTCGCCAGCAGCAGCGCCCGGTGCCAAAGCTGCCGAAGCTCGGGCGCGCGCCTCGTCGTACTCCTCCTGGAGCCCACGCACGGCGTCTTGCTGCGCAACCACCTGGACCATGGCGTCGGTGGCCACCGCCTCGAGCCGAGCCAAGCGCTGGCGAGCCTGGACCAGCTGGTTGCTGAGCGTGCCCACGTCCTGCGAGGCCTGCCAAACGTCCATGGCGGGCTGCGCCAAGCCCGAGGCCGCGAACGCGCGGCGGTGCAGCAACTTGTCCTTCTGGGACTGGGACAACGCACCACAGAGAGACCTGAACTGCTCGTCGCTGAGGTCCATCCAGGTTTGCTGCTCCTCCTCAGTGAGCTGGCGGCCCTTCCTGCCTCCATCCGCCCATGCACCCGAAGGAGGCTTAGGAGAAGAAACATCAGGAGCGCGAGGCTTCGCCACCCCGCACTTGTAACACTCCGTCCGCCATTCGTAATTGTCCTTACACCCGCAGCGTTTGCTCGGACAAGCCCAAGCATTCCGTAGCCACCCATTCCCCTTTAGCCATCGGCACGGCCCGTAAGGGGAGTAAAGTGCACTGGAAATACAATACACAGAGTAAAGGTGGAAGAAGAGGCGCCACAGGCACCTAAACTGAAAGCGAACCCCTGGCCTGGCAGCCACCTGTGGGGTCCGCAGCGCGCGTCCGGTCGCCACCTCGCGTGCGGGGGAATCCACAAATATTACCTTGAGCCAAAATGGTTTGAGCCAAAATGGCTACGGTTTTTTCCTCCTCCTCCTCCTCCTCCTCCTCCTCCTCCACTCCTCCTCCTCTCCTCCTCCTCCTCCTCCCCCTCCCCCCCCCCATCCTCCTCCTCCTCCTCCTCCTCCTCCCTCCTCCTCCTCCTCCTCCTCCTCCTCACCTCCTCCTCCTCCTCCTCCTCCTCCTCCTCCTCCTCCTCCTCCTCCTCCTCCTCCTCCTCCTCCTCCTCCTCCTCCTCCTCCTCCTCCTCCTCCTCCTCCTCCTCCTCCTCCTCCGCCTCCTCCTCCTCCTCCCTCCTCCTCCTCCTCCTCCTCCTCCTCCTCCTCCTCCTCCCCCTCCTCCTCCTCCTCCTCCTCCTCTCCTCCTCCTCCTCCTCCTCCTCCTCCTCCTCCTCCTCCTCCTCCTCCTCCTCCTCCTCCGCCTCCTCCTCCCCCTCCTCCTCCTCCTCGCCGCCCGCGGCCGTGGCGGGCCCGGCGGCTCTGCAGGGGTTGCCTGCAGCGACCCGGTCCACGTCCTTCACGCCGCCGCGGGCCGGCCCCGCGTTGAAGCCGGCCCAGAAAAAACTTCGCCGCGCGCGGCCGACGCAGCTCTTATTCGGGGCCCCGCCAGATCTTGGGAACAAGCCTGAAGCAGCACCCACGAGGGACAGGAAGGGCCCCGAGCGAGACACGCGGGCGAGAGGCAGCAGAAGCGAACGCTCGAACAAGGAAGGGGTGCGCCCATCCGGAATGTTTCTCAGCACCCGGGGTGGAGGGCGCCACTCCACCCGGGCGCTGGCGACAGGGCACACCCCTAAAAAGCA